>OX439379.1:27030597-27419410 GCA_949319315.1 Zelleria hepariella
CGCGGCCGGCGGCGGCGAGGCGCTGCCGCCGCTGCTGCGGGTCCAGCTGCGCGCGGCCGCTGCCCGCCTGGAGCAAGAGGCGAGGGCCTTGGCAGCGCCGCCGCCCGCGCCCGCGACCGCCGCGCCCGCCAACTCCGTCGAGCAGGCCCTCACGGAGCTGGCGCACATTGTCAACAGGTCAGTACATTGTTTGTATTGTATGCCGCTGCTGCACGCGGTCGGAGCAAGAGGCGAGGGGCGCGATATGGCACCCGACTCGCCGCAAGCGTTAGTATAATAGTAAGGGAGGCCACAATTTAATGATTTTTGGGTATAATCCGTGCGAGATCAGAATGGGATAATACCTTTTAGAACTGAGAAGCTCGCGGTCCTGTAGCGTCAGCATTTCGGCAAACTCTAGCTGTCTATGGCAAACTCGCGTCGAAACTTGCTTGTGTTTTCTGTGCGCGTGGGTGTCTGCTCGAGTTTTATCACGTTTTATTCAATTAATGCAATGAAATGCAATTAATGCAATGATTGAATCCTTTTAGATTACGACCATTAAACATTTTTGTGTATTTCCAATTTCATAACCTATGATAGAACGTAAAACTAATTTTTTTTTTACTGACGCTACTCGAGAACTGTCGTTTTCGATTCAGTTCCAAAAGGTACTATCCCATTCTGATTCCGCACTGATTATATTTTTCTCTGACATATATTTTTTTTTGCTTCTGCGTCGTTTAAATAATCACCCATGAGTCGGGTATTACTTTACAAAACAACACCTTGTAGAATAGACGAACATAATGGTTCAATCCTGCGTATCATTTGAACCTCTGCTACGCGTCCGTTCAGCCACTCGCACCAGTTACAGGACGTATATTAGGTACTTCAGCTGTGCGATTTATATTAGATAGATAAAGCATTTAATTGTTACTAGCTTTTGCCCGCGACTTCGTCCGCGCAGACATTTTTTTTTCTCGTGAGTTTTTCCGTTGTTTTAATGGTTATTCTGCTATTCGGGGAGGAAATAAATCCAAACAATCAAAAATAAAAAAAAAACGGTCCACCCGTTCTCGAGTTATAAGTGGTGTAACTAACACGACTTTGTTTTATATACGAGGGCGGCACTGAAAATTTCGGGAATCAAGGAAGTGACACAACATTACTATTAAAAAATGTATTTATTGCTTTTCGAAGTATTCTGCACGAAATTTGACACATATTTCCATACGATGGAACCAATCGTTGAAGCAACCATTCCATTCGGAATTTGGGGTCTCCAAAATGGCCGTTTTGTAGGCGTCCACAGCTTCTTCAGGTGAAAAAATCTCTGACCACGCAATTTATTCTTTATTTTAAGGAAAGTATAGAGATCATTAGGGCTTAGGTCGGGGCTGTACGGCGGATGGTCTAATAATTCTATGTTTTCTTGCTCCAAAAACTCTTTTGTTCTGTTCGCGGTGTGAGAACTCGCATTGCCGTGATGGAGGATGATGCAGCGGTTGCAGTTCTCTTTACGGAGTTCAGAAACCACCTGTGGCAAACAAATGCTAGCATACCATTCTGCATTAACCGTTCTTTGTCACTGAACAGGGCCCTTAGCCTGTAACACATTGGTGCCAAAATGGGCTGTCAGGTGACGACTTCAATTACGATTTGCTAACGCTGTCTGTCCTTTTAATGTTTTTGTAGTACAGCAATAGTACATTACTGCCGCGATCTGTAATGAGTGCGTTTCTGGCGCGCTTTTGATGGCCGACAGAGCGCAGCGTAGCGCAGCTCAAGGCCCTCACAATGCGGTCAGCATTGCAGCCCTTGATGGACAAGCTGAAATGAAGGCCGAGACCGAAGGTCGAGGCCTTTATAGCGCGGCCAGCAAGGGCTGCAATGATGACCAAACTTGAGGGCCGAGAGCGTAGCTAAGCTAAGCTCGAGGCAATCATAGCGTGGCCAGAAGCGCGCTCATTGCAGACCAAGGCTTGTATAGTGCTTTACTCAAACAATGCGAGTAATTAAAATATTAATTAGAATAGTAATTAACATAGTAATTTAATTAGCTTACCATTTGTCGTAGATTAAGTACTTTTTGTCGATTTTCCATTCCGTAAACTTTTTGTTGGTAAGCTTGCTTGTATTTTTCTTTTGACTTCGGTGGCAATAAATTTCCAATTACTAATTTCGCTTGATTTTGAATGTCCGGCGGTGTTAAACACATTAAATCCGAGGATTCGTCGCTTTGAGAGTTCACTTTTTCAACAAAAACACAGAAAAAAATCACTTCGAACAACGCGCGAAAAGTCGAAAACAATATGGCCGCGCTTTTTTTTTCTGTGCAATGTGTCGACTGCCAGTACCCATACAGCCTAATTCTAAATAAATACTTTTTGCACCTGATGTTTGAGTTCTATTTATGAAACAAAACTCGACATTAATGTTTTTCTGGCCGCAAAACACAAGACATTAATGAAATTCCATACAACTTTTCTGGCGCCTAATCCAAGTAGCCCGCAAGTCCGACTTTGCTCAAAGAAGGTTGTCGAATTAATGTCCACATTACGAGCTTTTTTGAGTAAAGAATATTTTGATTCTAATTCTAGAGGATTAGTTCTCTGGCTGGAAAAACGAGGAGAGCCCAGTTTTGTCCTTCTGCCGGGACGCCATTGACCCGCCATTGCGTTACAGGCTAAGGGCCCAGGAATAGTCGCAAAGTGGCCGGTTTTGGAGACAAACGTGGCCACCATTTTTTTTGCAACACTCCGTGAACGAACAATTTTTGTTGGCTCTAACTCATCTTCGTCGTCTTCGAACACCCAAACTCGAGGCAATCATAGCGTGGCCAGAAGCGCGCTCATTGCAGACCAAGGCTTGTATAGTGCTTTACTCAAACAATGCGAGTAATTAAAATATTAATTAGAATAGTAATTAACATAGTAATTTAATTAGCTTACCATTTGTCGTAGATTAAGTACTTTTTGTCGATTTTCCATTCCGTAAACTTTTTGTTGGTAAGCTTGCTTGTATTTTTCTTTTGACTTCGGTGGCAATAAATTTCCAATTACTAATTTCGCTTGATTTTGAATGTCCGGCGGTGTTAAACACATTAAATCCGAGGATTCGTCGCTTTGAGAGTTCACTTTTTCAACAAAAACACAGAAAAAAATCACTTCGAACAACGCGCGAAAAGTCGAAAACAATATGGCCGCGCTTTTTTTTTCTGTGCAATGTGTCGACTGCCAGTACCCATACAGCCTAATTCTAAATAAATACTTTTTGCACCTGATGTTTGAGTTCTATTTATGAAACAAAACTCGACATTAATGTTTTTCTGGCCGCAAAACACAAGACATTAATGAAATTCCATACAACTTTTCTGGCGCCTAATCCAAGTAGCCCGCAAGTCCGACTTTGCTCAAAGAAGGTTGTCGAATTAATGTCCACATTACGAGCTTTTTTGAGTAAAGAATATTTTGATTCTAATTCTAGAGGATTAGTTCTCTGGCTGGAAAAACGAGGAGAGCCCAGTTTTGTCCTTCTGCCGGGACGCCATTGACCCGCCATTGCGTTACAGGCTAAGGGCCCAGGAATAGTCGCAAAGTGGCCGGTTTTGGAGACAAACGTGGCCACCATTTTTTTTGCAACACTCCGTGAACGAACAATTTTTGTTGGCTCTAACTCATCTTCGTCGTCTTCGAACACCCAAACTCGTGACTGGTTTTTTGTTTCGGGTTCGTACGCGTATATCCAGGATTCGTCACCTGATACGATGTTGGATTAAGCATTTGAGGATCCTGCGTGGAATCTTTCGAGAGTTCTGACGCACCAAGTAACGCGAGCCGCTTTTTGCTCTTCACAGAGCGAATGCGGTATCCATCGGGAAAACAACTTTTTTGCACCTAATTGTTCATGCAAGATTATTTGTATTTGACTCATGCCAAAGTCTAAAGTTGCCTGAATTTCGCCGTAGGTCACATGTCGATCTTCCTCAATCAGCTTACCACAGCATCAACGTTTTCTTGGGTGACTGCAGTTTTTGGACGACCTTGACGGGGATCATCACTGAGCTTGACACGTCAACCTTGAAATTCAGCAAACCAGCGATAAATTGTGGTCTTGGATGGGGCTTCATCACCAAATGCAGAAAGCATTCGATCAACACACTGTTTTTATGTTAAACCACTTCGAAAGTCATAATAAATCATCGCTCTTGAATTTTCTCGAGTCAATTCCATTTTCTCAACGACTAAACAAGTTTGACAAGGCCGAGGATCTTTTTTTTTAAAATAAATAAATGGTATTCGATTTTTAAAACCACAGAGTTTTCAATTAAAAAGATTTTAATATGACAGAAACAGTGGAAATATTCCATTCCCGATACTTGCAGTGCCGCCCTCGTATTAAGATTAAGACTACGTGTTATAATAATTTTTTATTATTTCTCAGGTAAATTGACGACGACGAATCAATTGGCCCACACAGAACTGCAAAGTGACCTCTGTACTATAGCAGCTTATACAATACGACGATATTTTATATAGCAAACGACTTCCTCTATATATCTATACCTTACTCATAACATAGTATGTATTACATGCCTATAATAACAAAGTTATCAACAATGTTATGTACTTACGGATTTGATGTTATGGTTCACCGAAAGCAGTGTGGCAGGAAATGCAAAATTATCACGTTTTTTTATTGTTTTGTAGCTAAACTGAGCTATTTTTTTCAGCGATTTCGGTTTCACGACAGTAAAACCGTATTATTTTCATTATTATAAACAACAATAATTCAGCTGGTTATGAGATTTGCACAAACTACTAGTTTTTTGGGTGGTACCACTGGTTTTTCGACCAACAAAAACAAATTAGCATAATTAATGTGGTTTGTGCTATTTAGAGCAATGATAAGAATACAATTTTATCGTCGATCTCAGTATAGCTACAATATTGACAAAACTGTGAAAATGTAGGCTTTCCCGCTACGCTACTTTCATTGACCCTTAAAGAGAAACACAATTATGGGGCCTCAGTACATTTATAAAAATTAACTTTAGCCTCTAAAGAAGTATATTTTCATGATTCGCGATATTCACACATAATTTGGTTTGAAACTGGTAGAAACGACCGAACGTGACCGCGGCCGCTGATACGTTGCGATAATAAAGGAAATTAATTAATTTCCCTACATAAAATTACCGCAATTCGACCGGATTCGAACCAAATTAAGGCCCGGTTTCTGAGTTGAGAATTTTGCTTAGCAAATGGGTAAGTATCGTCCTGTCTCTGCAGATTTCTCACAAAAGAGCGCGACAGAGCGATACGTAAGTATGTGCTTAGTAAAATTCTCAACTCAAAAACCGGGCCTAAGTATATTTTCATCATTTGTGCTGATATTCGGATGGGTACAAGATATAACAGGGGGTTCACATTCGCTCAGACTCTAGGCCTGTATTCTTGCCATCTCGACGTCAGGCACATAATAGGGGATTTTCTGACAGAACATCTCCTATTATTTCAGTCTTGTGTGATTGCGTGTCAAGAGATCAGGCACTACTGCAAAGACATCCCGTCTGGACGGCAACATGGAAATGTAAATCGTGGAAATGTAAAATGTATTCGAGCTCAAGACTGACCTAAGCAATTTGTCTTACATCCGTGCCATACGTAGCACTCGGCCACTACAGCGGTTTCGTAACGTTTATCGCCAAAGGCTCACACTGTATCCACCATGTGAACCTCTCTTTCATTATCACCTACCCTAATCACGACACTTGAGAATTATTAGTATTAGTTTGAGTATTCTTTCGCTATATTTAATGCATTTATGTGAACGATGAAGTTTAAAGGAGGGGATAGACTGACGCCGCGTGAAAGGCTTGCTCTGAACAACACTTAAGTATCTAGATGAAGATATAATCGATTGTAACCTCATGCAGCTAGGGGAGCACAACATCACGATAAAAGTTTTATCCCGCTATCGGGTAGCGGCATCTCGCTTTATGCAGTGAAATGAAGCAAGATGACGCTAGCCGATAATGGGAAAAAACTTTTATCGCCATGTTGTGCTCCCGTAGCTGATCGCGTAACATAAGAATCCTATCGACCTCGTTATATCTGTAACAGAAAGGCCCTAAACTTAATAATCTGCTACATCTCATGTAGCAGCAACTTTTATTTATTTTATAACTTCAGGGATGGCTTCATCATCAAAGTTGTATAGGTAATACTTATTGTTTAATAGGTAACGTTTGATTTGTAAAAAAAGTTGGATATTGGCGGGATCCAAACTGCAACTGCACAAGCTATGGGTTTCGGTGAAGGTTACATGAATCAAGTGAGTACCGGCATGGTCCTATGTTCGGGGTCGATACAAATCTTATGGCAGGCGAGCTTCACTTAGGACTTCCATCCAAGATAAATCTTGGCTACTCATTGCGTGTTACGCAAACAAGAGTGAGCTTCGTAAATAAAAACGATAAAATACGGAAGTGACACGGAGCATGTAGCCAGACTTTTGATTCAACTAAAACTGGAAGAAACAAGGCTATGGCATGGGGCTGAAGTTGAAGGAGTACCTATAAATCTGCTGTTCATTCGAAGCAAGAATTTTAAAAATTCTGCCCTAAAATCTATAGTTTCACATAGTTGACGTCCCGTAAAATAGCCTTGTCCTCGTGCATGTTGTAATATCGTCGCAAATAGAAATATAGTCCTTGTTTTACGTTACAGTTAGTGCCAAATATTATACAGAATTATTTCTATATAGTTCAAAGTTTCATGCACTTTCCAATATAGTTACGTACCGTTTGTGTTATATTTTGTATGCATACTCTCTCCGTAGCATTAATTGATTTGACTGTATGCACAGCATGAGATGGTGAAATGAGATCTCAACCCTTACAAAAATAGAGAAAGGTTCGACGAAAGTCGGCAGAAGTGCAAAATGTGTAAAAAGTAAAAATGTGCAGTAATCAAATGGAAAAGGTGGACTCACTTGCGACCATCTTATGCTGCGGAGGTAGCATGACTTTTATCGAGGCGGATTTATCCAACAAAATGGCGGTGTATCAGTATTTTTGACGTCTATAGTGGGTTATATATCGTCGAGAGCGATATAACCCACTATAGACGTCAAAAATGCTGATAAACCGCCATTTTGTTGGATAAATCCGCCTCGATAAAAGTCATGCTACCTCCGCTGCTCTTTTTTAGGATTATATAGCGGTGTGCAAACGTTACTTATTTGAAAACAAGTGCATGATAGCTCGCCCGAAATACGTTGAAACAGTGGAAGAATAACAACGCAAGCTTTTTGCATTCCAATCCCTTACCATAGCTGTTTCTTTTATTTATTTCTTATGTACTGCAAAAAAGTGAAAGTAGCAGAATTGTTGGCAAGTAAAGTTGGCACTAGTTATCTGTATTTCCTAAACAGCCTTTCGATTCTGAAGCTTGCGGTGTGCTGCATGCGTGCTTTTATTCGGTTAAGTTACGTGCCACTTTACAACAATAAAAAATTAAATGTGGATCTGCTACCGATTGAACGAGAGTTGCTCGTCATACAGGGTGTTAAAAGACCGCCAACAAAGCGGGAGACCACGTATTGTCCTCATCATAAGGAACATTTTTGCCCAAGGAACTATGCCTGGGAAATCAACGGTTTCCGAGATAATGAGGTTCAAAGTCGGACTTTTCAAAACTTTTTTTTTGCAGTAATGTATTCAGTATCTAGTTCTTAACATATCTTCTCAAGAAGCCATATCAAAATTATGAATATTTGTTACAAAAAACGACGTTAAAATGTCAACCCGCAATGTATTCTAAACATCGGCACTTTAATCTAAAGTAACTTAAACTTATACCTACGCTTGCGCAATATGACTTCTGTGCGTTACACGTCCATTACGTAATAAAATATATTTTTTAATTATAACCTAAAAAACCAAAATCATTTCCCAGTAATAATTTATCGAAAAAGTACTTTGTTTTGGTGTCTAGTATGCGTGGCTTTCGGGTCTGTTGGCAGTCTTTTAACACTCTGTATAGCGGTATGTTCATAGAAAGACGGCACGCCGCACACTTTCTTCACCGAATCTGAAGTAATAATTTAGGTTTCAGACCACATCGCGGAAAAATAAATCGAAATCAATCTGTGAAATTGATATCGCTCTCGCTCACTTCCCTGCGATATGATCAGAGTGTGACCGCGAGGCAACTAGTGTAGGTAGTAGTATTATAGGCGTAGCGTAGCCTCGAATAGATTTTGAGAAAGGGCTGGAGAAGAACAACCTGTAAAGATAGCGACGTAGCGTTGTAAACGAAAGAACAAAAATAATTCAGCCGATTATGTGTTCTGGTCTACGAAGCAGTAGCACTGCCCAAAAAACTTGTCGTAGACCAGAACACATAATCGGCTGAATTATTGTTGTTCTTTTGTTTACAATAATGAAAAGAATACTGTGTTATTGCCGCGAACGAAAAATCGCTGAACAAAAATAGCTCAGTTTAGCTACAAAATGTAAAACTGTAAAAATTTAGAATTTCCCGCCACGTTGCTATCGTCTACCCTTAAGTTTATTTTCAACTTTCGCTTCGGATTAAATTTAACCCTACACTACACCCCACTCGCTACGCCTATTGTAGGGAGCGATCAAGGTATGAGTAAAGACCATGTGACATTATTATTACGTTAAGTTAGCGTACTGTGATACGGCTTCTAGACATTGGTATGTGCTCAATGATTTTATTATTATTTGTATCGATCGAAATTAGGATATTTCAAATTGAATTATGAATTAATGATGTTACTATATTGTAATGATGTAATGGTTAACGGACCGATTACATTTGATTTATATATTGAAATGTATTTAAATGTAACACTGATGTATGCTAGTCTCTATTATTATTAAATGTATTTAGGAATAAGAATACCTACATACAATACATACGTAAGTTCCCTATATTATTATTATGGATTACAAAATAGATCGCGTACAATCCTTCAGAATATTTTAGTAACTATTGTATTCTATCTTTAGAATTTTATATCTTGCATTATGAGATGTATCGCAGACTCACCTTCTTCAATCTTCAACGAACAAGTACGGCGCCCCCGCGTTTACACCGGGCGAACCATCTAACGGAAACATAGGTGCGGTCGGTGTAAACGAGTGGGTTCGGGTGGAGGAGGATTGGAAAAACTGGGGGGTTACCCTTGACGCTATTGCGAACCAATTGAAAAAGTTTAAAAATTAATTTCTCTTTGAATTCGCATAGTAATGCTTTGATTTTAAATACTGTGTAATGTTTATTCAAAGGTAAGGCTGTTTTATTCAATAAAAACACAAAATGCGTCTTAATTTGTAAAATATTAAATTTTGTAAATTGCGCCATATTGCGGCCGCATTGGAAACGTGCGTCAAGGGTAGAGGGGCTGGACTACCTACTTAATTGAGTTGGAACGAATTTAGCTGTGAATATGTTTGCGAAGTCCACGCCCCGACCCCACCCGCCTGCATCTGTACTCTTTTAAGTTAAAAATCCAAAGATAGCAGCTGATTACATCATAATAATATACACCAGTCGAAATGTAATGGAAATAAAATGTTTTCTTATCACTAAGTGGCTTTTATTGACTAGATTTGAGTAGATCGCCGACTTACGATGTGGGATTGCAAGTTCAATTCTTTTGTAATATAATTACTAATTTTGCTCTGCGGCCCGCCCCGCCGGATCCGCCGCTATTTCATATAAATACGGGCAGGCGGTGCGTTGCGATCCGACCCGCCTGACCCGATACGCCGCTAATTGACGTCTAGCTTAAAGAGCCTACATTAAAAGGACCGACAGTATTAATAAATCGTAATTGAAGCTGTCAACTGGGCGCCTGCACCATTGCGTTAAAGGCTAAGGCCCCAGATCAATGTATACTGCATGATATGTTTTGGGAATAAATAAAACATGAACATGCATGACGCAGCTCTGTAATATTATATTTCATTCAATACAAAAAATTTTTAGTTCGTGAAATGCCTATTAAAAGTATACGACGTACAATTACTTAAGCACAGCTACACAAAAGACTTACTTGAATTGCAGAGTGTATTAATATACCAATAATAATACCATGGTGACACTTCCATACAATGAGGATCATTCAAGTTTTGAACAAAGTCTATAGCGGTTTTATAGACGTCAAAAAAAAATCCGTGAAGAGAATCTCGATATCTGATTAGAAATTACGAAGTTATAGCTAATTTAGTGCACCGGTTCAACGCGCCCGGCTGGCTTGAATTTTACTGTGACGTCATCCGCTCCCTCCTTAGTAGCTTTGAGGTAGTTTAGGTTACACGTTCAGCACCATTAACCGTAATATGTACAGAAAAAAAGAACATAATATGTATGGATGAAAATATTATTTTCGTATCTCATTATATAGATTAGAAGTTTCCCCCACTGACCCATTTCAACGCGCCACCCTGTATAATGGAAATGGGTTTTTATTTTTTTACATTTCTAGTGTTTTGACCATGATCCTTACAAGGAACAAAATCTCAAAAATCAAAAGGGCACAAAAAAATAATCACCATTATACTTGCAGCCTGTATATATTTTTCAAAATCTGTAATGCCACTCCTAATATTTTCGCAATCCGATGACTTTCTTTTCTGTAACTAGTACGGTTAATAGTGCTGCCCTTGTCTCTGCTACGGGGGGAGCGGATGACGTCACAATAAAATTCAAGCCAGCCGGGCGCGTTTTGAAACAGCCTAACTTTAAACTTCTCTAACTTTGTAATTTCTTCATGGATTTGAGTCATTCAAACAGTGATTATGCTTAAATTCTTCAAACGCCTTAATACTTGAAAGTCCAATATTCCGATGTCTGAATGTCATTGGTAAGAAAATGTCCCGGATGGTTTATTTTTTTACTGTTTTTATTACTGGTCGATGTAAAAATTTCAAATGGAATGGATTTCTACTTTCTACCCCGAGAATACTCAGTGTAGAAATGGAATGCAACTGATTCCATTATCTCGTGTACCTACATTCACTTTTTAATTAATTAATTGTAAATAACATAATTTGAGATAATGTAAATAATTTTGGTCGAACATTGAAACAAAGAGACCTTATCAAAGACGATTTTTGATTATTAAACTACTACCTATGACAATAATTATTATTTGTGCCAAAATATAAATTAGAACATTGTAGATATAATTAAGTATCAACTAATAAACTTGCATTATTTTTAAAACAACCAATAAAGTCGTAAGTTTAATAAATAAGTTAATGGTACTAAAAGCTTAGTTAACTAATAATAATAGCAATACATTTCAAACAAGATACATTTTCACGCGACCATAAAATATAAACAACACACCGAAATATTACGCGACATGTTTACAAACCACAAGCAAAATCATAAAATAGAATAAGATTTTTGAGTCAGTACTTAGTTACTAAAAAGCAAGTACATAGTTTAAATAACGTGGATAAGTACCTAAATATATTAAGTTAGTATTTGGTTTATAATCGGGTACATGTGCTCACTTGTTAACAAACTAATTGGTTTCACAACGTCATTCCACCTCAGGTAAACTAGTATTCTTGTAAGTTAAAATATCCATAGGATTATACTTTCATCCTCTTTCATTGGTTTGTGACAGCAATACCTACGTGTGTGTGGCCAACATGCCAACTTCGCTATTACACACTGGGCCAACAATTTAATAACATACGATACGAGGCCGACATTTGTTAACATATTACGAGGCCAACATTTATTTTGTGCCAGTGCCATAGCTGATATATTTTATAAGCAAGCGGTCTAGCTGTGCAGTGATGTTCGTAGGTGTCTGCTTCGTGTATTTACCATTCACTTTACAAATATATATATAGAACATTTTAGAAGCTCTTCTTAGGTGTAAGCCATAAAAACAATATGGGCATACTCTTTTAGAATTTTAGACTGGAAAAACTACGCTGTGATATAGAGGTATAAAAAAGCTGTGCCGTTTTTGCCTTTTTTTTGGTGAAGTAGGCACTACAGCCTTCGAGTGGTCCCTTTATCCATCTAGTGTGAGTGAAGGTACTACTGGAGGCTGTATAAATCATCTCATTACGTAGATGCAAAGCCCTTAGATAAGGTGAAGAGAGTTTAATAAAACAATATTTAGGAATTTCGATAAAAACATTTCTATACAAAGGTACATACTTTCACATCTCTCACTCTAAATTTAACAGACATCCTAAACTATAGGAGACGAAGTAACTGTTTCCTTATACCTTTCTTTGAACCTAGAATGTGTGTTAAAAGCTCATTATGGTAGGTACTCCTTAAAGTTAGTAATCATGGTGCAAACGTCGCGTGGGCGTACAAGAAATATTTGTAGCAGCAGTTTAGCTTAAATAATAGTGATGTCATAAATCTGGTAACATACTCGTAAACGCTGTCTGACGAGCTACCAAAGCCGGAATGTGTGTGTAGAATTTTAGAATTTTAATACAATCGTACCTTAATTCGTTGCATTGTAAATGTTAATTGCCCAAACAAATAACAAAAGATGAAAGTACTTGTAAAAAAATGGCGTCGTAATGGAAAAGAGATTTCTCTAAGAAAATAAATATGGATAGATAGCAGCTGCACAGATAAATGTAGGTTTAAACTTTAATATTAAGGATTACCTACGGGCCTTGAACACAAGACAAACATTAGGTTACAACGATAATAATGTAAAACAATCCTATACTAACTATAGGCCTAACCTGAGATTCGCCGTGATTTAATAATTCTTAAAACATGATTTACAATAGCGTGACAATAAAAGTACGAGGGAGTGTTTCATGGCCACTGGAGGACAAACTTTACGTTTTGAGTGATAATTTTCGTTTCGATTTTACTGTAGAAGCGAATCGTAGCAGCAAGCAACCTGCCATTGCCTACTACAGTATGCGAATCGGTTTAGGAGTTCAAATAATGTGGCGAGAATCACATATTGAATTCTCGCGTGAAAAGTCTGTCCTTCCGCGACCCGATTAAAGGGCGTTTACCAAAGCTTGTTATGGTAGAACTTGATGTCAAAGAAACCCTGTTCGGTGACCTGCGAGTCACGGCGCGAGGTAGCGGCGCCGGCGGCTGGGGACGCGGGCGCGCGGGGCGAGGCCTGCGGCCCAGCTGAGGGCGGGGCCTCCGTCTCAATGTGGAGCGAGTTGGGGCGCTCCGGCGGCGGCGGCGTGGAGGCCCCGTCGACCGAGCGCTCAGCCTTCGCCCCCGGGTGCTCCGGCGTGGGCACGTCGCGCTCGCTTACGTCCGGCGGGGTGACGTCTGCCAAGGCGCTGTCTCGACCACATTTCAATCGTTAGCCAGATTTAAGAGCTATTTGGACGGGACAGTACACTTAGACAGGGCTGGCTTGACTTTTTCACCGTGTTCGGCTTGTTTCGCCAGAAGTCGATTTTTAATCCCTGCATAAGTGGACTGTCCCTTATGGCCCTGGGTAAGTGGCCACACATTACATTGTACGCGCTAACCCCGCTTTACTGACTGCATGAAGTACGGCTGGTAAAAAGAAATGACGTCAGTCGCTGCTTGTAGGGGCTATTTTAGCGTGAGTCAGTTCAAAGTTAGCACAGGACAGGAATTAAATTACCTACGCCACGGAATCGAAAACACATTTAAACGTCGAAGAAAAAATACAATTTGAAACGTTGATTCCAGCATAACATCCATATTTAGCGGTCTACGTTTTTTGGAGGGAATATTGGAAGACGTGATTCCGTAACATGCATATTGCTAGCGGCATTTTAAGTTGACTACTTGGAACAATATTCAAAATCAAATACAGTCAAGTGTAAGTCAAAACATAAAATAAAAATCCTGTGCCAACATAAATGCCGCTAGAATATCATTACATCGAAACAATACCTATATGATAACGTGTACATCGTACAAATATACAAATATTTCAAAAACTAAAAAAGCCAATTAAAAATATAAAAAAAAAATGTAGCTCTTTATGAAGCAAGGCCAATTGAAGTTAATAAAACATAAAATAAAAGTGGCCCTTTAGCTAACTTAAGATTGATGTTATAAAACCTAGAATAAATATTAAGGCCAATTGAATAAAACAGAATCAATTTAGCTCTCTAATAACTAAAAGTGTTTATCACAGGATATTAATATATGTTTTCCTCCTATAATGCACCAATACTGAGTATGCTACGCAAGCTTTGACGTTTAGGTACTTGTATTGTATGCGTGTCTTTTTTCACAAACACCATGCACGGAAGGCGGCGAAAAGTATCTGGCTGGAGAGGTGGCGACCAATCGATTTATTTTGCCGTACAAGGCTGGAAGTTAGTAGGCTGATAGAGTAGAATTCGTTGAGTTTGGGAAATATATTTTTTGGCCGGTTGCGGTCCAAAGTTCGATTATTTTGACTTAAAAAGTGTAAATGTTTAGTTTTAGTATTTTTTAATTGTCGTACAAAGCTGGGAGCTTCTAGGCTGCTTGTTTAGACTCCGCCGATCACGAAATCACTATTATTATTGGTTGGTTGAAAGTTGTTTTTATAACCCAGAAAGTGTATTTATTGGGATTTAACCAATTTAAACACGCGAAAATAAATAGTACAGTAGTTAAATCCTACCACGACCCGAATGGTTAATTGAAATTGTATGCCTCTTTTCACGAAATATAAAAAGCGCCTATAGAATCCAACACAAATATCGGCAGGAAATTGCCGCTTTTAGATTTTGTTAATACGTTGATACTGATTGGCTAGGTTGCATCCTTGGAGTAGACCATAGATAGATTAAGGTTGGACGATAGCAACGTTGCGGGAAATTCAAATTTTTTACAGTTTTTTTCATTTTGTATCAGCTATTTTTGTTCAGCGGTTTTTCGTTCGCGGCAATAACATAGTATTCTTTTCATTATTGTAAACAACAGAACAACAATAATTCAGCCGATTATGTGTTCTGGTCATCAACAAGATTTTTGGGCAGTGCCACTGCTTCGTAGACCAGAAGACATAATCGGCTGAATTATTGTTGTTTTGTTGTTTACAATAATGAAAAGTTATTGCCGCGAACGAAAAACAGCTCAGTTTAGCTACAAAATGTAAAAAACTGATTTTTTTTAATTTCCCGCCACGTTGCTATTTTCCCACCTTAAAGAAAAATTACAAATTGTGTGACGTCACTGCGTTGGTAAAAGCTCGCAGATTGTCAAGTCTCCCCAACATAAAATATAGCCTCTTCAGCTTCAAAACTTCTAAAACCACGCTATACTTTTAGCCGCATTCCCGTGACACGGCCAACATAAATTGATAGTCCACAAACGCTAAATGTGTGTAAATAAATAACTTTAAGTGTAAATAGATGTGCTTAAGAATTAAATAATAATAATAAAAACATGTGGACAGAGTGAGTGCGGGACAAGCGTGGACGAGACTGCTGTGTGACGTCACCAGCTGCACGGGACATGGAACAAAACACAAGAAACATGGCGGACTTTAACAAAAACAAAAAATAAAACACAATAACTAACTGAAGAAAGAAGCAGGAAAAAGGGCAATATAAGTAAGCAAAATTAGAAACAAAGATTTAAGTCTAAAAATACAAAAAAATATATAAGATCTTTGTGTATCCTAAAATGGAAAATGAATCAGTGTAGTGCCTTGGGACAAATACTGAACCTGTATTCAGTCTACGGAATTACCACGCGGCACTTTATTGAACAAACATTTCAAAACTAAGGCCTTGAGATTTTATTGGTTTTTCAGGAAGGGCATAGTATTTGAACATTGAATAAACATTTATATTTTATTATATTTATTACTTTGTTGAATTTCTTTAAAAATCACAGTTATTTTTAATTTTTCATTCAGCTTTTAATGTATAGTTTTAAAATTTTGGCAATTTTGTCAAGTGGTTGTGTTATGTAGATGGTAGGTGTCGTAGTGATGTGATGATCTTACCCGTTGGAGCGGCCTGCCACCGCCGCAGTAGAGTGCCTGCCACCGCCTCCACCGCCGTGAATCACCTGCAAAGGACAACACCCCTCAACTAAGTACATTTTCACTTATAGTAGCACCATGACTATATTAACACCGACGAATGCCCGTGGATACTGGGATAGTAATGACCCTAAATACAGTCATTATTCTGTGCTATAATATAAAATAGTTTTACTATGAATTTATCACTCAAATCGTGGAAGCGTCAGCCACTGATTTCACATTAAAATCTACAGACTGGTACAACTTTATGAAATTACAATAATTTTACAGTACCTCATATATGGAATCTACCATTACGCAAGAGACAAATGCAATCGCCACTAGAATACGAATACAGCAAAGATACCGACTGTATGCAGCGAATAATAAAAATAAGGACGTATAGACCGATCAGGAGGCGTCGGCTTAGTGGAGGCCGCCCCGCTGCCTTGGAACGATCGACATAGCGCTAATTCCATTGTAATATCTGCCAACAAACCTTTCAATTGAATATTTGAAAGGAATGAGCTGTAAAAGAGCGCGGAAAGCCGAGTAGGTCAAGGGCGAGTAACCCAGTAGTTATTCTCTGGTTAAAGTAGTGACGTCATTGCAATCACTGCAGTAAAATGTAAGCAAAATACTTTCACACCCGTATGCAGCTTTTACCATGTCTTTCCTTTGGCCTAGGACGACTAAGCTGAGAGGACGAAACAGCTTCTGGGCAAACTTACTCTTTGGAAAAAATACCCAGGTAGGTATTTAGTTTCTGAGTTTGGTTTGCCCTAGTTTCTGAGAGGGCTTTAGTTTCTGAAATTGGTCTTCAATTTTCTCCCCACTGGTCCATCTCAATGGGCCACCCTATATAATAGAGCCTACTCTGCTAAAATTACCAATAAATCTTTTTAAATGGCAATCCACAGAATAAAAAAACTATTTACTCATGCTTTTGGTTAAATACTCAGTAGAAATAAGTAAAAACGAGTAAATACTAATATTTTCTTTACCGACTCAGTAAATACTATTTAGTTTTTACTCACCGCCCATCTCTAGCAATAAGCAATCCGTAATTCAATAATAATAAATAAAGTGTAATAGAATAATCGTCTCCATATAAGCCATTCTTCAACATTTAGACTTTAGACGCTAGCTAGAGAGAAGGCATTTGAATGGACCGCAATCTTCGATCAAGGATAAAACTAGATACAACATAGAACTCTGAAATGTGTCTGGAAAAATAGATGTCCAAACTGCCTTTGGGAGCTAATTTGCTCGTAGTGCATGCAATTAAAATAAAACTGTACACTAATGCATTAAGGTTCACATTCTAATATTACACGTATGGTCTAAATGATGTTTCGTATTGTTCTATTGCTGATATCATTTGTTTCTGTGGGGACAAGTTTTTATAGTGATTTTATACGTAATGCGGATTCTATGGGATTTAGTTCGGTGACCGCAATACTCTCACAACATCACATTTTCATTAGAACATACCGCAGCCATGGTGGAATGGGGCTGGCGCGCGGCGAAACGGCCAAACGACGTCTGCGACTCCTGAAGAGGCAAGCAAAGAGACCAATTCATTTGAATTGGCCTGGGATTCCGCGAAACTCGCGAAACTGTTGTCTCCCTAATAACTCCCCTCGTAGTTTAAGATTTTTTTATTTATGTACGTATATAATACTATGGTTATGGCCTATCGTTCTGTCACGTTCTTTTGTGAGAAATCGGCAGAGGCAGAACGATATTTAAGTACTTGCTTAGCGAATTTCTCAAATCAGAAACCGGCAGTATGTACTGTTGCACGCTACCCAAGACACTAACTGCAGAACTAAAGGTTGACTGGCAGAAAATGCTACCCAGCATTAGGTACGCCTTTGTACACAAGTTATTCTAAGTGAAATAAAGAATAAAATAAATAATAACCAGTAGTTTGTCCCGAACTGTGAACTTGCGGGGTACTAGGCAACCCCATACTCGAAAACCCTTTGACCGATTTGACTGATGTTCGAAGTTCTATTATTCTTTCTCGTACTACAAGATTAGATTTAATAGGGATGGGGAATTCGGAACCCAAAGTCCGTTATTGGCTTATTTAAAACTTTTGGCTATTATAAGAAACTAATTTCAATATTTTTATTTTAGTTCAGTAGTTTGGATTTTACAACGTTTCAAAGATACAGTTTTATGACGTCACGCGACGGTCTGCGTACTGTTGGCGGTCATAGGAACCAAAAATTTTAACGCATAAAAACAACAACTACTGGACCAAAATAAAAAATATTATTTAAATTAGTTTCTCAATATTGTCTAAAGATAAGATTAAGCCAATAACGGACTTTCGAACATAAAACTTTGGGTTCCGAATTGTATCGAGAGCTAGGTAAGTGACTGCATTGTAAATTGATTGTGTTATTGGTTTGCTGGAAAACATAAACGACCTAAAACCTGACGATGTTAAACTTTAGTCGTTTTAATTGTAGTGAAAAAAAATTTCCAGTAAGAAGCTCGTAACGTTTTTATGCTAATAAATACTTACTTCATTCTCTATGCCTCACTTTTAGGTATTTTAATCGTCTGTATAGTGTGTGTTGGCTAGTATTGTAGGTATGGCTACATACCGTGGCGATGGCAGAATGCGGCTTAGGGGCCGAAAATCGTCCGACCGGTGTCGCGGCACACGGGGTGCTGCGCCCAGATCCAACTCTGCAAACAAACACGGCGGCGAATAAATATTTTTAAATAAATTTTTATTAAACGGCTAAATTGGTTTTGATGAAATCTAGCTAAGAACACTCTCGATTGACACCTTTCAAAACAAAAAATAAATAAAAAACTGAAATCGGTTTACCCGTTTGGGAGCTACGATGCCACCGACAGATGTGCTTTTAGCGAGGCTAGGTACGACTCTAACGTGCAAGGGAAAGAGTTCAAAAATTGGGCCCCCAAAGCGTTTGTCGACAGTACCTCTGCTGGGCATGCTGCGCGAAGGACTACGTACCTCTGCTGGGCATGCTATGTACCTCTGCTAGGCATGCTGCGTACCTCTGCTGGGCATGCTACGTACCTCTGGTGGGCAGAGAACTACGTACCTCTGCTGGGCATGCTACGTACCTCTGCTCGGCATGCTACGTACCTCTGCTGGGCGTGCTACGTAGCTCTGCTGGGCATGCTACGTACCTCTGCTGGGAGTGCTACGTACTTCTTCTGGGCGTGATACGTACCTCTGCTGGGCATGCTACGTACCTCTGCTGGGCATGCCACGTACCTCTGCTGGGCATGCTACGTACCTCTGCTGGGCATGCTACGTACCTCTGCTGGGCATTTGTGCAGCACTTGTGTGCTATCCCTAGCTATAATTCTATCAATTAAACTCGAACTTCTATTCTAATTTCTATTTATTTCTTAGTTAAAATATACATTTTCGTCCGCACCCAACGGCGGATCTCGTCTGTCTCCCCTTGACAATCTTATTTACAGCCTTCCAACATATAATTTTAAACAGCCTACCTAATTCAAATATTATCATCAGCCAGTAGTCCAACGGAGGTTACATCATTACATCTTCCCCCTTCTAGTTCATTAAATTTTGATAGTGATCAAAATTTAATCAACTGTGGTCGGTCTTGAACATCTCTAAAATCAAAATTAGACAGGAATCTTAACTATCTAACTATACATCAATAAACAACTTAAATATTTCAATTAAATAATAGTACAACACTTCACTGTCACTTCACTATCAACATCCCTAAATACCTACCTCCCTACTCATAAAATGCGAGAATACTACCCTGAATTCGTATAATACAATCTGGCAAAGCTGGTTAATAATCCGGCTGAGTTAAAATTGGATACTCCAAGCCATCATAATTTACAAGCGAGGCCCAAAGATTACTCGACTTCATTCGATACTATTCCGCCCTTACATAATTGGGCTATCCAATCGTCGACATAAAATATAAAAAACCTGTGCTATCAACAGTTGGGACCTCGGCACTATGTCAGTCAGACCCACCAAAAGCAACCAACTTCCCCATCAAGCTATACTTCTATCTGAGGGGTAAGTCCATCCGACTCATGCCAGTGTCTCCCCTGTCTCCCTTCCTATCCTCATAAATGTCGGCCTCGTAACGTATGGCTGTTGGAGTATCCGTCGACACGCATCGGACACGCTGCTGCCGGCAGCTCTCCGATCCACGTCAACCATCCTCAGTCTCGCTGCACTCTGCAGCTGCAAGCTTTGCCGCCTCAAGTAGTATTCCCCCGTCCAAACCGCACATGAAAATATTTACAAGCATTAATAATCTATATTATACATCATTGCAGCAACAATCTACCTAACTATCTTTCATAGAAGAGTCTCTTTCTTTCCTTCATACCTACTGTCTTTTCTTTTCTTCAACTACTGGATTATCTTTTCCTTCCACTTTATCACTTCACCAACCAACAGGGATCTCTGTCTATATATTTTTAAGGGACCCTTGAACTTCCAGCACCTATTTACAATTTTATTCACCACTCTCGCCGTGACACATCGTTGACCTATGAATCGTCGCCGTATCTCATACTTCGACCTCCTCGCCTTCTTTCCCACCTTGGGCTTCCTTTTAACCCGTCGTGCTTTGCGACCTTTGAACCGATCAGAAAATATTTTCCGCATTGTGCAAAAATAAATATTTTTGACAACACTTGTCATGACAACTTTTTTTTTAAAACAGTCATCGCATTTGTCATTTACATTTTGACATCACCTTTTTCAACTGCACCTTTTTCAAGTTTTCCTCGGACTTGACCAAGGAGTCTGAGTTACTTACTTCGGTTGTCAATGGCTCTTTCATTGTCGATGCCTCATTTTGACAACTTGTCAGCTGTCCGCTTCCTTCAACAGTGACAGGACATTTTTCTGTTTTGATGAGGGGAGATCCTGAAAATGAAATTCCCGCATTTTCTTGCAGCACACCCTGGCGCCGGATCATGTCGTCGCGTTGCGGCTCTCTTTCTTCTTCTACTAAATCTACTTTAGTAACCGGATCAGACCCACCGGATTTTTGTTCCGTGTCTTCTGTCATCAGCTCTTCCATGGGCTGTACTGTCAGGACATCCCCCTCGACGGACATCATCTCGTCCTCATCACAATTAGCTGCGTTAGCATCTGAATTTGGCGGCATCGGTTGCGGCCCTCGTTTATCCACATCGTCTACTTCTTTAGTCTGAAAATATTCCGAACGGTTGTATCGGCTCGGGATAACTGGTTCGTTAATTACCGACAGCTGCTCTACAGCTTTCGGCACCTTTTGTGCAACACACACATCATTAAACTTTGGCTCCTTCCACCATGGAGGAAACTCAGCCCTCAACGCTGCTTTAACCTCCTCATATGTTGCAGCTGTATCATACAACCCCCTATAAAAGTACATGGCTGCTCCGGACAAATACACAGCTACTAACACCCTTTTGTCTTCATCTGACCAATCATTTATAGCGGCAATAATTTCAAATTGCCGAAAAAACTCTTCAACGTCCGTAGAGATCCCGTCGAACGTTGAGGACTCCATAATTTTATAATTTCACACTTATTTAAAATGAATCACTTATCTTTTTCTTTGCGCGCCGTCCTCTTGGCGCTAATATTGTATCCTTTCTGCTCTTGATTGGTAGGGCAACTCTGCTTGGCTGTTTGGTACCTTTTTGATCGTCGCGATCACATCAAAATCCAGACACGAGGGGCTGAAAACCTAACTATTACAATATTTTTCCCTAATCGGAATTGACTCGCGGTTTCGCCTCCACCATTGTAGCACTTGTGTGCTATCCCTAGCTATAATTCTATCAATTAAACTCGAACTTCTATTCTAATTCCTATTTATTTCTTAGTTAAAATATACATTTTCGTCCGCACCCAACGGCGGATCTCGTCTGTCTCCCCTTGACAATCTTATTTACAGCCTTCCAACATATAATTTTAAACAGCCTACCTAATTCAAATATTATCATCAGCCAGTAGTCCAACGGAGGTTACATCATTACAGTACGTACCTCTGCTGGGCATACTACGTACCTCTGCTCGGCAGGCTACGTACCTCTGCTGGGCATGCTACGTACCTCTGCTGGGCATGCTACGTACCTCTGCTGGGCATGCTACGTACCTCTGCTCGGCATGTTACGTACCTCTGCTGGGCATGCTACGTACCTCTGCTGGGCATGCTACGTACCTCTGCTGGGCATGCTACGTACCTCTGCTGGGCATGCTGCGCGAAGAACTCGGGCGCCACCGCGAAGTTGTTCGGCTGCCGGCGCAGCTCCTTGACGTTGTAGTTTCGGCTCAGGAACGAGACCATCTTATCCGAAGGCCCGTCCACCGCCAGTCGCGTCACCTGCACGCACTGGTCCTGCCAAACAAAGAAGATATTTGGTTTAAAACCCCCGACGCAAAAGGTGGGGGTTTTATAAGTTTAGGGGGCGTCCATAAATTACGTGAGGTGTTTTTTTTAAATTTTCTGTCCTTCCCTCCCCCCCTGGTGAGATGTCGTGAGATTTTATTCAACCCCCTCCCCCATACCGATACCCCAATCTCACGTGATATTTTTCAAAATATGGGTTTCTTACGTAAACGCGTTGGATTGTTACTATGAAATTATTTTCTTTCGAACGAATTAGTGAATGATCTTAATCGTATTACGATTACGCATGTACAATCTGGATTAAATGGACAAAAATTGTATTTTATTCAATCAGAAAAAAAATTGCGTGATATTTGCCGAGACCCTCCCTCTCTCCAACATAAGATTTGACTCGACCCCCTCCCCCCCTTAAACATCTCACGTTATTTATGGACGCCCCCTTAAGAGGGAACGCGGGTAACCTCAAATCCATACAAAAGGGGAGACCTGTTTCCTCCCTGGATAATTGTTTTAGAAAAAATATGTTTATGCCATTCAATCTATATTTACCTCTGCCATGTCCCTATGTTTTCCTTTTTTTTTATTTTAATTATTTAAATAAATTTTATTAACAGAAGGCAAACAGTTTGGCGATTATGACAAAACTTTTTTTTCTTGCCACTCGATTCTGTTTCTTATGCGGAATCAAAATACAACCATGGTCGTCTGCCACAGCGGTCACAGTTGCTCGGCGCAATAAAGATCAAGACCACCTCTAGCATGTGACCTTATTGTCCTATCCTATACAGGCATGAATCTCGTCTAAGTGCTGACTTGCCTTATTTAGAAGGCGGAACGCGTTCTCCTTACCATATTTGCAGTTAAGGCGCTGTACATAGTGAATAGCCCGCGCGCCAAGAAAAATGCACAAAATCGAGTCCTATATCAAATACACTAAAAAAATCGAAAACTTTCACATATCAAACCCTAGAATTAGGTGAGACCTATCTAAAACAGCCAGTTTCGTGTTGACATTCATAAACATTTTAAAGATATTTTTGATGAAAAAAAATAGGCAGCGCACTTTTTTTCAAACAGAATATCTTGCAATCTGTTATGGGTATCAACACAAAACTGGCTGTTTTAGATAGCTCTCACCTAATTCTAGGGTTTGATATGTGAACATTTTCGATTTTTTTAGTGTATTTGATGCAGGAATCGTTTTTGTGCATTTTTTTTGCGCGCGGGCTAATTTACTATGCCCAGCGCCTTAAGCCACAAAAGGTAGGTTCAAAGCGGTTTTGTTTTTACTTTACTTCACTTCATTACTTTAGTTAGGGGGATCCCCTATCGTATAACCTAGTTAGAGTCTACGCTCAAGGATCTTTAAAATTTAAAGTACCCCCAACATTTAAGCTTCACATTAGCTTATCTTATATACGGCTTAACCGATTTTGATAAAACCCAGTTATCTAATAACACTCGCTAGAAGACCTGCTTTCAAATTTGGAAAAAACCGCATCCAAATAGGTTTATCCTTTTAAGAGCTACTGCTGTTCCAGAAAGACACACAGACACATAGCGGTCAAACTTATAACACCCCTCTTTTGGGTCTCTTTTTTTTTTTATTAATTTAAGCAAAAAACATATTTACAAACAGTTACCAAATACGCCAAACTGTAGTAACAGTTTGTTGGCGAAGCGCTCTTACATTTTTTTAATTAATAGTTTAGTTATTTTACGGGCTTAATTAACTTAATTAACATATCAGTATTTAGAACTTTCTATCTTTTCTAATTAGTTATATTTTATTTTTATTTTAGTTATAAATGTTGTGAATATCTGTGGATATTTCTGAAGTTCTTTTAGAAAGAAAGAAAGAAACACATTTATTTAACGCCACACGGACACAGACAAACGATTTATATACATATTCAGCTTAAATCTACTTATAGTAAAAAAAAATAGAAGTTAAAAACTAAAACCCGACTACTAAAAGGCTTAAAACAAGACCTGCTTATCCTTAAAATAGACTCATAGATAATTTATCGTAGTCGGAGGCCATCGGTTTATCAAATGCGAATGTGGTTTTAGTTTTTAACTTCTATTTTTTTTTTTGGGCATTTTAGTAAGTCATTTGGACTATCACCCAGAATAGAACCAAGAAGGACAAAAAAAAACACATTTTGGAATTTTTTGTTCTATTTGTTATGTTGACGCTACATGTGTCATACATTTTTGAAAAGGTCTTTTAAAGCCCTTTCATTTGATACCCATGACGATGGTATCCGATAATTTTTATTTTTAGGTCCACCACTTTAGGGCGCAGCACAGCCGCCATCTTGGTTTTTTTCAAAATTAAACTATCCTATGTTACCTGGGTGATTAAGACGAATCCAACGACACCACATTTGTTGAAATCGGCCGAGTAGTTTAGGCTCTGCGAGGGAACAGATGAACACACAAACATACATACATACATACATACGCTGCTAAAATCATAACCCTCCTTTTTGCTTCGCGTAGTCGGGTAATAAAAGCTAAAACAAACTTTTATGTCCATGCAGCGGTAAAACGGCCTGATGCTCAGCATTTGCTGCAGGACAATAAAATGTGCCTACAGCGCTGATTTTATTTGTTCTTAGGTGCTTGGTAATCCATCTAACTAACCAATCCTGTGTCTTCCTTCACCCATCTAATGTGAGTTGAGCAGAGATGCCACTGGACGCTGTATAAATCATCCGTCCTAGATGCAAAGGCTTAAGACGAAACGCGGGTAGCCGCTGCTCCATACAAAAAATACAAAAAGGGAGACCTGTTTCCTCCCTGGATAATTATTTTAGAAAAAATATGTTTATGCCATTAAATTTATATGTACCGCTGCCATGTCCCTATGATTTTCTTTTTTTTATAATTTTAATTAAACAAAATTAAATAATTATAATAAGAAAAAAAGGAAAACATAGGAACATGGCAGAGGTACATATAAATTGAATGGCATAAACTTATTATGTTTTCTAAAATAATTATTGAGGAAACAGGACTCCCTTTTAGTATGGAGCAGCGTCTACCCGCGTTTCCTCTTAAGTATTTTCTTTTATTTGAAAAACGATTTTAAAGAATATTATTATAGTGTTCCAGTTCGTGGTGGTTCGATCAATAAACTGCCATTATGTAAAAAACCGTAACAAATCTTTTTGACAATAATAATGGGAGATTTACGGTGCCTATTTCTTGGAGAATCCCCTGTATTCGGATACAGATACTCACGAAGTCCGATTGGTCGGCGTGCATGTATACAATGCTTTAGTGTGCGTAAGTGCGGCAGCGGCTCAGTCGAGCTCAGCTTATTCATAACCAAACGGACTTCGTGAGATAGAGTATCTGTAACCTCAACATAGTAGGGATTCCAAACCCTCAAGGGTTAGCCTCCCTACTATGTTCATGTTAAAAAATAATGTTACCATCATCATCAGCCTGTAGACACCTACCTGTAGCATATGGTCGAACAGCTTCTTCCCGTGGCCACGGCGCTGGCGGTCGGAGCGCACGAACAGGTCAAGCACGCACAGGGGCTCCAGTTCGTGCGTGCGCTCGTTCGCGTCGAACAGATAGAGACGCTTTGGGCCCACGCGCACGAAGCCGATCACCTCGCCGCGCCCTCTGGCGGGCAAAACAACAGAGCTTGTGAAACGAGGTCTCCATTTTAATATTCCCATACAAAATTATTTTTCACAAATGGTTGAAAACTTGAAACCGTACATATAATTATACACTGAAATTTGCTTGGATTTTCCGTTTTATTTGCGCGAAAGTACATTGCCTTGAAAAAACAATAGACTCATAGCTTTTTTTTTTACTTTTTTGTTTTTCACTAATCCATGCAGACAGATACAATTTCAGTGCATAATTATGCACGGTTTCAATCAACACATTTGTATGGGAATCGAATCGATCCACCTTAAGGCCTCAATACACATTGATTGATTGGCCAATGTTTTCAGGGGGCATTGGTGTATGTTGGCGGGCAATCGGCCATAGTGGCGCGCAATGGCGATGATTGGCACTGTCATGCTTGCTTGGGCCAAGTGTTCAACGACTTTGCAGTTTGGCTTAGATGCTATTATAAATGGGTTTGCTGAAAAATCTAACAAAAAAATAAATATTACGAACAAAAACATTCGCTCGAGACAAGACTCGTATGTTGGTATGTTTTAGCAGGAATAAAGTAACTACTAAATTAATAATTGTAAATACACCCGACATTTTAGCGGCTGAACTAATTATGATAAAACATAATTAGTCACTCGCAAGAAAAAGTGCTTTCAAATTAAAAAAAAACCGCATCCAAAACGGTTTACCTGTTTACGAGCTACGACGGTGCCACAGACACACATAGCGGTCAAACTTTTAACACCCCTCGTTTCGAGTCGGGGGTTTAAAACATAACTAACGACAACAACAGTCCCAAGAGGAAGTCATGAATACATTTAATTTCTTGATAGATATTATTTGGTATAATCGCAAGCAATCACATTCGCAATAAAAACATTTATTTATTATTAGTATAATTAAAAATAGGGCTCGCTAGCTGTATGCTAAGCAATATTCTAGTGTGGTGAGCAGGTTTGAGCATTAATATCTCTTCTTGGTGTGAACGAAGTATTAAATGCCAAAATACATTTTACTTTCATAAACGTCTGCTTCTTTGCGTGTCTCTTCGACTAAGCGAAGGTTGGCGGTCATCTCCGAAATTTTCCTACATTTACACTCGCGATTAAATTACCTCAGATGACAGCAAACATTTATTTGGCCTAATTGACTAGATACTGGATTATATTTCTATGGAACATAAGTAGAGTTGTTGAAGAAGCTCCATGGAATAAGCCACTTTTCGCATTAAATCGTAAGTACTTCAGACTCACTGATCAGACTGGAAAGCATAGAAGGAATACTGTTACTTTGTGCATTGTTATTCATATAAACATTCGCGAAGCCATATCAAGACAAAGATTTTCTTTTTCTCTGCAAGCTTAGCATAAGAATGGGTTAGGCCGTATCTATGGGTTTATAACTAAATTATCCTGCTCTAGGTAGATCAGAGGGTGAGATAGATATACGAGTAATAACCCTCTTATGTACACACGACAGCACGTCAGACTGTAAACTTTTGTTGTAAAGTCGCCACTAACGTAACCGAGCATAGGAACAAAAAAGGACAACTACTTTTACAAAATGTTGGAAAACTAGAAGAAAGGTTGTTGTGAAAGCAATAATATAAATGGGTCAAACCACAGGTCAAACCTTTCTGATCGAATAAGCTAATTTGAAGTAAGAAAACAAAGGGGATATGACCACTTTTTGCACGTGTCTGGCGGAAAGGATGTGATCCAGCATTTTCTGTGTGATTCGAAAAAATATACGAACTTTGTCTAAAGTGGATTTGATCTCTTTTGTTTCTATGCGCCTTAATGCCTTATATGTAGCTAATAATGCAAAGATAAGGAAAACTTTGGAGAGTTGCAGCAACAACTCAAAAACTTGTGTACATTATGATAATACTGTGAGACAAAGATAAGTCGCTGTGCAATAAAGATAAATCAAATAAAGTTAACACATCCAAAAGCATATCACATAGCAGACCTTATTTTGAAACCATTAGCAGAATGTGTATCTCACCAACTAAAGTGAAGCACAGAGAATCAATACATGATGTAGCATTATAGTTTTCTTAACGCTGGAAGATAGCAGAGTGGCCGGAAATTCAAAATGTTCAGTTTTTTAAATTTTGTAGCTAAACTGAGCTATTTTGGTTCAGCGATTTTTCGTTCGCGGCAATAACATAGTATTCTTTTCATTATTGTAGACAACAGAACAACAATAATTCAGCCGATTATGTGTTCTGGTCTACGACAAGTTTTTTGGGCAGTGCCACTGCTTCGTAGACCAGAACACATAATCGGCTGAATTATTGTTGTTCTTTTGTTTACAATAATGACAAGAATACTGTTTTATTGCCGCGAACGAAAAATCGCTGAACAAAAATAGCTCAGTTTAGCTACAAAATGTAAAAAACTGTGAAAATTTAGAATTTCCCGCCACGTTGCTATCGTCCACCCTTAACATTGATTTCATAGGCCAATTTACATGATTCGTCACGAGAGAAGAAGAAGCTGTGTTTTCCCGGTCTTAGTAGGAGTCTACTAAAATGACAACTTATCACAATACACACAATATTATAATAAACAAAACAACAAAAATAATCATGTTGTGAGGGCTAGCAACTGTACGTTTTTTTTTACAAATCAAGCTCATTTATTGGACGTTTTCATCAAAGTGCCCAACAATGGCCATCGTTCACGATCCAAGTAGCATCTTAGTTGACTCGGTCTTAGTGTACTACGACTGAAAACGCATTCATAGAAGTCTATGATGCATTATTGTTTAGTCAAAGTTACTCACTCATTAGCCTTGGAGTCCTTCATCAGGTACAGAGTGTGAGTAGGCTGGTTGCGGAGCTTGTCTGCGGTGGTGATGACCTTATTCAACCCTTGCGCGCGTGCTGATTGCTCGCCAATCTCATCGATGATCTTGGACAGGCTGTCTTGCATTGCCCTGTATAATTGGTGTTATTATTTCATTGAATGGTGCGTGTCTCTTTCATTCTACTGGGATTTACTGCTCATACAGCAACCGTTTATACTCGTTTATATTCCTAGCACCTTATGAGCAGAGTGCCATATGCCATGGACCATATAGATAACTTCTGAACTCTACATTTTGTAGAGTAGGTAGAGGACAAAATTGCCCTAAACATGGCAGCAGAGCCATATGAAGCTGAACAGACAATAGTGTGTTTAACTATCACTATCATGCTTGAACAATAGACATAGGTGACATACCTACATATGAGACTTACTTAAAGAGGCTGAACAGCATCTAAGATATCTAAGATGAAGTCACCTCACCATATGAAAAGCTGCTTTAAAAAAAACTCAACTAATTGTAAAGAGAGTGAGACAATGGTATGATAGAGATCCGTGTCGACTCATTTCCATGCTCGGATGCGCATCACCAATCTAATAATGACCTTATATCTAAGAGTAGATGGAGAAATGGTTTGTAGGGAACCTTGGGGGCAAGCGCGAGGGTGAGTTAGTTAGCGAGTGGTTACCTACCTTACTGCACGCACGTCCCCACGAAAGCCTGGTGGTATAAGGGTGTGATCAATCCGGCTGATCATATCCCGCAGCATTTCGTTTACAGGCATCGATGACCACTCCATTTTTTAACGCTGTATAATAATTTCCCGCACTAAAACAATATGAATTTGGAACGTCTGGATATCTATCTGTTTAGTTACGTTGCTAAACGTAGAAACAAACAGAGGCAAATAAAACAATACAATTTGTGTGAGAGAGAATTTCTTTGGATTTCTCTCGCTGTGACTTTTTTTTTATTGAATAATGACGTTTGGTTGCCGGTGTTGCCAGCTCTTGTGATGTGTGAATATTTTTTCTCTTTAGTATAGTGATGTCCTAATCCTACGGCAATATTACGTTCTTACGGCCACTCGGTAAAGATCGTTAAAACATTGGAAAGTCATTGGTCAAAAGCTCAAAAGTAGATATCGTCGCCCTAATTCTAATATAGCGTAAGTCATTTTTTAACGAAACGGACATTTTGTCATTTTTAGGTAAAGGGGACAAAAATACACCTTTCTCTGTCTTTACTTTGCAAACTTTGTATGAAAAAAAAAGAAATAATCGACTCAAAACAATAAGTCGTTTCTCAAAGCATCCATTTTCCATTCGAATAAAGCGTAACTCATCCTTTTACATGGAAAAATAAAGAGAGCCGGTCGCTGCGTATTTGAAGGGGTGATTTAGTTGGATTCCTACGGTTAAAAGATATGAAATTGTTTGTTATCTTTAGTGTAAGGTCATATAAATGAATAAACGTATTTTTTATGTTACTTATTATCATACAATTCCTAGAAATTATTAGTTAAAAACGGCAAATGAGTTACGATTTATTAGAAAATATAAAAAATTTGATTTAATTTGAGATACGACTTATTCGAACAAACAATTTGTATTGTTTTAGGTTTTACCTGTATAGAGTTTGAGTCTTCTGATGAAGATGACCACGCATTAATTAGAAATCTACGTGAAAATGGTTTAAATATACCCAATTCTAAAAAGAAACCGAATAACCACATACAAATTTTAGAAAACACACTAATGTTTCGGCTAATCAGCCAAGTATCGCAAACCGATATACAGATAAAAGAGCAATGTATCTCTGGGAGTACCGCTCTGGGGTTGAAATAGTAGCAGATGCAGACTCATGTTACGATAATCACAACTTACCTGAAATACCTACTTGACAGCTTTCATAACTTATCAGCCAGATGACGAACTATTAGAAGCTATAGATGCGATTCAACCTCCTTCAATAATGATGCATCAAAACAAAAATGAATGGAAATGCTAAGTTATGTACTTCATGAAACAGGAACTGGAACTGGACGCAGAAGCTATAAATACGTTTCCATCTCCTTCAATACTGATGCCCCAAGCCGGAAGTGTAATGGAGATGCTAAGTGATGTACTTACTAAAACACAGGAACTGGATCTGGATGCAGGAACGGATACAATAGCTACCTTTGTGGTTGAAGATACATAAGATGTACAGCTTGTCTGTGAAATTGCTACGACTAAATGCATGTTCTTACCTTTAAGTCGAGCTGGAACTGAAGAAATGCTATGATCACCATTGCCATCTTGCTCTAGCAGTGCACCGAAAGTAACTGCAACATCTAAAAATAATGTGAATATACTAATCCTGGACAGTGACGGTTGACTCTGGGGCTGGAAACGACGAAACTCGAACTGTTAAAGTCGATGAAACTAACAAGAAACGAAGTAAGAGAACGCTTGAACTATAGAAGAAAAATACATGCATTTAGTCGTAACAATTTCACAGACGAGCTGTACATCTGAGGTATCTTCAACCACAGAGGTAGCTATCGTATCCGTTCCTGCGTCCAGATCCAAATCCCTTAGCATTTCCATTTTCGGCTTGGAGCATCAGTATTGAATGAGATTGAATAGTATTTATGGCTTCTGCGTCCAGTTCCAGCTCTTGTGTTTCATGAAGTACCTACATATTTAACTTAGCGATTCCATTTCATTTTAGTATTGATTTATCATTACTGAAGGAGATTGAATCGCATTTTATAGCTTCTAATAGTTCGTCATCTTGCTGATAAGATATGAAACTGTCAAGTATTTCAGGTAATTTGTGATTATTGTAACATGAGACTGCATCTGCTACTATTTAAACCCCAGTGGAACTCCAAGAGATACTTTATCTTTTATCTATTTAACTGTTTGCGATACTTGGAGCACGCTGTTTGGCCGAAATATTAGCTTGTTTTCTAAAAATTGTATGCGGTTATGCCATTTCATTTTAGAATTGGGTATATTTAAACCATTTTCACGTAGATTTCTAATAAATACGTGGTCATCTTCATCAGAAGACTCAAACTCCATACAGGTAAAACCTAAAACTATACAAATTGTTTGTTCGAATAAGTCGTATGTCAGAGAATTAAGGAAACTAATAAAGCGTAAGTCAGAAATTACTGAGAATAAGAAATATATCATTAAAATTCCGCACATTATATTACAGTACGTAAAATTTTGATAAAAAGTCTAGTACATGTTAAATAAGGTTTTCTTTAAAGAAGTCATAGAAAAACGGTTATTTGAGCCTCCTGAAAACTTGTCATTTTTGACTTACTCCATATTAGAATTAGGGCGACGATATACTCATAGAAGAAAGGACGGCATACTAGGTACAGTCAGCCACTTGCTAGGATACCTCTTTTGTTCGATTGATGCCCTTATGCCGCGCGCGCGGTATGAGCTGCCATGGGGTATCCTAGACTGTGGCTGACCGTAGTCACAATGGTCTTCTTCTAAACAGGGTTTAATCAGTTGGTTTAGGTACCTACGTAATGATTATGTAGGCACGGACAGTCGACAGCACGTAAACCTGCTAAAAAACTAAAGCATGTAAACCTTTAGGTACATTTACATTGCAAAGTCGCCAGTAACGTACATAACTGAATATAAAGCACGCGTTTATGGGTCGAAGTGCTGTCGGCTGTATGGGCGAATGTGCAACAAGTAACAACCGACTGTAGGTAGATATAAATAATGTACTAGGTACAGTCGGCCACACGCTAGGATACCCCTTTTTGTCCGATTGACGCCCTTATGTCGCGCGCGGTAAGAGCTGCCATGGGGTATCTATGACCGTGGGCTGTGGCCGACCGTACCATGGTGTAATAAAACGGCAAAAATGATTTTGTAAAATGTTTATCTATTCGTATGAAAAATCCCGATAGTTACAAACAAAAACGCAGAAGTGTTTTAAATAAATCATTTGTTATAAGTGGTTTTTTCATTCACTGGTTATAAGGTAAATACATAACAAAGACAAGCTTACAAAGCTAGCAGAGTAGATATAAGGCACACTGGACACAACAACCGGGGCCAAAAAAAGACAGCAATAAGGCAATAGGTACACACGACGCGCTACCCCTTTTTGTTCGATACTCAAACACCGCGCGTATGTATAGGAGCTGCCGTATATAGGAGCGTCAAACACACACAATAATTCAACGTGTTACAAAACATCCTAACTCTTTTTACAGGGTGTAACATACTCATCAACAAGATGTCAATTATGTAAAAAAAAATGAAAAAAACAATTTTTATTTTATAACCTCCAAATTGAAAATTTTTCATAACTTTTTTGTTTTTGGTAAAAGCTCAAATTCATAAATACGTTTGTGTTTGTAGTTGCATTTGCATAGCTTTGAGTTGTTAAAACATTGTGAAAGTCAATAAAAACAATATTTAAAAAATACTTTTCTTCCGCCACAGCGTTCACATTTTATTAATTTAAAAATCAACGGAACGTCACAGAGCAAAAAAAAATATTTATGTTGTGATCCCTATCACCGGGTGCTATTACCCTGTAAAAAGAGTTAGGATCTTTTGTAACACCTTGTATATGGTAGCGTGCCGCTGACCTTACCTAGGAAGGTACGGTATACCTATTTCACAACCTAGATATAAATGTATAACTAAATAGATAGGGACCTACCTACACTAGGGGGAGTCACTAGGGGTTTGACCTAAGTTTATTTCACCTGTGGACGTTTTGACTTAGGTACCTACCTAATTTAAATTGAGCTAATGGTTGATTGATTTAATGGTTCTCATGTATCTTATGATTCTTAGCAAAAGGTCATATAAAATTAAGAAACGTCCAGAGGTGAAGTAAATAAAGGTCAAACCACTTTAGGGTAGTTGTCACTTAGGTTTTAATTAAGGTCAAACAACCATTAGGTCAAGTGTTTAGCTCAAACATCCATAGGTGAAGTTAACTTAGATCAAACAATTTTAGGTGTAATGATAATAAATTGTGTAACCCATAAAACATACACAATATGTACACAAGACAGCACGTCGACGCTTACACGCTAGCACCCTACTCGGTTCCGTTACGGGCGACTTTACAACAAAAGTGTACACTCGACGTGTTGTCGTGGGTACCTACATACTGAAAGTCAAAGCGAAAGACAGTCAAAAGAGTCCTTCTGTAGAGGGCTTTTTTGTTTTTTCTACACATAGCACTTGTGCTTAAAGACAATAAAACTGAATGTAAATAGGATTATTGTGTAGAAAATAAATATTCTAATTCTAATCAGTCTTAAAATTGGGCACCAGTTTTATTCACAAAAAGCCATAAGTACGACCGTCTGATTTATCAAGTTTGGAGTTTTACGACACTTTACTCACACTTACATTTGTATGCTTAACTTAGCAAGTACATCTAACCTGCGTCAATAAAGAAACGATACCTATAAAGATGGCGGACACTCTCGCCCCCTCTCTCTTTAATAATATCTCCGCCTATACTCACACTTAGCGTTAGCAAAGTCATTTTAGTAGAACGCGCCGAAATACGTTGTTTTAATTTAATTTTTGACGAGCTATTTCATTATTGTTGTTTTCGTTGAGTATTGTTATTAGTTGAAGTTTGTATTATTTATTAAGTTTCAATATTTTTGATCTAATTTTCATCAAGATTGTTGTTTAGCCACAAACCCAATGTAAAACAAGTACCTACATAAACAATAAAGAAAGCATCATAAAACAATATTTGCTCACCAATAATATAAGAAAGTTTTAGGTATGAACCGGACGGAACCGTATTTTCATGACCCTTTTTTCCGACCTTACCATAGGTACCCGCCGCCATTTTCATATCGTTTCTTTACTGATGATATGATATGACGCGGCTTTATGCCTATGTTAAAAATTAACAGAGCTACTATTGGCAAATATGCGAATTAGTAACAGAACAATTAATGGCACTTAAGAAATAAGATAAGAAAGATATTTTTTTACCAAGAAACTCTTGAAGCTACATTAAAAATATTACAGTTTCTAAGGCACCTAATAAATCTTTATGGGCCCGGTTTCTGAATTGAGAACTTTGCTAAGCAAAACTTTACTATCGTTCTGTCACGCTCTTTTGTGAGAAATCTGCAGAGACAGGACGATACTTACCCATTTGCTTGGCGAATTTCTCAATTCAGAAACCGGCAGTATATCTTATAATTATACAATTAACCATTAGGTCTTAGTCTGGATAGACAGGTATGAATCAGGTTTATACATTCTGTTAAAAATAAATATCGAAGGTGTAAATAATAACATCAGCCAAAGTAACAATACAAAAATCTCTGGCTTTATACATGCACACTTACACAATACCTACTTTGGCTTATCATGACCAGGAACTATCCGACGTTATTATATTTTATGTAATGCGCGATAAGACCATCCTTAGGGTACCGCCGAGCGTCACCCTCCCATCATACAGAAGATTATTTAAATACCTAGTCATGCAGCTAATAAGTAGGCATTATTTCCAGATTATTATATTGTTTACTCTATTCTCCAGACTTCAAGATAAAACCCAATGTCAATGGATGTCCTCATCTTGTCAAAGAAGGCCGGACAAAGATAATCATTATAAATGGCAACAATGACAACCAAATATAACCCGTGTCATTAGAGAAAACATTTAGGACGGGGTAAAAATCTAGCATTGTTTCGCTTTGACTGTATTGATTAGAGCGAGAGGGCGAGTGTTTTGAAGTCCATCCTAAATGTTTTCTTTAATGAAACGGGTTATAGCAAACATTACTTTAAGAGGATCATTCAGACATCGGAATATTGGACTTCCAAGTATGAAGGTGGATGGAGAACAAAAATCCATCAAGAAATGACAAAGTTAGAACATGTTTTGCCCCCACTGACCCATCTCAACGCGGTTACAATGTATAATGGAAATGTTATTTTTGATATTTTTGACATTTTTTGTGTTTTGACCATCACTTTTGATCGTTCGTTACAAGAAACAAAATCGCCAACGAAAGAAAAAGTATGTGAAAATCACCAATTTTCTTTCACTCTGTACGTATATATTTTTCTTAAATCTGTAAATAAATACCACTCGTAAAATTTTCGCTAACTGATGATAATTTAATACCCTGTATAATTCAAGCCAGGCGGGAGTGTTTTTAGAACCTGTGCACTAAAATAGCTATAACTTCGTCATTTCATATCCAATCAAAATATTTTGTTCAAAGATTTTTGTCTCTATAACTTTATAATTCAAGCCAGCCGGGAGTGTTTTAAGAACCTGTGCACTAAAATAGCTATAACTTCGTCATTTCATATCCGATTACAATATTTTGTTCAAAGAATTTTTGTCTCTATAAAACTGTATAGGTACCTACTTGTTTCAAAACTTGAAAGATCCTCATTGAAAGTGTTTTCCTTAAAAAATTACAATAGAGAGAGATTCGAACTCAAATAACTACGAAAATATTCCCAAGTTTTGATGTGATAATAACTGAAACAATTATAATAAATTATAAAATACTAAATAAATTACATTTTCACCCATCACTCAGTGGTGTTTGGAACAATGAAAAAGATGTTACTTGTTCATCCGTCATAGTTTTGTTCTGTTCGGCAAATAGCGCAAGAGGTAAGTTAAAAAAATATTACTGGAATGTAACACAGACAGAACAATCTTTTTTTTTTTGCATAATCTCTCTGTCAAAGGGAAACAAAATAGTAAAATCCCAGGCCTAGCAGTATATTAGCAGACGGCCGCATATTAGCCATTATACAGGGTGGCCCAAACATAGACGTCAAGCGAGAAAATCTAGATAGCTGACACCGAGGGCTACCCGAATCACCCCCATGTATGTTCAGCCATTTTTTGTCGTTTAGAAGTTATGAGGCTTCTAAGGTTTTTTTGAAAAAAATTACCTACCATTCGATTTTATTTTTTAACTTTTTTTTTTTTGTTTTTTCAGTAATATTTTTTATTCTTTAGAGTCTCAGATAAATTATCTATCACCAAAAAAATAATGATCAGCTATGGACTTTTAAAAAATACCGAAATTTCGATCCAAAGTCCAGAAATGTTGTTTTCGAGAAAACATCACTGAAATAGTTAGTATGGGGAAAAAAATAAGTAGAGGTCTGAAGGACTTTCTATTGATTTCAAAAACTTTCCCAAAGCCTCATTCTTCAGAATAATACAAAAAACCTGTCACTTTATGGGACTTTTATTCAAGTAATTTGCAATCAAAGTCGAAAAACTGGAGTTGGAAGAAATTTTATTTCAATCGATTTTCATTATTTTTTGTTGATTCGGACAAATAAATTGCAGGTAGGCTTAATATTGCCTGTCAGCACGGTCTGCAATGAAAATTCACGAAAAAATTAAAAAAAAATCAAATTATTTTGTTTTTTTTTTGTTCTTTTTTTTATTATTTGACTTTTAAATTATTTTACTATCCTATTTACTTACAAAACATAAAGACAAAAATAAATTTAAAGAAAAAAAATTTAAAAAATCTGAAAATTAAATTATTTTATTTTTTTCTTTTTTCGTAAATCTTAAATGCAGATTTTACTGACAGATGATTTTAAGCCGATCGGCAATGTTTTTTGTCCGAATCGACCAAAATAAATGAAACTCCAGTTTTTCGACTTTGATCGCAAATTACTTGAATAAAAGTCCCATAAAGTGACAAGTTTTTTGTATTATTCTGAAGAATGAGGCTTTGGGAAAGTTTTTGAAATCAATAAAAAGTCCTTCAGACCGCTACCATTTTTTTCCCCATACTAACTATTTCAGTGATGTTTTCACGAAAACAACATTTTTGGACTTTTGATCAAAATTGCGGTATTTTCTAAAAGTCCATAGCTGATCATTATTTTTTTGGTGATAGATAATTTATCTGAAACTCTAAAGAATAAAAAATATTGCTGCAAAGTCAAAAGAAATAAAAGTTACAAAATAAAATCGAATGCTTGGTAATTTTTTTCAAAAAAACCTTAAAGGCCTCATAACTTCTAAACAACAAAAAATGTCAGCTATCTAGATTTTCTCGCTTGACGTCTATGTTTGGGCCAACCTGTATAACTTAATTTTGCACTTTACTGTATTGAATCAACTATTTCTACCTATGTATAAAATACGCATTTAGTTTCTGCTGGGGCTGACTACTTTATAGACAAACTTTTATAGTCGTCTTCTTAATGACCCAAAAGCCAATAGAATAAGGCGGCATAAAAATGTGATTGCCGTGTGTCAGACGTCGAGGCATAAAGTCTGGTAATGGAGACTCGTAATGCAAAGGCCAACTATTTAACAAAACAGTCTTGGACTGCCTATTATTCGAGGGAGCACTAAAAATGTACTCATCAATGTCCAAATTGTCACCGTGTAAAGCTGTGCCATTCAAAAGAAATTTTATCTTATTCATCTCCAAATTGACGGCATAAATGGTAATTGCTGAGGTGTCATTTGTGTAATTTTTGTTGGCACAATGGGCATATATACGCTGGAGCCTCGAACATTTGCACTTGACATGCAAGACTTTGTTTCCAACCAGTTTCTTGTAAAGCACACTAACCCACCAGTCCGGCAATGGCTCCATGTTTCTGTCAATAAGACTGTAATTACCGCCATACAGGCTTTGTCTGATAACAGTAGTTATGTTATATTTAGCAGATAAGCCCAATTTGTCAACCCACAAGGGGGAGGCAGCATATGTGTTGGAAAGGCCTGGGGCTCCACCACCATAAGAGCTACTTGTTTCACTCAACCACATTGGTATATGATTGTATGCTCCAGTGTGGTTCTTCATAGTCTTAATTTGTTCTTTGAGAAGATCAAATGTACTCGGATTCCAGAAGTCAGCAAGTTTGGCCGTTCGGCTGTTTAGGTAGTACTGATGCCAAGACCTGATATTAATTGAGTGAGATCCATTGGTTAGAAAGTCCACCATGTACTGAAGACACTCTGGGCGATGTGGCTGTGGTCGTGTTGTATCTGGCCCTACAAGTAAAGCATCCTCATAGCCATATTCATTGAGTAAATGCCGCAGTTTTTTGAAGTCATGAGCCAGTTGCTCAGGACTGATTGATATGTTAAATACGTGGCGAAAAGAATTGGGCTCATTCCCGAGCTGCCAGTCTACTTTGTAATTGTGCAAAGATGAGTAATTCAATATATCTTTAGCATTGAGATCGCTCCATCCATGGTCATTTCTCAGCATAACATTAAAGCTGAATAACGGTTTAATGCCAGTATGTTGGCAGAACTCATTAATTTCAGTCCATTGTGGCCCTGTCATGAGGAAGAAAGGCAAGAATTTGTGTTTGCACAGATGCTTCTTGAGTAGTGTACAGATGTGTTTTCCGTGTCTGGCAGGCTGGCAGTCGTCGCACGACACCGGCGGAAGGTCGTCCTTGCTGAAGATGAGACGCTCAGACATGGTGCCGCCCAGGCGAAGGCGTGCCGGTGCCAAAGCCGCAGTTAACTCTCGAAATCTTGCATTTGAAAAGTTCACCGCTTTGAAATGCTCTAGCTCCGATGCGTCGAGTCCGATGCTGAGAAAATCATCTGGTATCAAGCTGCTTACATTTTGGTGCTCGCTTATAGTAACGTAGCACTTTTCACCGATGTTGTATTTCACAAATAATACCATGAGAGCCACATTGCAACCAAAAGCGATCAAGCATACAGCCACCAATCGTCTGCTAGATAACATTGTTGGTGGAACTACGCTATGAAAATGTACCGACGGACGAGTTTTTGTTACTTTTACACTTTTCTACAATATATTGCACATTTCTTTAGTTCAACAAGGAACAAACATACAAGGACGACGACACGACAACACAAACTTGGACCGACCAGTGACCACAGACCACCTCCACAGACTGACTGACAGCAGGACAGACCACAGTATAAAACCGACCAAGCGCGAGTCGGACTCACGCACGAAGGGTTTCGTACCATTATCTATAAAAACGGCAAAAAAAACACGTTTGTTGTGTGCCAACTTGACCCACCAACCGGGAGCTCCCTCAAATATTTATTTTATTCTGTTTTTTAGTATTTGTTGTTATGGCGGCAACAGAAATACATCATCTGTGAAAATTTCAACTTTCTATCACAGTTCGTGAGACTGTTGACTGCCGGACAAACAAACTGACAGACGGAAAGCAGTCTTAGTTATAGGGTCCCGTTTTACCCTTTACGGAGCCCTAAAAAATAACTCACAGACTGCACCCTGTCAGGCGACTCAGGCGAGTCAAGCGTTCTGTGAAGCCTATGGATTTTTTTGTGCTGGCAATAATGTTATGTGGTAACGTGGTTCAAAAACTAGTCCCAAGGTGTCGCTAATTTCAAGACATCCAACGACAACCAGCTTACGCGGTTCTTACAACAACCGCTAGATGTTGTTAACAGTCGTAGTAGGTATATAAAAGAGATTTCCGGGTGGCCAGGGGTCAAATGGCGAAAAGTTTCAAGAGTTTTGCTGGTAGGTAAATACTTAGTAAATCTCTACAAGTAGATAGATATGCGTTAAAGAAAACAAATTCAAAGGTACCAGAATTTGTGAAAATGTTCTTGTGGACTTGTACCTTTGATGAACTGGATCAAGGCTGCTCAACCTTTTTAAGAGTCGGGCCCATAGAATTAAGTCTATGGTCGGGCCAAACTGTGGATTCAGACGTTCACAATGAGCCACTGACAATAACTATTTCAGTTACTCTCAGGCTGTGGCGTAACTAGGGTGGGGCAGGCAGGGCACGTGCCCAAGGGGGTTACCTACCCTTGACGCTATTGCGATCAAATTGAAAAAGTTTAAAAATTAATTTCTTTTTGAATTCGCATAGTAATGCTTTGATTTTAAATACTTTGTAATGTTTATTCAAAGGTAAAGCTGTTTTATTTAATAAAAACACAAAATGTTTCTTAATTTGTAAAATATAACATTTTGTAAATTGCGCCATATTGCGGCCGTATTGGAAAAATGAGTCAAGGGTAGAGAGGCTGGGCGCCACTTCAAGGGGGCGCAAAACAGCAACTCGTAAATTCAAAATAATCTAACAATTTACTTCAAATTATCAGACGAGTCAGTCATAGTACTGTAAATAGTATATGTGACGATAGAGAAGATATAATTTAGGTACCTACTTAAACATGTTCTTCTAAAACTGAATCCCAAATTGTCGAAAAAAATTGCGCGCGTTAGTCCCATTTACGAACAATGATGATAAAAAAAAATACCTAATAGAAAAAATGTGCAGTGCTCACGAAAGTTTAAGTTTAAAAATGAAGATGAAAGGTAAAATTGTTGAATTGTGTGCGTGCTGCGTGCGTTTGTCCTATTTACGAACTGCCCCTCTACCCTTGACGCATGTTTCCAATGCGGCCGCAATATGGCGCAATTTACAAAATTTAATATTTTACAAATTAAGACGCATTTTGTGGTTTTATTGAATAAAACCGCCTTACCTTTGAATAAACATTACAAAATATTTAAAATCAAAGCCTTACTATGCGAATTCAAAGAGAAATTAATTTTTAAACTTTTTCAATTGGATCGCAATAGCGTCAAGGGTAGAGGGGCTGTAGTAATTTCGATCCCATAATTTAAGGCTAAAATCGGTAAAATTTCGGGCACGCTGCACGCGCATAATAGAATCGCAAAATAGATCTCGTCCAAGGATAGTAATTTGCTCCATATCGCGGCTTACAAAATGGGTAAAATCGGTGAAATCTCGGGCGCGCTACGCGCGCGTTTAAGGTTAATTGCTTGTGAGATTTCGCGCGGCGTGTGATTTTTTTTTATAACCAGAAGCAGAATTGTTAAGGTCTCATTTTAGTCTTGCACTGCCACTGAAAAAAGATATACGAAGGGGCGCAATTACAATGCTTGCCCTAGGCGCCATTTGCCCACGGTACGCCACTGCTCTCAGGTCATGCGCAATGGTGCGTATTTCAAAACTTACTAGCGTGGGCCATTTAAAATTCTTTCGTGGGCCACAGTGTGGCCCGCGGGCCTGGGGTTGAGCACCCTTGACTGGATGAATGTAACTTGTGAGCTTGTAGACTTAGAAGTTTGGATTTATAAATAAGTTGGGCATAGGGCATAGGGCATAACATGATGTCGGCGGAGCACTGTGAATGAGGGATATGCCCTAGGCCCCTAGGGAATCTGCTTGGTCCTCGAAGTTAGACTTGCGCGAAACAGTGCACTTCGGAATAATAATACCTGAATAATACTAACCCAATATTTCGTCACACTTAATAAACTGCACTGTACTGCAATGAAGACTGCTGAAATGCCATGTGTCAATGATAATATGACACATGGCATTTCAGCATTGCATTGCAGTACAGTTCATTCATTTCATTAAACAGATGATATGAAACATGACACATGGCATATCAGTTTAGCTCAGTTCTTTACAGACTGTTACAGTACAGTGCAGTTCAGTAAGTGTGCTGAAATGCCTTGTGTCATGCTTTAATCTCTCGTGTAATGCCGAATATTGTGTGATATGTCTTTTGTAAAATTACGAGCATTACATAAACATATCTACTCGAAGTAGGTATGTTTTAAGTGGTGTAGGTACACACGACAGCACGTCAGAGTGTACACTTTTGTTGTAAAGTCGCCCGTAACGTAACCGAGTAGAGTGCTAGCGTGTAAAGGTCGACGTGCTGTCGTGTGTACGCGCGACAGACAGCACGTCGAGGCTTAAACGCTAGCACTCTACTCGGTTACGTTACGGGCGACTTTACAACCAAAGTGTACAGTTTCACGTGTTGTCGTGTGTACAGTCTCCAACCAGGTGACCAACCTAAGCCCTAGCAGACTGTACCTACCCATGCTGCGTATGCTACTCCAGTCTCCCAAACAGCGGGATCCTCGCCAGCGGCTCACAAGCATTCCTATTAAAATTGGCGAAACATTCGGCCGCGTACCGCCGGCCGGCGCGCTATAATTCCCGATTTATTTATAGACTCGTAACGTTCCCGCGGAGTCGCTCACAGCGCGATCTGCTCGCGGCTCGAGCAGTGCGATGGAGCCGCCCCGGTTCCCGGCTGGAGCCCTGGCCACCATCAGGGCGGCCCCCGGAGCACCCGCGGTGCTGACGCTGCCGCTGCCCTCCGGTTCACCTCCCTTCACCTACACCTGGTAAGTCCCCCCACCAGTGGTGCCCCAGAGGTGAACGTCTCAATGTTTTGACTACATTTTTTTCTCCAAGTCAACGTATGCGTATGACCCGTTTTTTACTCGTGAAGCTCTTTTATCGTTAAAAATAATTTCGACTTCCTGATGACGTCGCTCTGTAACATCACCTTGTAACACAACACTTGGCCATCAGTCGTTCGCAAGTTGTTTTTTTGTGTTTATTCTTTTGGCAATAGCATCTGGGCTACTATAGGTACCTAAAGTACTAACAGCAGGCACAGCAGCCCTTAGATATCTGTTTCGACTAAGTACGCAAAATGCGTGGATCGCAGGCGTACCTATCTATTGATGCACGATAGGGAGAGACTACGCGTAACTATAAACGCCCTATATAATAGACACCATAGACTCATTTAAAGTGTGCCTCGTTTGCAAAGTGTTTTCGCCTCTAAACTTGATGAAATAAGCTTGTGAATCCTGGTAGCCTGCAGCGTACCGGCGCCGCCGGCGAGTTTGTTGTTTGTTTTCGGTTGTTGATATATAAATAAGGTTGGAAAAGGTCGCAGCACCAGCGATGTTAGTCTCACATGTGAGCAGTTTCACCACGCAACATGACTAGGCTAGGACGGTCTGTTCTGTTCTTGCCCCCTTTCTGCCTTTGCCCCCCTATTATGATTCCCATAGTTTGTAGAGATTTGCCCCCTTTTTGAAAAACCCTAGTTTTTATTCGAACTTTGCCCACTTTCTGAGTTTGCCCCTGGTTTGCCCCCTATTTTGACTAATCGACCTTTCATTCTTGTTTTGTACAAAATTGGAGCTTTACTTTCAAAACTTCGTTGTTGGCAAAGACTTGTACAGTCGAATACAATAGGGTGTAGGAACTAGCTAAGTAAGTACCGTAAATCAACACATGACTTGAATTTTATTTATTAAGGATGGCATTCTCGACTCAACCAAATAGTTTTTTTTTTCTTATAAGTAATTAATATATTTAAAGGATGAGAGCATTCAATTCAACTTTTCAATGAGACTCAATAATATACAGTGTCCCTTAATTCAAAGTTAAGTGGGAATTGAGTCAAAGGACAGGTCATAACGGTAGATACAGAAAAATAAGAGTCGCTTAGTTCTTATTATCTTTGAATTTTTTTTAAATGGTTACCCTAGCCCACATATTGAGGTCTGTGGTCACATAATTTTTTATTTTTTTTTATTTTTTTATGTAGCCTGTATTGTGTCCCACTGCTGGGCAAAGGCCTCCCCTTGTGTCCTCCACACTTTTCTATCTGGGGCCACCTCTTGCCACCCCGGTAAAAAGGTTTCGAGATCGTCCCGCCATCTCCGCCTTGGCCTGCCACGGCGCCGGTGTCCATTTTGAGGCAACCAGTCAGTGGCGATTTTCGCCCATCTATCTGGACCCATGCGGCTTATGTGACCAGCCCAGTTCCACTTTAGCTTGGCAGTCGCAACTCCAACATCGGCGATTTTGGTTTTCGAGCGCAACGTGCTGTTTCGGATGCGGTCAATCCGTTTAAAACCCAATAAGCTGCGCTCCATCGCACGTTGGCAAACCTTGAGTTTGGACTTCTGAATTTCAGTCAAAGACCAGGTTTGAGCACCGTAGGTTAGGATAGGCAGGATGCACATGTCGACGAGTTTACGCTTCAGGGCAAGTGGAAGATTGCCCTTCATTAGCTCTTTCATTTCTGACATTAAATTGCATAAGCCTGGTCCATCTTTTCACATCGAAAGAGGAGTAAAACAGGGAGACCCGTTGTCTCCGAAACTTTTCACTAGCACCTTAGAAGAAGTTTTCAAGAGTCTGGCGGTACCGTGGAACAACAGTGGCATTGACATCGGTGGCAGGAAGAAGCTCACAAACACGCCTTCGCCGATGACATTGTCCTGTTTGCCCCAACGGCTCCAGCACTTCAGCAAATGCTACAAGACCTTAGCACCGCAAGCCTTGAGGTTGGACTGAAGATGAATAGGTCAAAGACTCAGTGTATGTCTAATAGCACGAAACGTAGGGTCGAGGTAGATGGGCAGGAGATACAATACGTTGACGAGTATACTTACTTGGGCCAGATAGTTTCCTTCGAAAACAGGCAGGATAGAGAGATCGATCTTCGTATCGACAATGCCTGGAAGAGCTACTGGTCGCATAATTATTATCTATTTTTATCCTGATTTCTCCCCACAATCTTGCATCAAATCTTATTGATAAATCGAACAACAAATCTACATACTTAAGTAAACATTCTTCTAGATGAATTCTCTCTGTAAAATTGTTAACCTAAGTTTTTTTTATAACCCTAAAAGACAAAATTTCTTTTTTAAGAAATATTGTTTTCTTTCTCATTGTACAAACGAGGGCAAATATAATTATCTTGTCAAGTACGAACATTAGGTACATAAATGGGGCAAAACCAGAAAAATAGATAAGCGATATCAATTGGTGGGCAAAATTCGAATAAAAGTAGGGGTTTTAGAAAAGGTCGCAAATGTCTACAAATACTATGGGAATCATACTAAGGGGGCAAAGGCAGAAAGGGGGCAAGAACCGAACTATTTTTCTACGTGCTATTGACTGTACGTTAGAATGTGGGCAACCTTCTTCGGTGAATCTAGCAACAGTGTAACCCGCTATTCTTATTCTTATTCTTATTACTTTTGATTTCACAGATAACAGGGCAATTTTTAAAAACCTTTTTTCCTTAAACACTCCAAGTTCTAAAATTGTGATTTCCTACAACTTTTGTTGTACGAATTTGGTGAAAGCGCATTTATTTTCCGTACAATTTTTATTTTTTTAGCGCAGAGTAGGTACCTACCTAACGAATAAGGGCATGAGAGCCTGGAAAGGTGGTGCACGAAAGCGCGCCGCGCAGGCAGCGTTGAAATGGTATAAAAAAAACGTTCAATAAAATTAAATATGAAGTAGGTATCGAGCTTTTCGAAAAGTAGAACAAAGTTACTAGAAATCACATTTTGACGTGTTTCAGGAAAAAAAAACAATTATTATTAAAAATTGCCCTGTTATAATACAGGGTGCACTCTAAGTCGATAGCGGAACTTTAAGTAGGTTGTCTACTGATCAATACAAACCACTTGAACGAGGTGGCGACAAAAACGGAGCGAAAAAAATATCAGCTGTTTCATACATTTGGCGCAGTACTGGGTCGACCTTTTGTATGCAACAGCTGATATTTTTTTCACTCCGTTTTTTTCGCCACCTAGTTGTTTGTATTGATCAGTAGATAGCCCACTTTAAGTTCCGCTATCGACTTAGAGTGCACCCTGTAGTATGATTATTCAAAATTATAGTTTTTCAGCAAACGACTTGTGAGCTTAGAGGCTGATTTGCCATCGCCAGACAGAACATTTTGCTGAAAAAAACACAAGAGGCAGTCAGTGTTCCCATACTGAGGGGAATTTCCCTTTTGAAAGGAATTTCAACTCTAGACGGGGAGAAAAAAGGGGAAAGAGCTAGGGAGTCCCCTCTCATAATAATAAGTATGTGCTTATTACATTTTCCCCATATTTTTGCTTCATCTGCTTGCACTAATTTTATTTCAAATGAAGTAGGTACAGTCGGCCACACGCTAGGATACCCCTTTTTGTTCGATTGGCGCCCTTAAACCGCGCGCGCTAAGAGCTACCATGGGGTATCTGTGACTGTGGCCGACCGTACCTACCATGTATTTCAAATCGACACTTTCGTTTATACAGGTTGTTTCAGAAAGGTCATGTGACACTGAAAGGGGTCGCTTATCTCACCAATACAAGCTGCTTATACTAAAGGGCCAAGGGCCAAGTTTGGAATCTCGAAAACAATATCAGCTGCTTCATACATTTGGTGCATTAGGGTATACTTAGAACTTTAGTTTGGAACAGCTGATATAGTTTTCGAGATGTCGCACTTATAAATTAATTGAATTTGAATTTGAAAAACATTTATTTACATAAACCACACACACACACACACACACGTATACAGGGAGCACAAAGAAAGAGAAAATATTTTACACATGCGGCAAAAAAAAGGCACAAAAACCATTTGAGCAAAATACAATATACGAAGTAAGTACAGGAGAGGAATGTGGATGTGGCAAATGCAAAGGGGCTCTGACTCAGCATGTGCTGGAGAGGCGGACCACTCCAGCGCTGGTCTTCCGTCAGTACCCGGTAGCGGGTAGTGTGCCGTCGTGCAGGATAACAGAATAAGTGTCGGTCGGTACGTAATAGAAAAATCGTAGAAATATAAATATAAATCTGATTAAATATTAATTGTAACAAATGTATATTAATGAGAATTAGTAATAATAATAATTAGGAATAAGCAATAAAATCGAATTGAATTGAATTATATGTCAGAGAAAAATCAATTTTCGTGGTAACAATAGGATAAGGGTACTTAGGTACCTATAAACAGAAATAATAAATAATTTCATGCGTTAATTCGAGCTAGCGAAGTGTGATGGATGAGTGAGATGAGACTTTGACTGTCACAGGACCTTTCTGAAACACCCTGTAGAGACGGAAGACATTACTAGGTCGTTTATTGTGATAAAGTAGTAAAAATTCTTTTCATCTCCCAGGCTCGGAAAGTTTGCTGTTACTAGTAACTTACGATCGTGTAAAAGTCGAATTTAACCGATTTGCATTTTTGTGCGTTTTGAAATTTGAACGCCCTTTTCCTACACGCCTTATGGTGTAGAAAAAGAAAAAAACACTGTACGTTTAACTAGATGCCATAAAAGTTCATAAAACCTTCAGAAAGAAGAGCCTCGTTTAGACGCTACTCTCCACGAAAGTATTTGTTGGTGCCCATTTTCTATACAAAACGGTGAACGTAAATGGGACATAAGCATCTCAACTCGCGACAAAAACAAACAACATAAAAAAGTCGGCATGGTGCGATCTAATGTATAGAGGTTAAAAAAAGTCGGCATGGTGCTAGCGTTTGAATGAAAATATTGAAAAGGTGGCTAAACTCGAAAGTCGGCATCGTGCGAATACATCAAAAAACGATGAACAACTTGTTCACCCGATCCATAGACATAAGTTGGCAGGCTGCAATTCCGTCACATAGTTTTCCATTACAAAGATCTATTCCAAGAGATGTTTCAGCGTTTACCTTTACACACCAAAAATAAATGCTCTTGGCTCCTCTCAAACAATGCTTACTAGCGCCATCTAGGGGCTCGCCAAAGAATTGACCTGAAAACTCGCGCCTGAAATATCAGCGCTTTCGGCGACATCTAGCGAAATGTTCTTGTGCCAGTTAACAGGTTTAACGCTTAGTGTCTGAAAGTTTCAGTTGTTTGGCACAGATGAATTTTATGATGTTGTTCTAGTGCGTTGTACTCAGGATGCACTCTGGCGTTTATTTCAGTAAACACTTCCGCCGTGTACCTAGGTATCCTAAATGATTGCTGTCTAAATATTTTGGTACCTATAAATTTTTTCATGTTTCCATCGTTTTAGAGAAAAAATGTTTTTGTTTGTCACAAGACCAATTTTACGGTTTTAGGGACAGAGGCCTTAGCCTGTAACGCAATGGTGCCAAAATGGGCTCCCAGTTGACAGCGTCAATTACGATTTATTAATGCTGTCGGACCTTTTAATGTTTTTGTAGTACAGCAAAGAATATTCTGATTCTAATTCTAGAAGATTAGTTAGGTTGTAGGAGAAAAACGAGGAAACCCCGGTTTTGTCCTTCTGCTGGGACGCCATCGACACGCCATTGCATTACAGGCTAAGGCCCGGTTTCTGAGTTGAGAAATTCACTAAGCAAATGGGTAAGTATCGTCCTGTCTCAGAAGATTTCTCACAAAAGAGCATGACAGAACGATACTTACCCATTTGCTTAGTGAATTTCTCAATTCAGAAATCGGGCCTAAGGCCCCAGGTAGGTAGTTAAGACCTGTTGGGCGAAATATTCATCGGTGGTGGCCGGCCTACTTACTGGTAGAACAATGGACTCGAAAGCGAGAGACCCGGTTTGATTCCCAGTGCGGGCATGTACCTATGACTTTAATTAATTTCAAAGTTATTTATTATTATAGGTAGTAGCAATACCACTCGGTAGCTGTGAAAGAAAACATCTTGAGGAAATGTCCTCGTATGACGTACATTATTATACACTCAAACGCGAAAATCGCCAATCCGCATTGAGCACGAACTTTCTCTCTGAAAGAAGGCATTTGCCTAGCTAGTAGTACATGTACGATTGTAATGCGACGTCTTACAGTAGGGTTTATATCCTTGGGTAGAGCTAACGTACCTATCATTGATATATAACTTTAACGGAATCTATTATATTATCACATAACTCCTCTACTCTCGACGTAAAAAAGTAATAAAAATAGAAAGTAAAAAATAAAAATAACGTTCCTTCAAACAAAGGACTCGTAACGTTGGCAAAAATATAAAAAGTTAATAAAACCGAGTGATAATCAAAAGTGTTGATGTAGTCGAGCAAATCTGAGAATGTATTTTATTTTATTTTGGTTCAGGGGGTCTACCGGCTAAGACGAAGCCGATTACCATTGGCGAAAATCGAAATCAATTTTTGAAAAATGTACTGCCACCCAGTTCATTTTACTGCAACCCAGAATATTTTCATAAATCGAACTTCGATTTTCGCCAATGGTAATCGGCTTCGTTTTAGCCGGTATACCCCCTGGCCCGGTTTCTGAGTTGAGAATTTTGCTAAGCAAATGGGTAAGTATCGTCATGTCTCTTCAGATTTCTCACAAAAGAGCGTGACAGAGCGATAAGTAAGTATGTGCTTAGTAAAATTCTCAACTCAGAAACCGGGCCTCATTGTGATAGAAGTTGAGGAAGATAAAACTCAATCGATTAAGTACATCGTTTTATACTTAGATTTTATTGAGATACCTATCATTTGGCCCGAGTTTCAATTTATTTCTGCTATCGTTCCCTCATATGCATCCACGATCCGGTTTGGATTGTCACACAACGTTACGGGTCCGTGCTCCCCACTCAACCATTGGTTAGTCTTCTACGAGTAACCAAGTAGGATTTAGCTTCGTTAGATTCGAGTTTTTTTAACGTCCGCCAACAAATTGAAGTGAACCCTCGGGTGTGTAGACTAATAAGTACCACGTCTTCGCTACGTTGTGCTTCTGTTGCGATTTAAAGCGTTTTCAGTCGATTTGAAGCAATCCCATGGGCGCTGCGCTGGCGTCGTTCGTTCAAAAATAAACCGCGGCCGCTCAGTACGCGCCTACGCGTCGCGGACTCCGAACCGAGATGACCGACCATGGGGAGCAACTGTTGTAAAGGGGACGCTGCAGGTAGACCCATCAGGTCTACGTCTTCCATATACTCCAGGTACCTCAAATGGTTGGCTCTGACCCTCGCGACGGAGCTGCAAGGCGTGCCTTGGGTGCTGCGACCGCTTACCCCGTTTACGTAGGTTCAGTGTCGTGTGCTTTGGACTAGCCTAGCCTATGGTGTTATCATCGTTTTCTAATAGATTTTTCCTAGTGTTAGATATTTTTTGTGTTTTTGTGTTTTTTATGTGTACCTACGGATGTGGCTGTTGGGCAAGCGCTTGCGTAAGAATTTTCTCTTCCAAATGCGTGATTGGTAAATGGAATTGGGTAATACGTTTGAGTGTTATTTTATTATTTTCTTGATATTATCACTACCAAAAACTGACAGTGAGTCAGTTTTCTACGGTGCCTACCAAAGCGCATACGCGGATCTATTACAAAATAATAATGTATTTTTATCAATTATTTATTTTATTACTTTGTCTTTGAATGCATAGCGCAAGCAATAATCTTTTGCGTCTCTAATCTAATTGTTATTTTTGGGGTTCTAAAATTCTTATTTAGGTGCCTAATTCCGATATCACGGTTTTTTTTATATTTATTGCTTTATTTAAATACAAGCACTCAATCGGAACACTATTTTAAAACTGAAATCGTCGAGAGTAGAGCTCAGCTCAGGGGCAAGTGTCGATTCTACATCAACCATGGTGGCCAACATGGTGGCGAATATAATTTTGGATATAAGTGAGTTTGTTTGTTTTTTTTCAGTTTGTTGCTTAATGTACACACTTATTTGAAATATTTGTTGACCTTTTACTCTATCTCAAACTCTACTACTAATAGTATCCTACGAGTTCTTTGGTACTTTTTTAAAACAAAAACACAGGTCCATTTTCTTCAAAAATCAATTAGCTTTGCGGTGTTGTGTTCTAGGTATCTAACAAAATCTATCTATCTATATAAAAGGCTTTGTAGTGACTGACTCATCACGCTACATCCAAAATGGCTAAACTTATACCTAAGTATGAAATTTGGACAAAAGTACCTACCGTAAAATAGTGGAGAAGCGATTTTTCGAAATTGAACCCTTAACCCTTGGGTCAAAATAGGATTGAAAGTGTGTACTTATCTATGGGTTTTTTTTTGTCTTTTGTTCTTTAATCCTAAAATGGGTGCAAAAATTGAAGATTTTTCCTGATTTGGTTGGTGATTAACTTCGGGCCCAAACCATTGCAGCTACAACTTTAAAATTTAAACTAACTGCGCAGCATGAAGAAAAATACAAAATATTATAATAGTCTGCTTCTCAATTTCCCTCACCCACCCTTCGAACGCCTGAGTACTTCAGAAAAAATGCAATATTTTCTGCGAAGCGCTTCATTTATAGCACCTCTCTATTTTTGATTATATGCAGTTATCATCCTAGATAGCTCCACTTTACAATGACTACATGAATGAGGCGATCGATGTAGAGTTATATTAGTCACACTGACTCTACGATTCTTCATTTTTTTTTTTTTTTTCTTAGAATATTAACAAAACATAGATGCTTGACACCCCTAAACCGCATGGTTTGTATGGGTGTTGCACATTCCACCTTAACGTCTATAGATAAACTTAGCTTACAATAGTAAAATATTTATTGATAGGTAGTTAGACAGAACATGGTAGTTACATAGAACTTATTATCAGACATAGGTTCAAGTTCGATACTTGGGCGTCGGTAGAGCTTTCGAGAAATGAAAATTGAACCTTTCCGGGATCCGCGATGAGTGAAAAGCAAAGGATTAAAGTTTTATAACTTTTCTGGCGTTGAACTTTTCTAGGTGGTACTATTTTATTTATATCGTATGGCATAGTTCAATACAACGCTACTGTGCAAGTTTTGGTGAACTCAAAGAAATCCCGTTATCCATGATTTAAATGATATCTGTAGGTAACGCATGATGTTTTGATGATACCTGTTAGATATTTGTGTCAGCAACAGTTTTGTTAATTTGAATAGTTAGGTTCGTGTTTGTCGGCTGGAGAGACCCTCTTGCAGTTTGTGTTAGATACTATATTTGAAAACTGTAGGTACCTGCCTATAACCGTAATAACAATCTAAAACCTATGCAGCTGCCAAATTGTTAATCGAAAAATAGGCCGTTCAATCTCATTGACGATCCCACCCATCAAACATTATGACTGCCACTCTTCGATCAGGTCATTGCTGCCACTGCCAGGCGTGGCACACTGTACACTTTAAGTATGATGCCAGTAGACCGACAGGTCGGAAAATTCTATAATAAAAAAAAACACGCTACCGCGCGCAGGCTATGACTCTATGCCGACGGCATGGGCCGCCGGCTTTGACTGAGCGGCTCGTGCCGCAGGCTTTTGCTGGGCGTTGTGCCACCGGCACGTGCCGCATAAACTTGCACAAAGCTGCCGAGCACCATTCCAGGGGCCTTAGCCTGTAACGCAATGGCGTGTCGATGGCGTCCCAGCAGGAGGACAAAACCGAAGTTTCCTCGTTTTTCTCCTACAACCAGAGTGCTCTAGAATTAGAATCAGAATATTCTTTGCTGTACTACAAAAACATTAAAAGTACCGACAGCATTAATGAATCGTAATTGAAGCCGTTAACTGGGAGCCCATTTAGCACTATTGCGTTACAGGCTAAGGCCCCTGTTGTGTTGTGACAGTCGCTAGTCGTAGAACACTTGTCAGTGCTAGTGGGCGCCCATCCCCCGCCGGCCATGTTTGTGTGATATAAATGCCGGCGGCGGTTAGAGAGTTGCCTTATAGAGTTGCGCAAAAGTTGGAAAGAGGTACAAGTCGTAGGACTCGGTATAATAAGAGATATAATGGTAGGTGGTTCACCAACCGACGTATTACCTGAATTGCACTTTATTGTGTGGGAGCTAGAGTCGCTATTTATTTAAATCATACTGCGGAGTGAAACTTTGGTCCCTTTAGGTACTATAATGTGTTCTGTGCCACTGCAGACTTTTATTACGATCATAACAATGTAGTGTTGGTCGCACCAGACTGTCGATATGTACCTACTTTATGCTTTCGCTGACAGTTCCTCTTAGTTCGATCATCGCGTCATATAGAACGCAAGGTATTCGGCAATATGTACATACCATGGTATGGTAGCCCTTATCGGGCTCGACGCAAGTGCAATAATCCAACAACATAGAGACGTCCGCGTCACACGCCTGGCTTCCATCCAGCGGTTAGCTAGAATCTTGCGCAAGATGAACACTGCGTATCTACTATCAGTGTGCAGCTGTGGTTTGTGCACGAGTGCGAAAAAGCTGTGCCGCACGTCTGCCGGACGTCTGTCATGTATCCTAATACTACCTCTATATAATAGTAGTAAGGTTGTTTAGCCAACTTATCACAATGTCAAAACAAAGATTTTTCATTTCAATAAGGGATATTTTCTAGTGTTTTGACGCTCAAAGGTTGAGTAGTTTTTTTACATAATAGGGGGACGCAGGACACAAATAAGGCCAGTGGGTCAAGGAACTGAATGACCCACTTTACAGTGGGTAGAACTGCACTTAAAAATATAACTACAAATGGCGGACATAATATGTTTTGCAGAAAACCTTGCTGGACAGGACTGAAAGCGGAAACTAGAGGTGCGCGAAACGCTTCAGTGAAAAGAAAAGAATGATATAGTTAATTTCCTTCACTGAACTAGTTCACTCTTTTAGTTCACAGTTCATTCATAGTTCACAGTTCATTCATAGTTCACAGCTCATTCATTCATAGTTCATTCATTCATAGTTCATTCACAGTTCATTCATAGTTCACAGCTCATTCATAGTTCATAGCTCAGTAGTTCGTCCACGTATCTTTTGACTCACGGTAGTCCGCGAATGACAAAGGTGACAAAGGCGAGACACATCAGTTACAGAATTTTGGTCCTTAGTGTGGTAGATTTAAGAATGTTTCTTGAAGAATGAACTACGTGGACTAGAATGAATGTGATATATAAAGATTTACAGTATTTTGGTTCTTAGTGTGGTAGATTTAAGAATGTTTCTTGAAGAATGAACTACGTGGACTAGAGTGAATGTGATATGTAAAGATTGGTAGTGAATGAATGAATGAATGGTTTCATATAACGAATGCATTCAATCGAAGCATTCATTCGCGAACTACACACCTCTAGCGGAAACACAGTAGGAAGATGATGCACAATAAGAAAATTATGATAGAATTGTATTAGTACAGTCGGCCACATCATGAAGTAATCAATTCTAAGATCTGGCCACGACGTGTTAACTGATTACTTGCACCAAAGGGTCAGAATCATAACAGTTTCCTAGACTGTGGCCGTCAGTACACAATTCGACCCATATTTTTTATCGTTTGTTACCGCAGAACTCTTTTCTGGGTGGAATGATTTTGATGATTTTTTTTGTTTAAATAGGCGGCGCACTTTTTTTCAAGCAAAATATCTTGAAATATTTTATGCATATCAACATGAAACTGAGTGTGTTAGATAGGTCTCAACTAATTCTAAGATTTGATATGTGAACATTTTCGATTTTTTTAGTGTATTTGATACAGGAATCGATTTTGTGCATTTTCCTTTGCGCGCGGGCTAATTCACTATGGCCCGGTTTCTAAGTTGAGAATTTTACTAAGCAAATACTTACGTATCGCTCTGTCGCGCTCTTTTGTGAGAAATCTGTAGAGACAGGACGACACTTACCCATTTGCTTAGCGAATTTCTCAATTCAGAAACCGGCAGTATGCCCAGCGCCTTAAACTTAACTAATAGAGCTGAAAGTCGGATATTTCTGTGTTCACTGTTCAGATAACTGTTATGTAATTAAACCTCCCACCAAAAGTAAAATCACAAAAGCTCAAAAAAGCTCACTTCACGCAACAGGCCGCAACCGCAACCGGTGCTAAGGTAATGAAACTTCCTGAAACAAAACTGCTGCGCAATAGATATAAAACTGCATTAAAGCATTCCGCTCGATGCGTTTGCTTGTCGTTAAAGCTTTGTGTAACAACGAGGGTATAATCTGCGCGGGATGAGAATGGGATGCGACCTTTTAGAACTGAGAGGCGCGCGGTAAGCAAACTCACTTCGAAGCTCGTCGAAGCTACCTTGTCAACGTAAAATAAAGTTTATTATCGATTGATTTTGACAGGGTTCCATCCCATTCTCATCGCGCGCCGATTATATTTGAGTAATACGTTGTAGGTGCAGGTAGAGTCGGCAACAGGTCAACGTCGAGCGGCTGGGTTATGCCGCTCGACGTTATTTTTTTCAGTTTTAGTAGGCTATGTTAATTTTTGGGTAAAAAAAATATATCCCAATAATTTTATTGTTATTGGATGAATGAGAGCCAAGTCATCAAAAATATTGAAAATAAAAAATTTAATGCCTTTCTTTATTCCCAAAATAACTACTAAATTAAAAATTTCAAATATCCTAACATTTTATTTTCAAATTAGCATATGTCATTAATGGCTGAACCCATTTGGATGAAAAATATCTAAGAACACTGGCGTAAAAACATGCTTTCAAATAAAAAAAACTGCTTCCCGTTCTGTTCACCCGTTTAAGACGTTCCACAGACAGATATACAGACACACACACAGACAGACAGCAGTAAAATGTATAACACCCCTCTTTTTATGTCGGGGGTTAATTGAACGAGCGAGCGAAGTTCTCCGAGTCTACTGGAACAATCCGGTGTTTGTATGTATGTATGAATGTTCGTTCGACGATAACTTGAGTTTTAGTCTGATCGTCATGAAATGTGGTGGGCGGGTAAATGAGACAAAGAAATTTTTAAGTTCGAATATGAGCCAAATCGGTCGAGGGATTGCTGAGATATGGGGTCGCGAGTTCATAGTTCGGGGAGAACCACTAGTTATTTAAGCAACTAAAATGTACAACCGTCCGACGTACTGTGGACTGTAACGCTTGCACTCTGGGCGCGTAAGAAAAAATTTTTTTGTTGCTTTCTTTCATGGAGGGTCCCGTACAAAAAAGATCCTTTCAATAAATTCTGTTTTGGGCCAAACTTTACCGCAAATAGACGGGTAACTATGTAAGCTTATTCAGTCTAGAATCTATGAAACGAATAGAACAAGCAATTTATTTTTCATAGTTCCTTCTTTCTTCACTTTTTGTTTTTCTAAAGCACTAACCCGTGCTAGGGTCCTTCTTTCTTGTTAGATCTAGATACGGAACCCTAAAAAGCGCGTGGCGGTAGGTACGCCCAAACAAATGGCTATTAAGGTAGAGATAATTATCGGGACCTCTTGGACATGGTCGAGGATCCCCAAATCCAACCTCCCTATTTTTCTTATGGCGTAATAGGTAGTTAATCGTATGAGGTAGTGTATGGCTATCCTTGTGTCAGAGTTTTAGGCCGCCCAATCAATGGGCCTCTCCTGACATGCAATGTTCAATATTTCAGGAATTTATATATATGGGTAATTCTACAGTAGAGCAATTCCCGTGGCATTTTTTATTTAAGGGTTTTCAGATAATTTGATGTTTTCACATTACTTTAGAACACATTAGTAACAATTTTATTGTTACATGATTATACAATTGTTACTAATGTGTTCTAAAGTAATGTGAGAACATCAAATTATCTGAAAACCATTAAATAAAAAATGGCCACGGGAATTGCTCTAAATAAATAAAATAAAATAAAATAGCCTTTTATTTCAAACTAAACTCGCTATTTACAATTCAATTTGACATTCACATTATAATTATAAAGTAATATTGTGAATTAACTAAATTTATAAATTTATTGAATTGATATTGAATTGAAATTTGCATTAGTATATAATTATGAAAATAAAATAATAAATGCATGCATAAAATTAAAAATTAGTTTGAACCCCTATCTAGGGTAAAGGCCTCCTCCATCTCTCTTTCCAGTTGTCTCTATCTTTTGCCATGTGCAGCCAGTTTTGACCCGCGAGGCTGACAATGTCGTCGCGCCAGCGCGCATGTGGACGGCCTGATCTCCGTTTGCCTGGTGGTCCTGGCCATTTTGTGGCCGTCAGTGTCCATCTTCTATCGTCAAGCCTTGCGAGGTGGCCAGCCCATTTCCATTTTAGGGAAAGTGCGTATTGTAGAGCGTCTATGAATTTGGTTTTTGCTCTTATTTCTGTGTGTCGGACTTTTTCTAATTTTCTTAGCTTCATGACGCTTCTTTCCATAGGTCTCTGGCAAGTCCGGATTTTGTCTCTAACCTTCTTTGTGAACTTCCATGTTTGACATCCGTATGTGAGACAGGGTAAAATACACGAGTCCATGACTTTTTTCTTTAAAAGTAGTGGAAGGTTACTTTTAAAAATTTCTTTCAAATACCAATATTTCTTCCATGTAGGTAGCTTTTATTCTTCTTTCGACTTCGTCCTCGTTGCTTTTGTGGCTAAATGATATTTGTTTCCCCAGATAGATATACTCCTCAACGTATTCCAGCGGCTGGTTTTCGAATGTTAGGCTTGGTTTTGTGCTATTGGTCATTAGTTTCGTTTTCGTTAAATTCATTTCAAGGCCTGCTGACTTACTCGCTTTATTAAGGGAGTGTATCAAATCTTGCAGATCATCGAAGTCTTCTGTCATCAGAACAATGTCGTCGGCAAACCTTAGGTGGTTCAGGTGTTTGCCGTACATATAGAGCCCTTGTTTTTTCCAGTTAACTTTTTGCATAATCGTCTCTAACACTGCGATAAAAATTTTCGGTGATATTGGGTCTCCCTGTCTTACCCCTCTTTCTATTTTGATGTCTGGTCCTGTGCTTTCCAGTTTCACATTACTCGTACAGCGCCTGTATATGTCCCTCAGTATTTCGATGTACTGGTTTTCTAGGTCGTTTTTGGTAAGCGATTCCCAAATAGAGCTGTGTGAAATTGAATCGAAAGCTTTTTTGTAATCGATGAAGGCGAGATAGAGAGGTTTTTGGAACTCCAGGTATTTTTCGATGACTTGCTCCAAGGTATGAATATGGTCCACAGTCGAGGATACACTTCTAAAGCCCGCTTGCTCTACCGGCTGATTTATCTCGAGTATAGGACTGATTCTTCTTTGGATATAACCTGAGAACAATTTGTAGATACTAGAGAGAAGGCTTATTGGGCGGTAGTTACCTATGTCATTTGGGTTGCCTTTTTTGTAGAGCAAAACTATATTTGACTTAGTCCAATCTTTGGGTACCGTTTGTGTTTCTAAGATAAGGTTGAATAGGTAAGCCAGTGGAGTTGCTAGTTCTATAGCAGCAATTTTTATTGCCTCATTTGCAATGTTGTCAGGCCCTGGGCTTTTATCCGTTTTGAGTCGTTTTATCTCTTGTAAAATTTCTGTTTCCGTTACTTCAGGAACTTTATTTAAGTTTGTTTTATCGACGTTTGAACTTTGGTTTTCGTTTTCTTTCTGTTTGGAGTATAGATCTTTGTAGTAATTGGTAGCAATCTCTAAGATATTTTTTCTATCTGTTGATATTCCTCTCTCACTTTCGAGGCAAGGAATCCAGGTTTTGTGACTTTTTAGCTCCTTGTAGGCTCTTTTTGCGCTGCCTGAGCTTCTTACGTGTTTTTCTATAGTGGCCATCCTGTGTTGTTTGTAGTCTCGTTTGATACTTTTATTTGTTTCTTTGTATGCTTTGGTAAGTTTAACCTTGATATCAGATGTTTTTGGATGTAGGTGTTGTAATGCTTGCCGGTTTTTGATGAGATTTTTTGTAGCGTCGGTTAAGATGCCTATTTTATTCTGAGTCTCTACATGTTTTTCTTCGCATTTCAAACTTTCGTTTATTGTTCTTGTCAATTTGTCGTAGTAGGACTGGACTGTATCGATTTCAGTTGGTTGCAAATCGTCTTCAAAGCTTCTGAGTTTTTCAATGTATTTCGCTATGCTTTCGTCTTCTTTCATGGAAATCTTCTTCACATTGCTGTAGGAAGCTCTTGATTTTTTTGGTTGTTGTAATGATAGTGTAGCTCTTAACATTCTGTGATCCGAAGAAAACATGGAGTTGATTGTGCCAACGTCTTCAAAAAGTTTTGGTTTGTTTGTGAGGATGTAATCTATTTCGTTTTTTGTTTTGCCATCTGGTGATTTCCATGTCCATTTTCTTTTTGCGTTTTTTTTGTAGAAAGTATTCATAATATAGAGGTTGTGTTCGTATGCAAATTGGACAAGCAAATCCCCTCTTTCGCTTCTCGTGCCATATCCAAATTTCCCTAAGATCGATTCTTCGTATTGTTTTCTCAGCCCTATTTTTGCGTTAAAATCTCCCATCAATATAAGGTTTTCGTTAGAAAAACTTAGAGCTTTTTCAATGTCTTTATAAAATCTGTGTATTTCCTCGTCTTTTGAATTTTCTGTAGGAGCGTATACTTGAATGATCGTCCAGGAAAGTCCGTTTATATCTAACTGGAGTATTGCAATTCTCTCATTTATGCCAATAAATTTTCTAATATTGTTTTTCAGGTGTTTTTTTATTATAAAGCCAACTCCATATAAGCCTTTTGTTTCCCCTTTATAGCAAAATATAAAGTTTTTGTGTTCTTCTATTTCACAGCCGAGTCTTCTCACTTCAGATAAACCAATTATATCGTATTTCACGTCTTTCATGCAGTACTCAAATTCTAGTAGCTTTTCATCTGTTGCTAGGGTTCGAAGGTTGTAAGTTGCTATTATTATCTTGCTTTCCGATTTGTCTGGGTTAGTTAACTTGTGTGGATATTGTTGTGTCTTCAAATAGGAACATGTTGCTGTAGAGTTAGTAGAATACTTGGGATTGTTGGCTCTTGTATTTATGAGTGGAGGGTTTTGGTCTTCTACTCCCGCGGGGACCAGCCGAATTGGGAGAGTTTTTGTATTGCTGCTTGACAGAAGCAATTTTAGTTTTTGTGTTTTTATTTTTGTAACTTTTGCTGCGTTGAATTTATTTTCAGTATTATTACACTGTTTTTGTTGCTATGCCTGTGTGCAGTCTTCAGCGTTTCCACATGTTTGCGCTGGGCTGTCCTGCTTTTCTTTGTTTCTGGACATAAAGTTTGTGATCTTTGGGCTGTTAATCTTCGATTTTTTATTGTACTGCTTTGTATTGCTTCCATTTTTTGCGTTAGTGGTTGATTTTTCGGCTGTCGGCGGTGGCGATAGCAATGCATGCTTTCGTTTTGTGGAGGTATTCTCGTTCTCTAATATTATCAATTTATCGTATTTTATAAACGCTTTTTTGCCGTTTTTTCTTTCAATCTCAGCTTGTTCTTGTAGTTCTTTTCGTTTTAATAAAACTTTCATTGGGTAATCGTCTTTAATATAGAAATCGGTGGTATCCAACAGCTTTTTGTTTTTGGTAACATTCAGTTTTTTGCCGAAAGACATCATTGTAACACATATGGGTCTGTTTTTGTTGTTTCCCCGCTTTCCTATGCGTGTTACATACTCTAGGTCGTTCTCTGAGCATTGCATATTCAATTTCTCGGCAATAAACTGCGTGACAACATTTACTAATTCCTGATAGTTTGTTTCCTGTTCTGGTATGCCGAAAAACATTATATTTTTTTTCTTCATTTGTCTTTCAAGTGAATCAATACGTTTTTCTTGTGTTTCAATTTTTTCTTCCAGTAAATTGTGTTTTAATTCATATCTGAGAAAATTTTCATTCATATTGTTGTTTATATTTCTCTCCATATCATCCATTTTAGTTTTTTGTTGCGATAATTCTTCTTGTATACTTTGGAACATAGCTTTAATTTCATCCATTGTGTAACAATTGCCGTAGGACCTCTGATTTTGTACTTTGTGTTCGGTTTTGGTACTAATTTCTGGTAGTCGCGCCCTCTATCAAAATTTGCAGTGTGCTTTACTAGTTGGATTCGGTGTAGACTTTATCTTTCGTAATCGATGTAACCGATACTCAGAAGATAGTTAGCCGGTATGGTCACGAGGTGTTTTCGGTATTGACCGTTAGATGGCGCTGATAACGTAATTTTTTGAGCTCTTTTTCAAGGTAGAGGGCGTTCTAATGCAACACTTTAAATTTAATATCACTGCGCTGAATTCCAGAACAAAAACAAACAGTCGTCCGAGGTGGGGTCCGAACCCAGACCTTCACTGATACAGGCCGAGCGTAGTTACCGTTGCACCAAGCGAGGTTCTAGGCGTCTAAGCAAACTAGCCGATCTGGTTGATTTGTAATAGGCGGTTTTGTTAACTGCTCGGTCAAGGTCGTTCCTTTCTCTTTTGGCCCTGGTCATTGACTCCGTTCTTTGTCTCCGTATTGCAAATTCAAAAATTAACGTTTGCGTATTAGTTAGAAGTCGGTTTTTAGTGAGAAATAGCCAAAATTTTAAGATTTGAGTTTTTGATTTAGGTAGCTGAAGGAATTAGGGATTTTCTGACAGCTAAAAAAAATAAAAAAATAGTTCTATAAGCTGTGACAGATGGCGTTGATACGACATGTTTTCTATCACAAAGTAAATTAGTGCTTACTACAGCGGAAATATTTCTTTACTTCATTGCTCTGTGTCTTCATCTTTCATCGTCGTAGCTGTCATTCCATTTTACAGTACATGAAAAAGTGCACGACTTTGTTAATGTTCTTGTATGAGTGAATGGTAAATCCGGAAACACTTTATTTTGCTCCACAACTAATACCTAAATGTGTTTGGACGTATATACGAAGGCCAACGAGCGTGAACTGGCATAAAAAAATAACATGTCTCGTCAGCGACATCTAGTTACAAATTTGGAACTACAACTTATGAGCTGTTAGAAAATCCCTTATTGTCTTTGCACCAATATAACTTTTGCACTGAATTAATCACTTTTTATGCACTTTTATAATTTTTCACTGTTAGCACCAAACAAACACGACTTGTCACAACGCTTCGCGAGCGGGAATTGCTCTGCCGTAGAATTACCCAGATGCATTGCATGTTTTTACTGTTAGATTTGAATAAACATTTGAGTTTTTTTTTCTATGTTACTTAAGACGACGTACGTCTCACAACTAGCGCCGCCAATGGAAAAAAAATCATATCTTTTTTTTGGATGCGTTTTTAGCAAAAAACGCTCCTGCGATTCCTCAACGCGAGGCTTAACTATTTTTAGGACCTAAGGTTTGGATTCCAGATCCTAGAACTTAAGAATGCAATCGATTCTCGCCAAAAGTGGCCACTTTTGGCGAGAATCGATTGCATTCGTAGGAAATCTAATCCTGGAATCCAAACCTTAGGTCCTAAAAATAGTTAAGCCTCGCGTTGAGGAATCGCAGGAGCGTTTTTTGCTAAAAACGCATCCAAAAAAAAGATATGATTTTTTTTCCATTGGCGGCGCTAGTTGTGAGACGTACGTCGTCTTAATCTAGTCGAGAGTAAACGGCAGGTTGGGAATCCCTGTGTTATTAGACTGAAGCAAGCAGCAGGGCAGAGCAATTTTCAAACTGTTATTAGGTCGCCGACCCAACTCCGAAATAGCATCAAAGCTTCCATCCTACCTATCGTGGCAGACAGCGGAAGCAAAAAGTAGTTTTTGAATGACTCACGAAGTCAGTGTGTCAGGCAAAAATGTCCTATGATGCCCAGCGGCAAATAGTAGAGGCGATCTAAACAAAAATCTAGTGTTACCTGGAACTAATTCCCTTTAAGACGGGGATTGCTTTTTTTAGTTCCTTGTTAGTCCCTCTCTGTATGACATACTAACTGCCGGTTTCTGAATTGAGAAATTCGCTAAGCAAATGGGTAAGTATCGTCCTGTCTCTGCAGATTTCTCACAAAAGAGCGTGACAGAACTATATTGACTATGAAATTTTGACAGCAGTTGCAGTTTATGACTAAAAACACCGATTATGAAGGATTTATTTTAACCCAAAACCGAAACAAAAAGTTTGTATAAAAAATAATTTTTTTCGTTGGATTTAGTCGAAAGTCATTATTCGGGTATTTAACTAAAAATAATTGAACACGTGTTTCAGGATTTCACGATTATATTTCCATAAGGGGGCTAATATAGGAAGTAGGTTCGTTTTATAATTTTTCAATGAGTTGCCGTACAATTTGATTCCATATTTAGGTTCTATGTAATTAAATGGTGGTGGCAGAGATGGGCGGTGGGTATATACCCAATCTACCCATTTGGGTATTTACCGGGTACATTGGGTATATACCCGGTAAATACCCGTATGCACCCATTTGCTGGGTATATACAATTTGTGACTAAAAATTAACAACAAAGTATGCCAATCAGTTCTACAGCATGTTCCCTACACAAAGTACGTCTTAGTAATTTTTCGTTGAACGCATATTTACAAAGTTATGCATGTTTTTGTGATTTCTTTGTATGAAAGCGAATATTCATAAGGAAATTTTTCTTATATTTTTATAGAATTAACAACCGGTATGTTTAAAAAGTACTTTGTCATACTTTGTGTGACTAATATAATAGTTTTTAATATGAATTTAACAATAATTATTATTGATTAGGAACCAAGTGTCAAAAATTTATATTAACATTGAAACGGTAGACAATACACTGATGAAGTCATGTCATTTCGGTCTAATTAAAATGCGAAGACGGGTTAAGTGTTGCAAATAACAAAAAATCCTACTTATATTATAAATGCGAAAGTTTGTGAGTGAGTGAGTGTGTTTGTTACCTTATAACGTTGAATCCGCTGGACGGATTTGGATGAAATTTGGAATGTAGATAGCTGAGACATCAGAATAACATATAGGCTACATATTATCACGCTTTGGTGCTTAGGAGAAAAATAAACACACAAAGATTATCATATAGTGGCTATTTGTATAAAAGTGAACGACACAACCATTTACCAAAGACCCTCTGTCATCTCATCACGTAGCGTTGAGCTTTTTACTTTCGTAAATCCATCGAAAACTGTACAACGGTGAATTTTAATGCACCAAACAGGCCGCAATGTGCCGCAAAACTCAAACGGTGCACAACAGTGAAGAAGTTGTTTTTAATTATCGCTGTCATCCGTCACTGTCACAAAAATGGTATATCAACAAAGCAATAAAGGAAATATCTACAAGTTTAATTACCTACTCAAAACAGGCAAAAAATATAAGTTCAGTGATAGCTACTTACAATCTGAAAGAGCCAATAAATCCTTACTTTAAAAACTCTGCATGTAGGAGTTTTATCGAAGCTCACATATCTTTCAAAGTTGCGGTTGCATCCTGAGATCTTTTGGCCAGACCGGAAACATCCGTTGAGTGCATTGCTGATTGCTGGTTATTCAGGGAAGAATAGGATGCACCAGACCTCGAAGAAAAATAAAGATACGATGTTCTGACCAAAAAATCCGCTGTGCGTACTGTGCAAGTGTAGAGTCCCGAGCGACCATAGGCGCATAACATCAGCCATTGATGGTGTAACATTACTACCATGATCGCTTTATTTCCATTAAGTAAGTACCTAGGACTGGACACTGGACAGGTGCACTTTTACATAATATCATAGACGCCTATTCATTGTTGACAACTCTGATAGGCTTTCCACATACCTACTTCAGACTGACGAGAAGATTGGAGCATGTGAAAATCCCTGAACCGCGTGCGTGGTGGTGTTGCCAGCATGAAAGATATGTGAGAAATAGAGCCAGAAGAGGTGTTTTGTGCCAATCTTAAACCATAACGACAACTTCGCGTCGTCATACCTGTCCTGATGATCCACAGTGCAGCTTATCGGATTTCCTGGAGGCGACCCCAGCGCGACGTGTGTGTGTGACGCTTTCAACATGAAAGAAGAATAAGACCGACGATTCAAAACGGTTGTTTCAGACTATGGTATCGTAGATGCTAAGAAGACGCGTTGGGTGTTTCAGAAGAGCAGCTCATAGAAAAAAACACTATTCAATGTGATAGAAATAATATGGTTAAGTATCTCCTGATATTATCTCATATTTTCTGGTGTCAGAACCCAATTATTATGATCGTTCTCTTTGAAATAGTATGATGCAAAATAAAAAATAAAATAAAATTTCTTAAAGTTTTTATCTGTTAAGTAACTTCGTGTCTATAATACGAGTAGGTGACGCTAACTAGCTCTGTTGGAGATGTTTTACAGTTTTATAGAACGCCAGAGAGATGTTGAGACCTGTGACGTACTGCAGCGAATGCTGATAAATATTCATTCACCAAACAGCGCAAGCAAACGAGACGTACTTGGGTATCAAACTATGCATTAGGGCTCTCTTACATCGGTAGAGGCAGTGTCCACCACGACACCACAAAGGCCACAAAGGCACGAAGACTTGGGGCGAGACCAACTGAACAGAGACAACCCAGACTGAAAGTTTGCAATAAGGAGTAGCAGATTAGCGGACTCAAAATAATAGGATAGGGCTAAAAAGAAAAGATAATCTTTGAGTGTTTCTTGAAATGTAGGTAACCCGCGTTAAATCCGTTTGACGCCTATAACAGTAGGTATATGCATCTTTGCCCCATTCAGTTTGGAAGAAGCAGATAACAACGCGTGGTCCACGGGAGCGTAATCTCGGGCCAACGCTTTGATAGTGCAGGGGGTGTGTTTTAAGTACATCATACCTACTAGGTGGTAAAAAATATGCCAGGTACAATTTTATTTGCAAAATCACCACGTTTATCCTTTTTCTTTTGGCCACGTGAATGAAGTCGTGGGCACTAGCTATCAACACTAATATTATAAAGAGGAAAAGTTTGTAAGTATGTACGTATGTAGGGGGTATTCTCCAAAATAACACATCCGATTATAAAAAATCCTTCACTAATGGGAAGCTACGTTATGGCTGAGTGTAATAGGCTATGTTTTATTGTGATAACGGGAAAAAAACTAAGTCTGCGCGGACGAAGTCGCGGGCAAAAGCTAGTCAATAATAATTATTGTTAAATTCATATTAAAAACTATTTTATTAGTCATACAAAGTATGACAAATTACTTTTTAAACATACCAGTTGTTAATTCTATAAAAATATAAGACAAATGTCCTTATGAATATTCGTTTTCATACAAAGAAATCACAAAAACATGCATAACTTTGTAAATATGCGTTCAACGAAAAATTACTAAGACGTACTTTGCGTAGGGAATATGGTTTAGAACTGATTGGCATACTTTGTTTTTCATTTTAATAATTTTCATTATACTTGAAATCACAAATTGAATGTACCCAGCAAATGGGTGCATACGGGTATTTACCGGGTACATATCGGGTAAATACCCACAGGTGGGTATATACCCGGGTACGTGCCCATCTCTGGGTGGTGGTAATCGTATGAGGTAGTGGCCACCCCTGCTGTCAGAGTTTTTAGGCCACCCAAGGGGTCTCTGACATGGCTTAACGATTGTTATTAATCAACAACAACCGGGACCAACGGTTTAACGTGCCTTCCGAAGCACGGAAGCGCTCAGATATTATTGCCACTAGCGGTCACCCATCCATGGACTGACCGCGGCCGTTGTTGCTTAACTTTGCCAATCGATTAAGAACTTATTAAAATTGTAATTAAATGTTTTCGATAAAAAAACTCTTAGATTTTTCTAGACTTAGTTATTGAAAAGGGATCAACAATGAGCTTAAAAAAATCAAACACCATCTTTGTGGGAATTAGTTCAAATCCAAACCTTATATCGCCCCTACTTATAGCAAATATTAAATCTTACGCTGAAAAACGCTTTGTCAAAAACGGAAGCAAACAGATTTGATTACGAAACACATGAATAATTTACAGCAAAAATGTGTCGAAAATGTGCAAAGTTATTTCTTTTAAGGTCGGCATGCTTTTAGATTTAGGCGGAGTTGAATAATAATTTTCCAATAATAATTATAGTGATGTTAGAACCTGCCAGCGAGAGTGCTGTTACTTTTATCCAGTTTACATAAATAGGATGTAAAGGCCTATGCTTTTTTTTTTGTTATTTCACGGCGACCTTGCACCGCTGCGATTCTGAGCACCGGCCCGTCCTGCTGTCTAAAATAAATATAGCCGTCAGAGTTGCGCGACAACCAATGTCGCAGCCAAAATAGTAACCCAATTGTTTTTCGAACTAGCTCCACTGTGCGCAGATTGTTCATAAATTATGTATTAAGTACGTTATTCGTCTATACAGCGAATAAATAGAAATCCCCTGCTTTGCATTACCAGCCATATCGAGTTTCACATCCCAATATCCTAATAAATTAAACGAGTTGTAAAGAGCACTGTATAGAGCTAATATCTAACTCGTCATAGCGTTCACATTAGCCGTTGGTGTAGCAGATCGATAGTAGCACTCAGTGCTAGTTCATATTACTTCGAGACGGATGCCTGGAGCCCGACATCACTTGGATCCCTGTCACATTGAATAGGCCAAATCCAGCAGCCCGCGTGAACGATCGATTGGAAGCCGGATTAAGGCGGAACCACACCGGCGCGTTTTATCGGTCGGTAATACCGCATGCGTTTTTGCGATGTCTGTTATCATTTTGTATTAGGGACGTTGCGGCGTTATTACCATGGAGTTACATACTGCTGAGTGTAACTCCATGGCCATCCTAATACAAAATGTACTGAAAACAGATATCGCAATAACGCAAACAAAAAAAACGATGTTTGCAAAGCGTAGGAAAGGCGTAGGTACTAGATAATGAAAGAAGGTTCTTTTTTTTCATTGTGTTATTGAAACTCTCGATATGCAATGCCTTGGACTTTATTCAACAAATAAATTCATCATCGTACATTTATAAAGTGGGATTGTGTCCGAAAATAAAGGTTGATTTCAGTCGTAGGTACGATGCCAAACATCCATTCATCATTATGCTATGCACACAAAATAACAACACACAGAAGGCTCTACTTACGCAAGATACCTACCCATACGTTTTGACAATTCTTTGCGGTGAGAATTTCAACGTTTTGAGATCGCTGACTTCCTAAGCGGTTTTAGGCAAAATCAGTAACTACACTCACGTCATTAAGCTCTTCATGTTATAAAAAAGCGCGCGTAGTAAAATTACTAGGTAGGTACTAAAGGCGCGCGGAGCGGCCCGAGAAATACCGATTTTACAGTTTTTGTAAGTCGCGGTATAAAGCAAATTACTATCACGAGATCTATTTTAATTACAAAGCGAGTGCATCGTGCCGCAGCGTGCACGAAAAATCAACAATTTCACCTTTAGTCTTCATTGTTCAGAAATGGGGCTAAAATTCACCGGTTTACCTTTGAAAATTATAATTGAGGTCACCTTCCTAATGAAAACGAATGCGCGCGTAGTGCGCTCGGAAATTCACAAGTCAAGCAATACAAAGGCACCCCGTACCATTTTCTCGGAGCAACTCGCGGCCGCTGGCCAATTTCAGTACTTTGTTGAAATGTGGGACAAAACGGGACATATGAGACATACGGTACGGGATGGTCAAATTCGGGACAGGCCCGATCCTGTAGTACCTAGTGGTAAAAAAACTGTCGCTACTCCAACGAACAGAACAAATAAAGTATCGATTGCATAGCAAACGAACATCGACGTTTACCTACCTCAATGCAAACAAATTATATTGTAGAATATTTTTGGAATTCTTCCAACAAATTCCTCAGTAAATTATGAAATAGCCTCCCTTTTGGGTTTCGCTACCTAGGTATATTCAACAAAAATCTGTTCCTATTATGAGACAGTGAGACGCAGTTTAAATTCCATTGATTTTTTTATCGGTACCGGCGATCGAGTTAATCAATGCGAAGCTTTGGCTTCTAAGAACCCACTTAAGCAGCGATTTCCCATACAAACGTAGTTCCGGTTTAATTTCTAAACTACATGCTGGATTTTGCTGAAACTTGGTTTATATCAGTAGATGACCAATTCGGAGGTTTGCAAATAGTTTTTATAATAAAAGAAATAGCCTGAAAGAAATTAGAGCGATGCGTTTTTTGGGCCGACAAGGGAGTTACTTTCAGCTGTTATTTACTTACTTTATTACACTGTTTATTGGAGTTTAACTACCTTGGGAACATCAATAACGTATTGTACTTGACAGAAAAAAAAAGATTTTTGAAATAGCTAACAAAATGTTGAAATAGCTAACAAAATGTAGAAATGGCACCTGAACTACGAAAAAAATTGGGAAAATAGATCTACGTTATAACTACAACTACATACTCGCGAAAGGACACGAACACACGTAGGGTGGTATTCTAGAACGCTACTTAAACTCAGTTCCAACTAGAACGCTACTTAAACTCTGTTTAAACTCAGTTCAAACTAGAACGCTCCTTGAACTTTGTTTAAACTCAGTTTAAGTAGAGTTTAGTAGTGTCGACTGTCGATAAAACAGTGCATATTTTGATTGGATATCCCTCCCTTCATATCAAAACATGCACTGTTTTATCGACAGTCTGAACTCTGTTTAAACTGAGTTTAAGTAGCGTTCTAGAATACCACCCGTAGACTCATACAGCCGCATTGCCTCTCACTTTTCCCGCGCCCCGTCTCGCTCTGGGTGAAACAGCTATAGAAAACAGTGTTTCACGCGCTTGGCCATCGCCGAGGTCCCACGGTCCTGAAGGGGCCTCTTAAGATAGGATTCCATTCCCACGCTTCTAAATTAGAATAAAATTATTGTCAAAACATAACCAAGATGTTGATGTTACCAGACGCGATGTAGTCAACATTCTCGCGACTCGCAAGTACGAGTACATTCGGAAAGGTCCATCTTTGTTAGGGTTCCGCACCCCAAACAAAAGGGTAAAACGGAACCATTATAGGTTCACTCGTGCGTCTGTCTGTCCGTCTGTCACAGCCAATTTGCTCCTTGACTACTAGACCGATTGAGCTTTTTGGTACACATGTGTAAGTCGGTGACCCAAAAACGGACGTGGAACGTAAATACATTAATTTTAAACATGGGGGCCACTTTTAGGGGGTAAATTTAAAAGTAAAAAAAAAGTTTTGCAAACTATAAGGTATGTCATTTGTTGTTTATTTATTTACTAAAATTCTGATTTTACTTAAAAAATGTTTTACTTCCTCTCGTAGTGAGAATCAAAGTATTAAATATAATATGAACTCCAGGGAACATTGTATAGGCAGCTAATTATTTGTAAGTTCCACTCACTTATTTTCTTAGAGAGGGTATGGTTCACCTCGGGAGCAAAACTATTTTTAGCTCGAGTACCTACTTTGAATTCCTTGCTGCGCGCAGGGAAACCTTTCCTACGCTCGGGATTCTACTCTAGAATAAAAACCTTTCTCGCTTTTTTTGTATTTCATACTTACCTGTATTTATAATATATTGTTTACGAAATAAAAAATGTGCAGTGATAAGTTTAAGGCACAATAGGAAGCACAACTAGCGTCGCCAATGAAAAAGAATCATAACTTCTTTTTGGATGCGTTTTTTGCTAAAAACTCTCCTGAAAAAATCTCAACGCGTGGCTTTTGGCGAGAATCGATTGCATTAAATCGATTCCGATGAGAATCGATTCCAAAAATAGTTAAGCGTTGAGATTTTGCAGGAGAGTAATTGAATGCCTAAATGCAAAAGGGGCACTTATGACACCTTAATTTTATTTTTAGTTTTTACAGGAGAGAGAAAAAACTAAATATCTAATGTACTGCACACTGCACACATCATCATTTGAATATATGTTATTGTACATTAACTATTTGATCTTTTTCAGCTTAGTATTCAGCTTCAACATTTTTGGATTTCTTAAAAAAGGCAAATTAAAAACAGTGACATGTGCCATTTTTGAAACAAACAATGCACAAGTGCCCTATATGCACCTAATTTTCATAGTAAAGAGAAGTAAAATTGACATGTACCCCTTTCGCATGTAAGTTTAAAGTTAGTTGTGCAATAATAAATGTGAAATAAAACTACAAAATTATCATAGAAACATAATTACTTATATTCAACTTTTTGCTTAATAATAAAAAAAGATTAAATTGCTGGCCAGTCATATAAGCCTTTATCTCCATAAGTCTCTGTAGATGAATATCTTGTTCGTTTTTTGATCCCATTGTATAAAAGGAAGTTAGAACATCATCTAAGGGTGTTATTCTAGAACGCTACTTAAGGCTCCGTATAAGGCTAACTAGCGCCACCAATGTTGAAAAAATCATATCTTCCTTCAGAAGAAGTTTCTGAAAAAATCCTAAGATGAGCCTATGCGCCATGCTTTTCTAGATTTTTAAGTGTAGATACCCTCTTCGAAATTTACTTTTAAGCTAAAAAATTTTCGATAACCGCCAAAAGCGGCCGTTTTTTGCGGTTATCGAAAATTTTTTAGCTTAAGACTAGAAATTGAGTTGGGTACCTACACTTAAAAATCTAGAAAAGCATGGCGCATGAGCTCATCTTAGGATTTTTTCAGAAACTTCTTCTGAAGGAAGATATGATCTTTTCAACATTGGTGGCGCTAGTTAGCCTTATACGGAGCCTTAAGGCTGGAAGATAGTAGTGTGGCGGGAAAATAAAAATTTTCACAGTTTTTTACTTTTTGTAGCTAAACTGAGCTATTTTTGTTCAGCGATTTTTCGTTCGCGAGAATAAAACCGTATTCTTTTCATTATTGTAAACAACAGAACTACAATAATTATCTACTACCTTCTCTATTTTTACTTTTCCAGTCCATCCGAAGGTTGTCTGGAAGAGATCGCTCTTAGCGATAAGACCGCCGTCTGTACTATTAGGTTAAGAAAATTCTTGTAAATAATTAATTTCTTGTGTACAATAAAGTGTTCTCTATCTATCTATCTATCTATCTAATTCAGCCGATTATGTGTTCTGGTCTACGACAAGTTTTTTGGGCAGTACCACTGCTTCGTAGACCAGAACACATAATCGGCTGAATTATTGTTGTTCTGTTTTTTACAATAATGAAAAGAATACGGTTTTATTCTCGCGAACGAAAAATCGCTGAACAAAAATAGTTCAGTTTAGCTACAAAATGTAAAAGTCTGTGAAAATTTTGAATTTCCCGCCACCTTGCTATCGTCCACCCACGTCCAATATGCGTCCAACCAACAAATTAAGCGCCAAATGTCACTGTGACATTTACCACAAACTACAGAATTAGTTGCAGAAAGGGCCCATTTTCAAAGACAAGTGCCTTTTTCGCACTTAACCAATATTTGAACAACTCGTGTTGTATGAAAATAACGTGGACACGTGCCCATCTTAGACCAAACGGTAGGAATAGGTGTTGCCAAGCGATTAAATACATAAAACTAATTTGGGTAAAAAAGGTGACAAGTGCCCCTTTTGCATTTAGGCATTCAATTAGCAAAAAACGCATCCAAAAAGAAGATATGATTTTTTTTTCATTGGCGGGGCTAGTTGTGCGTCCTACTGGGCCTTAAGTGTAAAACAGTAGTTCTTTGCTCCCTCGGGTAACAATCTACATAATATTTTGCAAAAGATTTGCGACACGACAACAATAGTGTAAACCGATAGGGCTTATTGTCAGTGTGCCGCCCCGCTGGCGCGGAATGTAATATCCTACGTTTGTGTACGAAGAACGAAATCTTAGAATGTACCTACTTCAGTTACCTCCCACAGGTTGCTTTGTTCGAGGAAGGGCTTGGCCCAGACTTGTTCACGAAAAAAAAAGAAAGTCTAAAAGTAAAGTGACTCTACGCATAGAAACTGGGACATAAGAGGCCCCTTCAGGACCGTGGGAACTCAGTGACGGCTAAGCGCGTGAAACACTGTTTTCTATAGCTGTTTCACCCAGAGCGAGACGGGGCGCGGGAAAAGTGAGAGGCAATGCGGCTGTATGAGTCTACGTGTGTTCGTGTCCTTTCGCGAGTATCTAGTTGTAGTTGTAATGTAATAGATCTATTTTCCCAAAATTTTTCGTAGTTCAGCTACCATTTCTACATTTTATTAGGTATTTCAAATATATTTTTTTACTGACAAGTACAATAGATTATTGATGTTCCCAAGGTAGTTACACTCCAATAGACAGTGTAATAATGCAAGTAAATAACAGCTGAAAGTAACCCCTTTTTTGGCGCGAAAAACGCATCGCTCTAATTTCTTTCAGGCAATTTTTTTTATTATAAAAAATATTTGCAAACGTCCATATTGGTCATCTACTGATATAACCAAGTTTCAGCAAAATCCAGCCTGTAGTTTAGAAATTTAACCGGAACTACGTTTGTATGGGAAAATGGTGCTCTAACGCTCTCATAATGCTACCCTGTCCGGGGTCTATCTGATAGTAACTAAGTTGTTTCTATTTACAATAGAGTGACTTGGTTCTGATGGGAGCCTGCAAACTTCGTAGCTAAAATTTAACCATTCAACTTTGTTACGTACGTTGGTAACATTAACCCAGTAAGTAATACGAGTAGGTTAGGTTCTTGTAACTTATTCAGTCGGTAAACTTAGCAAACCGAATAATTGTGTAACCACAACCAAGTTGCTTTGTTGATAGCAGAATGGTAAGCACTGCTTGGTATACTTCGCTAAGTGCTTGGTACTGTCCATTGGGTAGCTACAACCAATCTGCTTGGTATATTTTTAATAGAGTATATTGGGTGACCAGGTGGCCATAGCTAAAATGCTCTGTTGAAAGTAACTATTCCAGATATTACTAGGCTATACATTATCTATCAAGACTTGTCTGCAGTCCCTTGGGGCCTAAAAAAATTAAGAATAAAAAATACGGCCGTTTTTGCTGCATATTTCCGCATATCCCCGCCCTCGGTAGGGAATCAAAACCTATAGTGTACTACTTCCTGTTGATTTAAATTTGGCCGGACGGACGACAATAATGATCCTATAATGGTTGCGTTTTTCCTTTTGAGGTCCGGAATCCTAAAAACAAACGTCCAGTGCGTAGACTTTCGCATAAACGGGCGTTTCTTTTGATTCCGTTAAGGCTCGGTATAAGGCTAACTAGCGCCACCAATGTTGAAAAAATCATATGTCCCTTCAGAAGAAGTTTCTGACAAAATCCTAAGATGAGCTCATGCGCCATGCTTTTCTAGATTTCCAACTCAATTTCTAGTCTTAAGCTAAAAAATTTTTGGAAGAAAATTTTTTAGCTTAAAAGTAAATTTCGAAGAGGGTATCTACACTTAAAAATCTAGAAAAGCATGGCGCATAGCCTCATCTTAGGATTTTTTCAGTAACTTCCTTTAAAGGAAGATATGATTTTTTAACATTGGTGGCGCTAGTTAGCCTTATACCGAGCCTTAACTCAGAACACCGAACTCAGAAGGTTGATTTTTTTAGGCTCCAAGGGACTGCAGATCTGGGTTTTTGTTTAGTTTAGGGTTTAGTTCCATTGTGTTGATATTTAACACTCACGTCTAGCTTTTAGTTCTCCATTATCCATTTAGCGAGTGCTGTGTAAATAAGTCTTGTACATTCGTTTCAAGGTAAAGAGGATGATGATGAAATAAAATTCTGAAATAGGCTGAACCGTTGTTTAAAAAGATACATATTTTTTCATGATCGCAGTTTTTGACCCTCGAATCTTTTTTACCCTGTAATAATGAGGGCATTCAATAAGAGATTTGTCATTTAGAGTTCCATCCCTCTTTGCTCCGATTATATAAGCAAAGAGCATATAATACAAATATAAGTATATACCTAACCAAATACGAGCTGTATTTGGTTAGGTATATACTTATATTTGTACCATATTTGAACCAAATTAGCCCCGCAAGCCCCGCATGCATCTTATTATCTAGTGCTAAGCTAAATTAGCTTTAGCCGTCCATCAGGACTAGGTGAAATGTTGAATACACGGAAATGTAGATAGGACGTAGCTTCGAGAATCCACCCTGCATTTAATTCCTGTAATTCAGAGCTTTTACAATACAATATTGTCTCCTGAATTTATCCTAGCTCTGGGTCAAAGAAAAGGGGATTTTTTTTTAGGTCTGTTATACGTTCTACTAAATAAAACACAACTTTCAAACTACCGTTCAGTAATAATTGGTAAAACCTTTTTCAAAAACCATTTCTAAGGCCTTCCTCCTCCTTGGATGGGGGCATCCTCATAACTGAGGGTCGTGTTCATTCAACCGGAGCAATTAGGGATTTTCTGACAGCCAAAAAAAAAAAAAAGTTCTAAAAGCTGTGACAGATGGCGTTGATACGACATGTTTTCTATCACAAAGTAAATTAGTGCTTACTACAGCGAAAATATTTCTTCACTTCATTGCTCTGTGACTTCATCTTTTATCATCGTAGCTGTCATTCCATTTTACAGTACATGAAAAAGTGCACGACTTAGTTAATGTTCTTGTATGAGTGAATGGTAAATCCGGAAACACTTCATTTTGCTCCACAACTAATACCTAAATGTGTTTGGTCGTATATACGAAGGCCAACGAGCGCGAACTGGCATAAAAAAATAACATGTCTCGTCAGCGACATCTAGTTACAAATTTGGAACTACAACGTATGAGCTGTCAGAAAATCCCTTATTGGGCATTGATCAGTGAGGCATCGATTGTCGTAAATTGAAAACCATTTCGAGGAATAGGGATACTGATTACTATTAGGGGTTTAAATAAGTAAAATTAAAACGGATTATTAATATTTATCGCCAAAAATGTTTACTTCATTTTTCTTTCGATGACGTCATCATAGCCTCTAATGCGGTAGTTCCATTGCCTACAAATATTTAAAAAAACAACTGTCAAAAGTGTCAAATAACTGAGAAAATAACCTTCTTGTTGACTTGACACTGACATTGGTCAAACGTCAAGATATTTTTATTTTTTAAAAGCATGAATGAAGACAATGAACTTAGTACATAATGCCAGTGGTGACGTCATACACAAAACTTTTAGAAATTTTAAATCTATATATATAAAAGGCTTAGGTTGACTGACTCATCACGCTACAGCCCAAACGGCTGAACCTATAAGTATGAAATTTGGACAAAAGTTGCGTTATATGGTGGAGGGTTCATTTAAGAAGCGATTTTTTTTTTTAATCCTTAAGTGGTTCAAAATAGGGCTCAAAGTGTGTATGGGAAAAAAATTTTTTTTGGACTTATGTTCTTAAATCTTGATTTTTTGTACTTTTTTTTTAAAATGACTTGACACCTATTTCAGATTTTTTCTCATTTCTATGTTCTTAAGGGTTAAAATGGGTGCCAAAATTTTTCGATTTTTTTCACCAGTTACGATCAATGCTGGAACAAAACCGCTAATGCCACAACAGTGAAAATTTGTCAATAGTTGTAATTTGTAGACACGCTACGGGTTAAGACAGATTTACTTCAAGTTTAACCCTTAAGGCGGTAAAAATGGGGTCCAAAGTTTGTATGAAAAAAAAAATTTTTTTGTCCGGATTTACTTGCAACTAAGAATTCGTATATAAAATCAAAAATAATTTAACACCTGTTTTAGCTTTTTTCTAATTTTAGCCGTTTAAGGGTTAATCGAGGTTGAAATGTATGAATATTTTTCGTGATGTAGTGTCAACGTCGGGCCCAAACCATTTAAGCTACAACTATGAAATTGAAACTGCAGTAGCATTTTGTAACAAAACTACCCACCATGAAGAAAAAAATATAATTTTAACCCGTCAAATGCCCAAACCGGGGTTCAAAGTTTGTATGAAATAAAAAAAAATTTTGGTCCGATTTACTTGAAACTTAGTATTTGTAAATTTTATAAGAAACAATTAAACACGTGTTTCAGCGTTTTTCAAAATTCTGCCTACTAAAGGGTTAAAAGGGGTAGAAAAGTTTGAAGATTTTTCCTGATTTAGTATCAATGCCAGGCCTAAACCATTAAAGCTACAACTATGAAATTGAAACTGCAGTAGTGTTTTGTGTCAAAACTACCTACTATGAAGAAAAAATATAATTTTAACCCTTTAAATGCCCAAACCAGGGTTCAAAGTTTGTATGAAATAAAATTTTTTTTTGGTCCGATTTACTTGAAATTAAGTATAAGTATACTAAATCAGAAAAAATCAAACACGGGTTTCAGCGTTTTTCTCATTTCAGCCAATGAAGGGTTAAAATGGGTGGAAACGTTGAAGTTTTTTTCCTGATGTAGTAGCAATGCTGGGCCCAAACCATTGAAGCTACAACTTTGAAATTGAATGTGCAGTTGCATTTTATAGCATTACTACCCACCATCAAGAAAAAAATATAATTTTAACCCTTCAAATGCCCAAACCGGGGTTCAAAGTTTGTATGAAATAAAAAAAATGTTTGGTCCGATTTACTTGAAACTTAGTATTTGTAAATTTAATAAGAAACAATTAAACACGTGTTTCAGCGTTTTTCAAAATTCTGCCCACTAAAGGGTTAAAAGGGGTAGAAAAGTTTGAATATTTTTCCTGATGTAGTATCAATGCCAGGCCTAAACCATTAAAGCTACAACTATGAAATTGAATCTGCAGTAGTGTTTTGTGGCAAAACTACCTACCATGAAAAAAAGAATATAATTTTAACCCTTCAAATGCCCAAACCGGGTTTCAAAGTTTGTATGAAATAAAATTTTTTTTTGGTCCGATTTACTTGAAACTAAGTATTTGTATACTAAATCAGAAATAATTAAACACGTGTTTCAGCATTTTTCTCATTTCAGCGAATAAAGGGTTAAAATGGGTGGAAACGTTGAATATTTTTCCCTGATGTAGTAGCAATGCTGGGCCCAACCCATTTAAGTTACAAATTTGAAAAACTACAGTTGCGTTTTATAGCAAAACTACCAACCATGAAGAAAAAAGTAATAATGTTAACTCTAAAACGGCCAAAACGGGGTTCAAAATTTGTATGAAATTATCATTTTATTGGGTCAGATTACCTTGAAACTAAGTAGTCGTGTATTAAATCAGAAATAATAATAAAACACATGTTTCAGCATTAAAAAGGGTGGAAACATTTTAAGAGTTTTCCTGATATAGTATCAATAACAATGCCGGAACCATTAAAGCTACAACTATTCAATGAACATTTAACTACAGTTGCGTTTTATAGCAAATCTACTAAGCATGAAGAAAACAATAAAAATGATACACCTAAAACGGCCAAAAAGGTTCAAAGCATGTTTTTTTTTTGTTGGATTCATTTGATCTTTACCAATTTGGTCACACACATACACTTCCACGCTGAATCTGCACGACGGATTTGGATGACATTTGGAATAGAGATAGCTTACAAAAATACACACCCATGACTCTATTCACGCTAATTTTATAATGTTGAAAGATGTACCCAGGCAACTTCTTATAAGTCTTCGTGGACGAAGTCGCGGGCGAAAAGCTAGTACTTAATAAAAAGATAATTAATTAATAAAAGAATTAAGAAAATATTCAAATTAGTTTCTTATATTTGTCTATATTTTCGATTTATAGAATAAAAAATAAAAAGTGACAATGCCCATTGTTTCTATCTGAGGCTAAAGTGTATGGCATTGTACACTGTTGTGCCTACTGCACTGTGGGGAGCACCTGAACTTCTTCATACGTACTAGAAACCCACTAAACACAGAGCATCTGTTAACAGGAGCCGGGTGGGTACTTCGCTGGACACGCGATTCACGGCATCCGACGACGCCGGCGGCGTGAGGCTGACGGTCACTTCGGCACAGACCGGTGACAGCGGAGTTTATTCGCTGCAAGTGAGTCTATCCATATACTATTCCTAGTTCACCGAGGTTTCATATCATTAGACCTAAAGTTGATTGACATAGAAAAAAAAAACAATTTGGTCAGCTGAAATAACGTGAAATGTGCAATATGCGACGGGGCCTGCTAAATAGCCTTACCTATTCTTCTCAGATGTAACATTGAAGCGTTCTAATTCGGAGATACGAGATATTGCGGTCTGTCCCACAATAGTAGACGATAGCAACGTGGCGGGAAATTCAAAATGTTCACAGTCTTGTACATTTTGTAGCTAAACTGAGGTATTTTTGTTCAGCGATTTTTCGTTCGCGGCAATAAAACAGTATTATTTTCATTATTGTAAACAACAGAACAACAATAATTCAGCCTATTATGTGTTCTGGTCCACGACAAGTTTTTTGGGCAATACCACTGCTTCGTAGACCAGAACACATAATCGGCTGAATTATAGTTGTTCTGTTGTTTACAATAATGAAAAATATACGGTTTTATTCTCGCGAACGAAAAATCGCTGAACAAAAATAGTTCAGTTTAGCTACAAAATTTAAACATCTGTGAAAATTTTGAATTTCCCGCCACCTTGCTATCGTCGACCCTTAAATAGCCTGCAGGTCACATTGGTCTTATAGCCACTAAAAGTACAACGGATTCAAAGGCGTTTGTGTCGAAGGCCTTTGCATCTACGTAATGAGATACGTAAAATAGACAGCGTTCAGTCGCACCTTCACTTGAACTAGTTGAGTGAAGGGCCCACTCGGACGCTACAGTGCCTGGGACATTGTTTTAGATGGCGTAGACTTGCCCAGCACCTATACCATCCTGAAAGCTTAGTCGGCCTAGCCCACAGGAAAGACGAGGTGATAGTGACGATGTTCATAACGATCCACCTTCGGCAGGCAAGCAATGGAGTGGGCAGCAGCGCGGCTCGGGTCCGCCTGGAGGTGTCTCCGGATGAGGCGCCCACGGGAGATGACCCTCCCACCTTCCTGCGAAGACTGCAAGATCTCACCGTCAAAGTCGGCACCCGGACCCGCTTCTTGGTCGAGATCGTCAGCTCCACTGAATGCAAGGTGAGTCCACATAAAAGCAATATGTACTTCAAGATGGGTAGGTAATCGTATGAGGTAGTGGCCAACCATGGTGTCAGAGTTTTTAGGACTCCCAAAGGGCCTCGTAGATGTCCTAAATTCTCAATTCAGAAACCGGGCCTTTGAATTCTGTTTATTTTTATATCTTCTGTTAACTAAAATCTGTCACGGAATAAGAGTAAAGTTATTAATTTTATTCCGTTATTGAATTGGCATTTTTTTTTTCAATCCTTGTGCGGTGGTGTACTAGTGGGTAGAACAATGGACTAGGAAGACCCAGGTTCGAATCCCGGTGTGGGCATGTATCTATGACTTTAATTTATTTCAAAGTCACGTATATTTGTGAATTTGTAGTAGCAATACCACTCACTGACGGTGAAGAAAAACATCGTGAGGAAACCTGAGCGTATGAGGCATTATTAGAACCCTCAACGCAAAAATCGCCAACCCGCATTGAGCACGCGTGGTGATTAAGCTCGAACTCTCTCTCTGAGAGAAGGCCTTTGCCCAGCTAGTGGGACTTGTGCAATTGTAAAGGCTACATGTTACTTTTTTTCTTACTTTTCAGTCCTCATTAGCCGATACATAATTTGTTAATTTTTTTTTAATTATTCCTAGGAATAGAGTTCTTATCAGGTTCGGTATTATCTGGCGGTTGAAAAATCGAACCGTCGTTTTTAAACGTCTCTCTATCCACCTAAGAACATTATTCAAAGTCAAAGTCAAAAAGTTTTATTCAATATGCCATAAATAAATTATTTACATTGAAAATTATTTATATTAAATATCTCTATCAAATGAAATACCTTCTCGGTATGAAACTCGGTTAGTACAGATTCTCGGTATTTTGCAATCGTTCTGCTTCAGGTTATTATACCTACTAGACAAGACAATTTATAATTAATCCGAGGAACACGGAAGTAAAAAAATAACATCCGCGCCGTGGAATTAATTGCGAAATATTGTCTGAAGTTGTTAGGTTAGTACACACGACAGCACTACACTTCAGAGTATACACTTTTGTTGTAAAGTCGCCCGTAACGTAGTAGAGTGCTAGCGTCTTAGATGAAAACAAAAAAGGGAAGATACGGCACTCACCCATTACGCGTGGTCCTGCAAAACTGAGTCCATGGACTCACTTAAACTCACTTTCATTCAGTCGCCGCCCGTTGGACACTGTTCTTGTCTCGCTCGGGCTTGTTGGTTTAGCGTATAGCTTATTCTACGAGTTAAAGCTGTGTGAGTTTATGTGCATGAGTGCGTTCGAGCCCATTTTTTCACGGCTGCTAGTAAGAATGTGCCGTATCTTCCCTTTTTTGTTTTCATCTAAGGCTAGCGTAATAAGGGTCGACGTGTTGTCGTGTGTACATTATTAAGCACCTAAAAGTGTTAATAATACTTTAGCCTTCGTTTAACTTCATTCCCATCAAAACAAATTCTTGAGTTAACCAAAAAACTATCACAATGAAGTTCATACGAAAGTAATGGGCCTTGGAAGCTGGAATCCGCGGGCAATGACATAATTCTTCTATTTTAAATCCGTAGCAAGTATTTATAATCTGTTTTTCACTCACATAGACATGGGAATGTCAAATGCTTGCGTGAATAGTATTGCTTGTAGAGTAGTGTATAACTACGAGTACTACAGTCAGCTCACAGCTGGGAGCCAGTGACAATCGATTAACATAATCCTCAAAAGCTGGGAAATTTTAGCAGTATAATGCGTGCGGGATGAGAATGGGATGGAACCTTCTCAAAGTCAATCGAAAACATACTGTATTTTACTTTGACAAGGTTGCATCGACGCGAGTTTGCTTACCGCGCGCGTCTCAGTTCCAAAAGGTCGCATCCTATTCTCATTCCGCGCGGATTATACCGGTTAAACCCAGCGCAGGGCAAAATCTATCAAGGCTTTATTAGGTTTTATAGTTTGCTTTACTAGGTTTTCAATATAGTATGAAATAATACAAATCTGTTAAAAAAATGTGAACTAAAGTGATTTTTTTCAACTTAGGTAGGTACTATAAAAGTTTAAAATGTTCCCTAGCACGGGTCAGCCCCTCTACCCTTGACGCATGTTTCCAATGCGGCCGCAATATGGCGCAATTTACAAAATTTAATATTTTACATATTAAGACGCATTTTGTGTTTTTATTGAATAAAACCGCCTTACCTTTGAATAAACATTACAAAATATTTAAAATCAAAGCCTTACTATGCGAATTCAAAGAGAAATTAATTTTTAAACTTTTTCAATTGGATCGCAATAGCGTCAAGGGTAGAGGGGCAGTGCTATAGAAAAAACAAAAGTTGTTAATAAACTTTTTCTGAATTTAATTTTTATTTTAAAATGTTCCATACATTATCCGGCGCCCCAAAAATTACCTATTGGGAACTATATAGAAGAAAAGTTCGCAATGTTATATGCCTATTCATATTAAGCCACTATTAAGTGCTTAGGTACTACCTATTCTTTCAAAAAACAAAAAATCTTATGGGTAAACTACCAATTATTATTTATTCTTGTAATTTGCAAAAAAGATGATCACACAATTTCATTCAATATTTAAACTGTATTCCATTTACAGTTTTAAAGACAAAATAATAGGGATACAGAGGCTCAACCTTGAACACTCTAATAGTTTTGGACAACATAAAAATACTTGGAAATTATTAATATAGATAGTCGTTCTAAGATTTCCCTTTGACATTCGATAGCTCCGTGTAGAACACATCTTTGATATTATGATGATGATTTTTCTGAGCCTAGATAAAAAAAGTCGACGTTGCCTCCTAGAGTCCGCGGCAGATAGTCTGCCCATGGGCAAAACTTTTACTGAATTTATTATTGTGCTGTCTAGGTTAGGTACGTAAGCATACAATGTATATAATACCTAACTTCGTATAGAGTAGGTTTATAAAGCTTCTTTGATATTTTTTTTGTGGTCGGGGTGTTTAGATCCACCTAAACATAGAACATTTTGATATTTTATTTTACTTTAAAAGAGGGTTTACTGCAGCTGATATTAATGTAAACTATTTACTGTTATTTATATGTTTTTATATTTGACAGCTTGTACCTTTTTCTCTTCTGCTAAAACTAATGTCGGACGATGTGCCTTTTGTGTTTCACAATATTTCTAAATTAAATAAATCCAGTTTCCATACAATATTATACACGCATTTTACTATACATGCGTTGTGGTCCTTCGAAAGTAAAGTTACAGTGCAATAACAGTTCGCGAAGTGAAAAATTCCGTCTTTTTGTGGTGCCTCTCTATAACGTGTCGCCCGGCGGAGCTTTCCCCTTTTCTATAAAAAGGTGAAAAACATTCAGCGATTTCCTGAATAAATATCAGCCTATGCCTGATTTCAGCCTATGTCTGAACATATCATTGTGAAATATAAAGTGATTGCATCATTGTGGCATCAAAATTGTGCGCTAGTTTTGAAAAGTAAACAAACGCAAATTGACCAAAGCGGCGCAGAAAAACACGTGAGTGTGCGAAGTTCTTTTTTCGGCAGTTCCTCGTCTATGGAGCATTGAGTGTGACGTATGCAGTACGAGTACGCAAAGAGTTTACGACCATGGCTGTCATAATAAAACTCAAATTGAAAAGGGCTTACTGCAAATCGGTGCTGACTAAAACTGAGAACTACGTAAGTGATCCAGCAAATACTTTATCTGTAGAGGTTTTAGAGTCCCGCAGAGAGAGACTAATCAGCATATTCAAAGAGTATGAGTCCGTGAATCTCGATATAATGTACGAGGACGTTGACGACACCGAGGATCCAGATAAGTTCGAGACAAGGTACCATGAGGTCTTAGCCCTGATAAACACGTCACTAAAAGCACAGACAGCTCATGCAAACGTACCAGAGAGTAAAGCCACGGTAGCTCCGGTATCCTCATCTAACTTGCCGAACATTGACATCCCCTGCTTTGATGGTAGAGACTTTACGAAATTTAAACCCTTTTATGAGCTCTTCATAGCCGTCATCGGGAACAACGAGACCATCACGGATGTTCAAAGGTTATTTTATCTAAGGAAGTATTTATTAGATGATGCTTTATCGGTCATAATTAATCTCCCGCTAGTTAATGAGTCATATCATGAAGCAATTAAATTGCTCAAAAAGCGCTTTGATAACAAAGCTAGATTGGTGTCAAATTATATAGGTATCATTTTGGATGTCCAACCCATGCAGAAGGGCACTGCGTCTTCTATAAGGTGCTTTATTTCCCAAGTTCAACAACAACTTCTGGCTTTAAAGAACTTGCATCAACCCATCGATAAATGGGACATGCTTTTGATTTCAGTATTGACCAGAAAGTTGGATCCTATCTCGAATCGTGCCTATCACTTAGATAGGGATCAAGAACAAATGCCTTCCATGGCAGATTTTATGTCATTTTTAGGCAAACGTGCTATGGCGTTAGAGGATTGCTTACCTCACTCAAGTACTTCCTATGAAAGTGCTAACAAAAATAAATCAACATTCCCAAAAGTGAGTAATGTTGTTACTGAAACACCGCCGCCGGTGTGCAAGTTCTGTTCAAAAACAGGGCATGCGCTATACCGCTGTCCCGCTTTTCAGATAGCTACTATAGAGTCACGAAAAGATTTTGTTAAAGAACAAGAACTATGTTCAATTTGCCTTAAAAGTCATAGAAAAAAGTGCAAATATAATTTCAAATGCAAAATTTGCAGACTGAAGCATAACACACTTCTGCATGCTGTGGACACTCAAGATGATAGAGCTATTGCATTCCTATCAAACAAATTGTCAACTAACGTTTTGCTGCCTACAGTTAAAGTCAAAATCATAGATCAATGTGGTCGTGAGACGAATGTAAGAGCATTGCTCGATAGCGGTAGCCAGATGTCATTAATAACAACTGATCTGGCCAAAAAATTGGCTCTGAATTCTTTAATTCAGCCAGACCATGTAATAGGTATTGGTAATAGAGCCACAAAACTAAATGAAAGTGTTGATGTGACCATTCACTCAAGTCTAAGTGACGTGAAATTCGATATAAGGTGCCATGTAGTTCAGCAAATTACCTCACAGCTGCCACAACAATTTGTTGACACTTCAAACTGGGATATACCAGAAAATGTGAAACTTGCCGATGATCAATTCTTTAAGCCCGCAGATATTAAGATGTTATTAGGCGCTGATCTATACTTCAATGTATTAGTTGATGGCTGTATAAAGCTAGCGAGCGGCCCCGTGTTACAAAACACTGTATTTGGATACGTAGTTGGTGGTAGCTGTGTTAAATAAAAACAGAACATGTCTCGGCGTGGCAAGCTCACAAACTATTTTTTGACAATGCTAAGGAGTAATTTAAACTGCGCATCTAACGCTCTATAAAAATTGTATATCTTACAAACCTCAAAAGGTCGCAAATTCTGATGACTTATTTACCGCAGGGTATTTTCTAGTTAGCACTGCTTTGACTAGTTACCTGGCGCGTAATTATTGATCTTACAGAAGTCCCAGTTAATCGTTAACGATTTTGGAATCTATGTACCAAGCTGAAACAAGACCAATGACAAGCCATTGGCCATGCCATTTTGTAAGTCGTAGTCCAATGACTATTTTCTCATAAATTAAGTATAGAAACAAACTGCAATGTCGTTCCAAATTTAAATACCGGCAACCCAATATTAATAGTACATTACTGCCGCGATCTGTAATGAGTGCGTTTCTGGCGCGCTTTTGATGGCCGACAGAGCGCAGCGTAGCGCAGCTCAAGGCCCTCACAATGCGGTCAGCATTGCAGCCCTTGATGGACAAGCTGAAATGAAGGCCGAGACCGAAGGTCGAGGCCTTTATAGCGCGGCCAGCAAGGGCTGCAATGATGACCAAACTTGAGGGCCGAGAGCGTAGCTAAGCTAAGCTCGAGGCAATCATAGCGTGGCCAGAAGCGCACTCATTGCAGACCAAGGCTTGTATAGTGCTTTACTCAAACAATGCGAGTAATTAAAATATTAATTAGAATAGTAATTAACATAGTAATTTAATTAGCTTACCATTTGTCGTAGATTAAGTACTTTTTGTCGATTTTCCATTCCGCAAACTTTTTGTTGGTAAGCTTGCTTGTATTTTTCTTTTGACTTCGGTGGCAATAAATTTCCAATTACTAATTTCGCTTGATTTTGAATGTCCGGCGGTGTTAAACACATTAAATCCGAGGATTCGTCGCTTTGAGAGTTCACTTTTTCAACAAAAACACAGAAAAAAATCACTTCGAACAACGCGCGAAAAGTCGAAAACAATATGGCCGCTCTTTTTTTTTTCTGTGCAATGTGTCGACTGCCAGTACCCATACAGCCTAATTCTAAATAAATACTTTTTGCACCTGATGTTTGAGTTCTATTTATGAAACAAAACTCGACATTAATGTTTTTCTGGCCGCAAAACACAAGACATTAATGAAATTCCATACAACTTTTCTGGCGCCTAATCCAAGTAGCCCGCAAGTCCGACTTTGCTCAAAGAAGGTTGTCGAATTAATGTCCACATTACGAGCTTTTTTGAGTAAAAGGAGATTTAGTTATTTACACCAATGTTAACACTCTCCATTAGACTAGCCTATGGCTCTAATTGAACCTTGAATGTTAGGTACAGTCTTGAATGTTAATTTTTAACTTTATTGATTGCTGGGCCCCAATTATGTTTAGATCCACCTAAACATAGAACATTTTGATATTTTATTTTACTTTAAAAGAGGGTTTACTGCTGCTGATATTAATGTAAACTATTTACTGTTATTTATATGTTTTTATATTTGACAGCTTGTACCTTTTTCTCTTCTGCTAAAACTAATGTCGGACGATGTGCATTTTGTGTTTCACAATATTTCTAAATTAAATAAATCCAGTTTCCATACAATATTATACACGCATTTTACTATACACGGGGGATTATTTTGCATAGTTAAATACTTGTACGCCACCTGTCGCGCGCAGACTTATCTAGCGCGGACTCTACTGTAACATTTTCGAACTGTCCCAACGTTTGGTAGGTGACATGGTACCGCAACGAGCGGCGGCTCCTGGAGGCTGAGCGCGTGGCGTTGGCACGAGACGGCAACTACTGGTGTGCGGACGTCGCGGCGGTCAGCGTGGACGACGCGGGCCGGTGGACATGCACTGCGGAGAACGCGGGCGGCCGCGCCTCCTGCTCCGCTCACCTCAACGTGCTGGGTATGTGGGCCACTACGACTTTGGTGCGCGGACGTCGCGGCAGTGAGCGTCGACGATGCGGGCCGGTGGACCTGCACTGCGGAGAACGCGGGCGGCCGCGCCTCCTGCTCCGCTCACCTCAACGTGCTGGGTATGTGGGCCACTACGACTTTGGTGCGCGGATGTCGCGGCAGTGAGCGTCGACGACGCGGGCCGGTAGACCTGCACTGCGGAGAACGCGGGCGGCCGCGCCTCCTGCTCCGCTCACCTCAACGTACTGGGTACTCGACGCAGGCCGGTGGACCTGAATGCCGATGGCCACGCCTTTTGGCTGGCAGTTAGCTACGCGCTCTACCATTCTTCCATTCCGACCAAGTAGTTAATCACCGGCTCGGCCGATAGAGTTAGTTTCAGCTGGCCTCTCCAAGACTCGCTCGATGTGGGACTGGATCTTCGGCCTCTTCAACCTGGGCTTGGCTTTCGGCCTTGCGGGTTGGGTTGTTTTATGAGAACTGGGCTCTACACAGGCCTTGTTAAGCGGAGCTAACTTGAATTGCTTAGCTCGGCCTTTGGCCTCGCGGGTTGAGAAGCTCTGGTCTCAACCCTTGGGCTCGCTATCTCCTATTATTAATCTTCCATTCCTATTTCCTATTATTAATCTGTTGTATTCCGCAGTACCAAAGGCCTACAAGAGGCCAGAATTCGTGGAGGAGCTGCGGGCTCTGCTAACAGAGCAGGGCACAGTCTCGCTGGAGTGCAAGGTGGTTGGAGTTCCAACGCCCATACTCCGGTGGTTCAAAGTAAGTCGTTGATTTGATTTGATTTTTAAGCGACCAGGCAATATGGAGTAATCAACCAACCTACTCATAGTTCAAGGGCTGTCTCTTTTTGTCATACGTCACGATTGCATCATTCCTCAGATCAAGTCATAAGATGCAATAAAGTAATTTTCGCCAGGCTACCTCCTATCTTCGATAGGTTCGACCTAGCCATAAGTCTAGCCACAGATCGTTGACCTATGCTCAGGGCCCTTATTGTCTAAATCAGTAGTTTTGCGATAGTATTTAGGAAAGACTGTACCAGAGTTAGGCCCACGCCTAAGGCCTGAATTACACAGAAAAGGCGTAAGGTGAAGGTGCGGCGCAGGCATCTTGCCGCTTCAAAACATTTCAATACAAAATGTATGGAGGCGACACGTTTTGAATTATACTGAAGCGGCGTGGGGCAGGCACGCCGTTTCGTCGCCTGTTCCGCGTCGCTAGCAGGCGCGACCGGAGAGGCGCGCAAGCAGCACGCCGTTTGTTATACAGTAGGAGCAGAAAATATGTGACGATAGTGAATTTTATGTACACACGACAACACGACAGAGTGTACTAAAAAAAAACAATTCCTTTGCGTCTACTTAATGAGATGATTTATCCAGCGTCCAGTGACACCTTCATTCACACTAGATGGGTGAAGAAACCACTCGGCGCTGCAGTGCCTGGGACATTGTTTAAGATGGAGTAGGGTTGCCCAGCACCTATACTATGCTGACAGCTTAGTCGGCCTAGCCCACAGAAAAGACAAGTCAATACGTGTGGAGCCAACTAAGCTGCGGGTTTCCTCACGATGTTTTCCTTCACAGTTAGCGAGTGGTATTGCTACTACAAATTCACAAATGTACGTAACTTTGAAATTAAACAAACTCATCCCAGTATGTATTGGAGAGAAAGAGAGAGGAGAGCGCCGCGCCTTATGCCTTACGCCGTTTCTGTATAATTCATGCCTTATCTGCTCCACGCCTGCTCTGCGCCGTATGCCTTACGCCTTACGCCTTACGCCTTATGCCGTTTCTGTATACTTCACGCCTAACACTGGTACAGTCTTCGATTTGTTTCTCAGGACAGTCGAGAGATCAAGGCCGGCGACGTTTTCGCGCTCACGGCCAACGCTGACGACCCCACCTCCCTCGGAACCTACACATGTGAAGCGGTTAACTGCATGGGCCGAGCGTACTCCTCCTCCAAAGTTCACGTGGTCGGACGCGCTAAGAGCGACTCCAGACCGTCTTCCAGGTAACATTGAACCATACACAGATGGCGCGTGAGTTGATTGAATGCATTCAAGGCCTAAGGTGGATCTCCCTCAACACTACACAGTTCAAGGACAACACTACACTACACGGACGGCGGCGGGGGAAGATGGAGACACCTTCCACTTCAGGCCCCGAATGCATTCAACTCGAGCATAAATTGATTGTTTATGTATTGTTTAGATTAAGATATTTTATAACTATGGCCTAAAAAAAATGCCTGAAATAAAGAAATTATTATTATTATTATAAACAGTACCTTCTTCCAGCATAACCCATGCTCAACAAGTAAAAATACTTACGCTCATTTCTGTACCGCCAATCGAACAGCCATATCATCTTTCAGTTGCTTTACGAGCTCTTTACCCCTCCGGTCCGTAAGGACCGAATGTCAAAACGCCTTACTTGTACGATATGTAGCAATATTGATAGCAACTGAACTTATTTTGAAGACATACCGTTGCTCCCAGTTCAAAAACCAAGACAAAGTTAGTTTCTCAGCTTACACCCCACAAAAATGAGGGTGTTGTGGTGATTTTTCGTGATCCACTAGTGAGAAAACGATTTCAACCTAGTTGCAACACAGTTGGAAACATATTCATTTGCATGGAAATGGTCCCACACTAAAAGAATGTCAATCTCACAAGAATACCGTAACCACCAGTCTCGCTCCCGAGCCTCCGCCCATCTTCACCAAGGAGCTGGAGGATCAGCATGCGAAGGTCAACGAGCCACTGACGCTGAGCTGCCAGATCGTGGTACCCCCGTGGCCACGAACCGTCGTCTGGTACAATAAGGAGGGCAAAATTGAGGCTAGCGAAAGGTGAGTACAATCATCATCAACGTTGTTTGGTGGGCTTTTAAACCCTTCTGGGTATTGGCTTTTTTTCCCCTCGCGCCAATTCTCACAATTACTCTCGCCATCCCCATTCGACACAATTTTATTAAGTTGTCATCCGACCATCGGGCTTCTGATCTTCCCGCAGCTTTCGGTAGATGACATCGAGTAACTGGCCTTGTTCTCTGTCTCCTTGCCCATCACCATAATGAATTTTTTGAATTGCTCAAAAAACTAGTTTTGGTCAGTCAAAGCTGATTATGAGATTTGCTCAAAAACTAATTTTGGTGCAATACGAGTACCACTTGTTTTTCGAGCAAATCAACTTATAAACTGAATTATTGTTGTTCTGTTGTGAATAAAAACCACTGTTATTATCGTATTATCGTTTGTATCGTCTTATTATCGTGTGTAAAACCAAAATATCTCAGTTTAGCTACATAATTGAAAAAAGAATGTATTTTTTTCTTAATTTCCCGCCAAGCTACTTCATACTGACAACAACATTTCTTCTACCTCTCTAACAGATACCACTTGTTAGAAGACGGCGTGGGCGGTTACCTCCTAGAAGTTCCCTCAGCTGAATGGCCGGACGAGGGCGAGTGGAAGTGTGTGGCCACGAGCAGCGGCGGGCGCGTCGGGATCTCCACTTGCTTTGTCACTATGGACGGTAAGTCTTGATTCCATGGTCTATCCCTCCGTCCAACCCCTGAGTCAAATTCCTCCGTCTATCTAGTATCTCTACAATATCATCGATCTGTCAAGCTTGTACTGTCACTTGCAAGGACGGAAACTCACCTCGCCATCTATTGTTTTTTGGTCATTTTCCTCGCTCTGTGAGATGAAAAGTTGTGTTTCGCACGGATGCAATATTATTTGCGTCTTGTGCTTCTGAATATCTCGCTACCCTCAATAGTTTATCCTTGCATAACAATAGTTATTTGTTATAACTGTTGTTATGCAAGGTGACAGCTGAGTTAAAGCAATTCCTTTATTGCTTTGACTCATCACACAAGGTAGGGCGTCCAGAGGGCGTCGCGTTAAAATTTTGAAGCGCATAGTTTATAACAGGCTTTTGCCTCATCGTATAAAACTAGTAACAGCATATTTTCCGAGCCTGGGAAATGAAAATAACCAACCTCGATAAAAATATCAACTGCAAAAAGGAAAATTCATTACAAATGATTAATAATTTCAACCAAAGATTGCAAACAAGAAAAAGTAGGTAGATAGTTTTCTATTTTTGTTTTAATAAATAAAAGAAAACTTAAGAACGCGTGTTTCTTCAACAGTGCCAAAGAACTACAGAAAGCCACGCTTCATGGAGAACCTTCAGGCCGTGCTTACTGAAGAGGGGCTGGTCTCTTTCGAGTGCAAAGTGGTGGGATTCCCCACGCCTGTGCTCAGCTGGTTCAAGGATGGCCAAGAGTTGAAGCCAGGAGATGTCTACCAGTTAACTGGCACCAACTCACTAGGTAAGTTAATTTTGTCCTGTTCTTGTTAGGTCGGTTAACACAAGCCTCCTCCTATCCTTCAGAGTTGGTCGGTACCATTCTATACTGAAAGGTCTTGTCATACCGAGGAGGGTCCGTTTAACTCATCAATTATTGATACAGGCATTGAAGAGTTAAGCCCGCTTCAGCATAACAATACCTTTCTCTAACACTCTGTACACTTGCAGAGCGGCATTATTCTAGTCCAACTGGCTGGTTTCTAGGCTTGATTCTCCCACTTTTACATTTATATTTAACTTTAGGTATATTTTCTTTATATTCTCTTATATTTTCCCTTACGTTACATTTATACCATGTAAGTATGTACATTTTTTGTTTTTAATCGTATATTGCCGCTGTAATTGTATTGTGAAAGTACGATCTTATATGATTACTATGCTCAACTCCAGGCTCCTACTGCTGCATAGCGCGTAACTGCATGGGCCAGGCCAGCAGCTCTGCGGAGCTAACGGTGGAAGACATCCAGAACCAGCTGAATGAAGAGGAGAAACTACAGTTGTTCTCAAAGAATCAGGCGCCCAAATTTGTGCTAGGCCTCAAGAGTGTGGAGGCAAAGATCGATGAGCCATTCCGTTTTACTGTCAAAGGTAAGTTTTCCTATTTTACCCTTGTGTCTTTCCATATTTTTTCGAGATTTCGCACTTGGCCCCATAATAAACAATAATATTTAATAAAATACAAAATTAAACTTATTTTTAGTATCAAGCGTAAAACTATCCCTGAGTCAGGTGTCACTAACCAAAACGACTTATAAACCGAGTCCACGGAATGACAGTTGCTACAATGGCTTTATAGAAGGCTGTGCTTTATCTGATAGTAGCAAACTAGCAACTGTCATTCCGTGGACTCGGTTTCAGTAAAATTAGTAAAACGAAACACCAACCCCTCTGGCCATAGACTGAGAAAAACTTTCCTATTTGAAGCGTTCTTTTTCGTAATCTTTTTAAAGCAGGTGATTTTTTTTGTAACCGATCTTTGAAATCATTAATAGAAAATTTTCATTTCAGTTGCCATTCCGCCCGAGCCGTCAGTCCTGTGGTACCGGGACGACCAGCCTGTCGACGACTCCACCCGCAGCCACCTTGGCAAAGAAGAGAGGGGCCAGTTCTTCTTGGAGATTCAGAACCTGGAATTCCTAGACCAGGCTGAGTGGAAGTGCGTCGCAATGAACGATTTTGGTCACAGCGTTACATCTTGCTTCCTAAAACTGATAATTCCTAGACATTATAAAAAGCCCCGGTTCCTGGAAAATCTACAAGCAATTTTGTCTGAAGAAGGGGCGGTAAACTTAGAGTGTAAGGTGATTGGTGTACCACAGCCTGTTCTTAAATGGTATAAGGATGGAGAAGAATTGAAACCAGGTGATATCCATAGAATTATTTCGGGGCAAGATGGAACTTGTTGCCTTGGCACGTATACCTGTGAAGCACAGAATTGCATGGGAATTGCTGCAAGCTCAGCTTCGCTGTTAGGTTTTGATGATTCAATGAAGGCTAAGCCTAAAAAAGTAGAGGAACAAGCTTTACAAAGAAATCTGTCACTGAGCACGATACACGAGGAGAGGACATCCCAAATGTACGACACGCCTGTAGGAGATATAACTCTTGATGATAAAGGAGAGATTTCTTTCTCATTTGACGGCAAAGAAGTGTCAGTATCTCTATATGAGACTCCAGATTTAACCGAGGAAGAAGCTTTGCAAATAGTCGAAATGTACGCGGATCAACTGTCAGAAAATGTAACAGAACATAACGTTGTAGAGTTACCTCCTCTAAGGTTCGTCAAAGAAACTTCAACCTCTGGGAACTTGCTGATGGAAGCTATAATAATTGATGTATCACCCGATTACTTCGCTTCAACAGAAGAAGACTTAAGGACCGAGGCAGATGTTGAAGACATTTCCGTTCTAGACGAGAACGGTCCTCCTCAATTATCGTTAGACCAAGACGTAGGTGGCGAAGACTACCTGGAAAAAACCATGGCTCTGCTCACAGATGAAAAATCTGATATACCGAAAAAAATGCTGCGTAAAAAGTCTGACTCACAGAAGAGTGGAGAGGACTTTTTTAGCCTATCCCGAGAACAATCTGTCTCCGAAGCAAAACGGGATGATGATACTCAGATACAATCAGAGAGTGAGCTGCAAAGTTTTGCCAGTGCACGAAGCTCTTCTAAACAAAAGTCCAAGGCATCCAAACCATCCCTAGAAGAAGGTCAAGATTCTACCGAACCCACTAAGACAACAATATTCCAAGACGAAGCCCAGAAACGACCTCCAGAACCTGAGTCTCCAGCTGTAAAGCCCAAAAGAGAGCGGCGCACGAGCCGTAGCTCAAGAAGATCTAGTTCTGGCAGTGAAAAATCTTTCAGTAAAATGAAAGCAGAAGAAGTACTACAGGCTAAAGAAGCAAAACTTACTGAAACAATGGAGGTTCAAGTGTCCAGTTTACCTATGATGAGCAAAGAAGAGTTCAATTCGGCAATGATATCAATTAGCACGGTGCTGTCCAAAGTCATTAATGATATACAAATCATAGAGCGAGATATTATTCTGAAATCGGAGTTAATGTCCTCCGCCGCTACTGCCTCCAGGAGCTTAGAAATCATAAGTAGTCTCATATCACCGCTTTCAGAAATTCAAAGCATAGCAGATGCTACCAAAGAATCCGTTGCAGAATCTAAAGAATTAGTAACCTCACTGCTGAGTAGCTTACCTCAGTCCCTGAAGACTTTACAACAGTCTCTTACCATGATCGAAAAGTGTATCGAAGTCGAAAGCGAATCAAGAACCCTAGTCAAGAAAACTTGTGTAGCCTTTGTAGAAACCTGTGGAAAACACATGATACAGGTTATGACGGAAATTAGTACTGTTTCTAAAAAACATTACCTAGTATTAGAAGAACGAACCCTTTCAGAAATTGATCTACTTGCTAATGACATGGTTACAATATTGAAGCTCTCCGCCGATACAATCAAAGCAAAGAATTTGCTAAGTGAAGCTAGTGAGATAAAAATTGAAGAACCAACATTTGAAGTGAAACATCTAAGAGATACGCAGAAGGCTATATTTGAACTCAAAAGCCCAGTTCAGTCGTTGCTATGCATAGCTGAAAGTGCTGAGACGGGTAAAATTACCGACGTGGCTAAAGTTAAAAGTTGTGACGTAATTTTGAAGGACATGTCAGCATCCATACAAGATTTACAAACTGCGTTAGAGCAGATTGAATCACTGTCCGTAAAGGAAGTGACTGCCGTCGTACACAAATATAACACCGAAATAATTGAAACAGTTATGGAGTCAGTGCTAAAACTTCGAGGCTCCTTTGAACAACTGACTATAGAAACAAGCAAGGAAGAAGACAGAGAAGTATTAAAACGTACGCTCGTGTCTATAAAGGAGAACTTGAGTGAAATATCCACGCACATAAATACCATTGAAAGAAATGTTGGTCCTCTTGATATACTTCAAAGTGACAATAAACTCGAAGTATTACAAAAGATGGCTCAAATATTGATAGCATTAGAAAATAATATTCCGAAATTAGAATCGCTACCTGAAATCAAGACACACTTTGATACGTTTCACAAAAATCTAACCAAAGTCTTGGAAAATGTCATAGAGAGCAATGAAGCCAAAAAATACTTCAATTTAATGGAAATTTGTGACGCCGTAAATAGGATCAATACATCAATTAAGACCATCGACGCCGATAGCCTGCTATCCTTAGCAAGTCTGGGAAATACACTGAGGATAATTCAAGATCATTTTATTTTAAACATATTTGAGTCTGATCTGAATTGTCTAATTCTCAGTAATATAACCGACGTTCTAGTCGGTATTCAAGAAGCGATCAATCAAGCGGAAGAAATAAGTATGCACATCAACTCTGAGCATATTCACGAATTATCTTCGAAAGAATTTGAAGTCTCTAAAGCTAAAGTTATCGTTGAGCACATCGAGCAGACTATTGCAGCGATAAGCAAAGTGAAAACTTTGGAAACATCGCAGGAATTAAAATTGGCCTTGCAACCGGCTCTAGAAAATATTTGCCCAATTTTAGAAGAGCTAAAACGTTATGTGGCAGTTACTAAAACAATTAGTGCTGACCAAGAAGAACACATATCCGAAATATCGGATCAATTAATTTCTGAAACACTAGCGGCACCTTTGTGTGAGTTAAACCATAACATAATCGTTTTAAATCAAATGATAATGGAAAACATTGAAAGCATTAAAGATAACAGTGAGGTTATAAGAACCATTGCTGAGCCTTTGCACGATTTGAACATTACCTTAGAAGTACTACAGCAAGATGTAATTTCTCAATATGGCGAAGACTTGACACCGTACGAAGTAAGTGTGAACATAGCAAGCGCTGTACAAAATCTTCAAAGTTGTATAGTTATGATTCAAGAGCAAGCCGGGGTTGAAGGCGCCGATGACATGTCGACTTTAGAGGATGTTTCCGGCATCAAAACTACTGCTGAGACCATACCTGAAGAGTTACTAGCAGTGCCAACAGCTGAAGAAACTGCAGTGGAACAAGGACTTGAGTCGTTCCAGGAAGACATGCCCACTATGGCTACTGCTCAAGCGCTTAACAAGTTGAATGAGCACATCACAGTTTTGCAAAATCCAGAGATCATAGATGCTCTAGACACTCTGTCAGAAATAAGTGATTATTCAAGTCTCAAATCCGTTGCATTAGGCTTGGGAGAACTACATGCTGGCATTGAGGAAATTCTGCATCCAGTCGTAATGGAGAGCTCAACTGAACTAACAAACTTTTTAAATACTTCCAAACTACTATCCATAGCTGAACCAATGCAAGAACTACAGCAGTGTCTGTCAGTGCTTGATATAAATAACATTCCAATATACGAAAATATCTTAGAAATGTCGGCGGGAAGGATACATTCTGTTTTTGAAAGTATAACTCAGTTTAAGGAACACCTGGGCAAATGCCTCGAGGTGGTCTACCCCGCAATGGAAACTGCAGATAAAACAATAGAGATATCTAACAAAGTTGAGTCCCTTCGAGAAGCTTGTGAACATATGAAGCAAATGATTGAAACAACTAAAGCATACTCATCAGGGATGGTGGAGCAAAGAGATACCTTTACAAATTTAGAGTTGACCGTAGATGGACTGCTAGATGCCACAGATGTTTCCAAAGGAATAAAGCTCGACGAAGTAAAATGCTTAAGTCAAGAATTATATGAAAAAATCCTCACCATACAAGAAGAGCTGATTCAATTCACGCCTTTGGCCCCCGAGAAGTTAGCCCAAGAGGCAAAGATCATTCAGACTATCAGTGATGTGGAGCAAAACATAGCTGTGTTGGAACAATTTGACTTTGTTGACTTATCTAAAACTACAGATTTGACTTCATGCATGTCACCACAACTAGCTTTGGAGCTGGAATCGGACTCTCTGATGCAGATGGATGATGTGGTGGAAAATGCAGTCAATATTCTCCAAGACGCCTCCAACGAAACTCCTTTGGCTGACCTCATGATTGTAGAAGACTTTTTCAAAAGTTGCAAGTGCGAGTTTACTATTTTAAGATGTTTAGTTATGAAACAAATGACCCACAAAAAAATAATCAGAGTCCTACAAGAATTTATCTCATTACAAACTTCAATCACCGATTTTAAAATAAAAAGTTCTGAGCTCAACTTATCTCAAGATATAAGAAACTCACTAGAAACTTTCATGATACACGCTAACGACTGTTTGAATAACGTGCAAGATTCTCTACTAAACATTATTGACGCCCAATCCGAAGTATTGTTCAAAACTCCAATGAGTAAAATAAAAACCACTTCAACTGATCTAAAAGAAAACATAAAGGCAGAGACATCTTCAGTTGTTAAAGAAATAATAATGAATTTGGTAAGCGTATTAGAAGGAGTACAACCTAGTTTTGAACACACGGAATCTATAATAGCAGAAGAGATAAAAAATCCTTCTGAAATCCGCCCAAGAGTTGAAGAAAGTATCATCATACAGAAAATGGAAGAAATGGAAACATATTTAGAAAAACATATTTCGGCACAAACTACTACTTCTCATATAAAGCAAGTATTAATCGAACTACTCAATTGCGTGCATAAGCACCAAGACTACAAAGACGCTATTGGAACTGGAAAATCATTAATAGCCGTCAAATGCCTTGCAGAATGCTCTGATATAATACAAGAAAACCTTCTCAATAAAAAAATAACTGCACCCTTGCAACGAGAAATGGACGTCAAAGAAGGTGTTCTTAAAACTCTTTTGACGGAAATGTTAGAGCCTCTTCAGGCTTTCCACGGCCAACTAAAAAACGTACAAAAACAGATATTAACAGGAGTAGAGGAGAAATCAATTTCCTTTGATATATCTACAACAGAATCATTCGTACAGACTATGACAGAGATTCATAAAGAAATTGCTCAAATAGAACAGAAGATTGTGTCGGAAGGATCTCTGGTGGATAATGAAGATATTTCCCTCATAATGGAAGTAGACAAAGAGATCCATACGATACAAGACAGCCTTAAACATATGGATGTTCCGTTACAACTGACAACACCGATCGAAGAAATTGAAAAAACGTTGCACACAATACTTGCTTCAGACGTCGTTTCGGCCGAGAGGGATAAACTCATTACGGGTAAGTTATTTTTATAATACTCTCTATTATAAAAACACATTGACATTTTAGTCTACTATCACGGAATGATTCTCTTTTTACAATTTAAAATAAACAAGAGAATCAAAGTCCCTCAAAGCATACAGAGATGTCCTGACATAGGTACTTATTGTTTGGGGATTTCGGGGTATGGATCTGATGACACGACCCCAATTTATTATAGTTTGACATGACCTTCCTATGGCAACCAGGTAGGTATATTCGTCTACACAAGATAATAATATTATTATGGACATTATACAGTGCATGGAATGTCTCTGAATGATTATAATGTCAAAAGAGGAAATCTGAGAAAAAAACAAGCCAAGTGCGAGTGGGACTCACCCACCAAGGGTTCCGTACATACCAGAATTCTATGCATTGCAAGAAAAATAAAAAAAACGAGTCAAAAAAAGCGAGTCGGACTCAAGCACTTTTAGAGGGGGAAATGGTAGGTATATATATTTTTCGTCATAAATCGAAAACTATACATAGGTATCTAGGTGCCTACATTATAAAAATAATGAAAATGCGTGATATCTCCACGCTTTTTGAGAAAAAAGTCTTGACAGACAGACAGATGGACGGACAACAAAGCAATCCTTTTCCTTTTCAGGTCCGGAACCCTAAAAAAACAATAATCCTAAATTTTTATTACGTTCTGTAGATTACTTTATTTCGTATTTTTTCTCTTTTACAAGATACGAGACGTTTATTTGCCATGAAAGTGGAAGTTACTTTTTGACTTCACTATTAGAATATAACCGCATCATCATGACGCTCTTAAATTCTGACGTATTTGTAACTTCTTTAAGATAAACCTTTTTTATAGATGTAAACTCCAACATTGATTCTTTGGAGAGCGCGCTCGAACGATTCCTAAACATCAAACTGGATGTGTTAGAAGCATCTCACTTGATAAACTATCCAGCGTTAAATATTGGGATCCAAATTGCAAACGAATTACAAAGTCTGTTGGCTCTAAAACCAGATGATCTAAAGTCATCCAAAGTAAATGAAATGCAAAAAGAGAAAAAAGCAGCATTAAAAGCAGCCTTATCAAAAGTGGATTGGCAGAACACTGATGAATATTTAGAAGGAAAGAACCAAATCGACATTGAAAAATTAAAACGCGTTTTCTTAACAGTCTTCCAACTTTTAGTAGAATTGAATCAAAATGATAGTCTGAAAGAATCAAAAGGTAATAAGAGTTTGTGAATAACGCAAAAACTGCCCGCCACAACCTACTGTAAATAAAAGTGTGCATCTATTAAAAACGTATCAAAACGGACCGATCATTAAAATACGACTGCTTTGCTTAACCACAGCCTTCTTTGAGAAATAAAGAAGGTTGTGGCTTAACCGTCAACGTGACAGAAAATTACCAAATACAACAATAATTATTTGCTTCTTTTGCAAAATAATTTCATTTATCATTTTATTTCAATTAACACGTGAATTTTATTTTCAGAAAGAGCGCCCGAAATCCTACAGCACATCGAAAAATATATCTCGGAAGATATAATTGAGATTGTTGAGGAAATTACTGCAATAATTAAAATTGATGAACTGAAACAGTCCCTTGATTTAGCAAGAGAGTTGCAACAGAACATTATCACTGTAAATACAGTTGTAGAATCTGAAACAGCAGAAGTGATATCAGAACATCTGACAGCGCAAGCGGAATTAGTGCAGCAACTAGTGACCGCCCTCACGGTGGTCCAAGTGCAAGCTCTTCAAAGCGCGGAGGAGTTGTCTCAAAGTATTGAACAAGAAGCACTAGATAAAGTTTACAATGCAATGTCTAAGCTACATAGTGATTTATCCACGGCATTGACAACAATACCTGTCGAAATCAGTGCAGATGTAAAAGAATTAGTACTAAAGCCTGAAAAAGCAGAAGTTGTCAAGGAAAAGAAAGAGTTACAAGCCGCTAAAATTATTGTTGCGGAAAAATCGTTTGATAGTGATAAAACGGTTATAGAAAAGGTTGAACTGGAAACTGTTACCACTGTTACTCAAGTTGCAGCAACAGAAGAGGTGACAGTAGTGAAAAAAATTGACGATGAGAGGGAAATAGTGCAAACTGCTCAAGTTAGCAAAGTAATAGAGCCAGAAATCACAGGGCAAATAGCGATTGAAGAACTATCAGTGACAAAAGCGGACGCCGTTATAAGAGAACAAAAGGATGCCGGCGAACAAGCCAACTCTGCAGGTAACTTATTTTTTACACACAGTATAGTAATTAGGTAGATATTCTCAGGTGCAACATAGCTGGTCCCTTAGAAGATTACCATAACAAACCTTGTTAATATAATTTATATGTCGGAGACACATGGTCATACGAAAGCAGAACGCAAGGCGTGGCGGCCTTAGAGTACCTATGTACTCCCTATGGCGGCGCCCGCGCCTTTGACAGAGTCTTGGTTCGGCAGTCATCTGCCCGCTTGTCCCATGTTTTACTAATTACGAATATCACCGACGATCGTGCTTAGAGTCACTGCGGTTACTTACCTTCTAAGACACTTACCCGAATCGTGCTTAGAGTCAGTGTGGATACTTACCTAGGTACTAAGACACTATACCTGAAGAAAGGACTGAAACGAGTGTATCTAATTGTTGGTATTATAGACTGAAACCAGTGTAGGTACAAAGCCTGTATGGTCATACGGGTATTATTGTAATCTCTTTCCGTTCAGCATCGCATTCAGCGATATTGAACGAAACGACGTCTTTTAATATCTTACAATACCTCGAGTGCCACAACCTGCCCACAACGTGCTATTCTGATACAATCCTGACAAGATCCTGATGGCATCCGCCACCAACCTCTACCACTTCTGGTGGTGTTTCCTACATACCTATATATTTTTTTTACAGATACTCTCACAAAACACATTGAACAATATATTTCCGATGAAGTAGCTAGTGTTGTAAGGGAACTAGCTATGATTTCAGATAACAAACTACTCACCGCTTCTATTAATTTGGCTAGTGAGTTGTACGAGAAAATATCATCTGAAAATGTACCGACTGAACTCAAAGCAGAACCGTTGTCACAAATTGACATATTAACAGTTCAAGTGCAACTGGTAGAAGAATTGAAAGAAGCTTTATCAACAGTACAATCTGAACTATCACAAGTATCTTCAGACAGTCTCCCTTCAGTTGGTGACATTAGCAAAATTGCCGAAACTATTGAGCAGTTACAAACAGATCTGGCAACTTTTGATATATTATCAGCAGTTGTTAAGGAAACGGAGATCTCAAAAGAAATTGTAAGTGAAACGAACCTCAGTGATACAAAACACTCTGTAAAAGACACCGACATAATCACAATAAAAGATGAAATTGGGGCTGAAATGGCACAGACAACAGATCAGGCCAACGTGGTAAAATATTCGACTGATGGTGAAGAAAAATACATCGTTGATGTATTGGATGAAGAACCACCAGTTCTAGCAATAAAGCAAGAATCTGCCAGAAAGGCAAAGCTAGGCGATGAAGAGACCGAAGTGCTCGATATCACTACTCAAGAAGGTAAGAGTATATTTTGGTAGTTTGATATATTATTTTAAAAATAACTAGTGGTTCGCCCCGAACTGTGAACTCGCGACCCCATATAAACTTAACAACCCGATATCTCGGCATCCCCTCGACCGATTTGGCTCATGTTCGAACTTAAAAATTCTTTTAATTTCATTTACCCGTCTACCAAATTTCATAACGATCCGACCAAATTTACTCAAGTTATCGTCGAACGAACATTCATACATACAAACATACAAACATAAAAACATACAAACATACAAACATACATACATACATACATACATACAAACGCCGGATTGTTCCAGTAGACTCGGAGAACTTCGCTCGCTTCGCTCGCTCGTTCAATCATAATTATTATGAAGTTGCAGTGTAATACTAGCGCTACCAAAAAATTATCATCTTATTGAATCCTTGTCATCGTAATACTTTATTTGAATATATACCTAATATCTTGGAACTATACATATAGATCCAAGTAGGTACAATATGTATCTTCTTAATATACAGGGTGTCCCAAAAAATAGTGTCAAGCGGTAATCCAGAGATAGAGCACCCCTAGGGGTACCCGAATCAACCCCAGGTATGTTCCGCGATTTTTTGACGTTTAGAAGTTAGGCTTTTAAGGTTTTTTTGGGAAGAATTACCTAGCATTGGTTTTGATTTTTTAACTTCTTTTTAATTAATTCTTTTTAATATTTTTTTTCTTAATTGGGGTCTTAGATAACTAGTTAATCACCAAAAAAATAATGATCATTTTTAAACTTGTGGAAGATCACGCAATTTTGATCCAAAGTTCAAAAATGCCGTTTTAGGGAAAACATCATCGAATAAGTTAGTATGGGGAGAAAAAAAGTAGGGACCTGAAGGGTTTTTTATTGATTTCAAAAACTTTTCTACGACCTGAACCTTCAGAATAGTACAAAAAATCTGTCACTTTATAGGCCTTTAATTCGAGTAATTAGCGATCAAAGTTAAAAAACCGGAATTGTGAGAAATGTAATTTAGATCGTTTTTCTTTTATTTTTGTTGATTGTGACAAAAAACACTGCAGTAAGGCTTTATGTCGTTTGTCAGTATGATCTGCATTGGAAATTCACGGAAAAATAATAAAAAACTCGACAATTTTTTTGGATTTTTTTGTATTTGTTTTTCTTTAATAGTTTTTTTTTGTAACGTTTTGTCAATGAATTCGGTAAGAAAATAAAATAACATAAAAATAATGAAAAAAAATAACGAAAAAAAAAATATTTCAATTATTTGAGTTTTAAAACAAAAATCATGATTTTTTTTCATGCAGGCTCTACTGACAGATAATTTTAAGCTGGTCTCCAAGGTTTTTTGTCCGAATCGACAAAGATTAACGAAAACCGATCGAAATTACATTTCTCCTAATTCCGGTTTTTGAACTTTGACCACTTATTACTCGAATAAAAGGCCCATAAAGTGACAGATTTTTTGTGCTATTCTGAACTGAAGGGTCAGATTTTAAGAAAGATTTTGAAATCAATAAGAAATCCTTCAGGCCTCTAAATTTTTTTCTCCCCATACTAATTTATTCGATGATGTTTTCTCTAAAACGGCATTTTTGAACTTTGGATCAAAATTGCGGTATCTTTTACGAGTTTAAAGATGATCATTATTTTTTTATCTAAGACCCCAATAAAGAAAAAAAAATTAAAAAGTTAAATACAAAATAAGTAAAAAAATAAAAAACAACGCTAGGTAATTTTTCCCAAAAAAACCTTAAAAGCCTCATAACTTCTAAAAAAATCGCTGAACATACATGGGGGTGATTCGGGTATCCCTAGGGGTGCTCTATCTCTGGACTTCCGCTTGAAACAATTTTTTGGGACACCCTATAAAACCAAGTCGTGTTAGTTACACCATTTTATAACTCGAATACCTACCTAATTCTCTCCGCCCGAGTAGCAGAATAACCATTAAAGCAACGGAAAAACTCACGAGAAAAGTCACGTCTGCGCGCACGAATTCGCGGGCAAAAGCTAGTTACTTATATAACAGAATCGAATAAAATTAAAAGTTAGCTTTGCTTTTTTGAGTTGCAAAAATATACAAATGCAAAAGTTGCAAATGCCCTTTGGCCCAAATGCCCCCACGAGGTGGGGGCACGACACATGACTGTATCATAATATACAGTACAATGTACAGTGTATAGTGACTGCAGATAGTACCTTCATATCGTATCTAACTCCGGCTTCTGGAATTATAAGACCATAGTTTTATTACACTTACATGCTCTAAAACACAATACTACACAACTGTTCTTACATCAGTACTTAAAGAACTAAAACTAAACAAATATTTTCCAGATATACTTCTCCAACATATACAACAATACATATCAGATGAAACAATCGAAACTGTCACGAAACTCGAAAACCTAATTCATTGTGATGAACTAAAACAATCTCTTGAGATTGCCCATGGACTTTACAAAACACTTACATCTACAGACACATTCGTTTCAGAAGAATCACACAATATAATATCTAATCACCAAAAGGCCACGTTATCAAGAAATCTAAAAATTGCGTTAACCGTAGTACAAACTGAATTGTTTGATAATACTCAAAAGATGAAAGATGAAATTTGCGCTGAGGATATTGTGAAAATAACGACTCTTACTGCACAAATAAAAGCTGATTTAGCGGCAGTATCTATTTTTCAAATACCGGTTTTAATGAGTAAGCCTGCAATTGAGGAGATCCAACCAGATAATAAAACTCCACACGTCTTAGATCTTCCTGGATCCCTTATTTCTGGAGAACTTGTTGTAAGTGAAACCAAAGATCGTACGTTAGTCAAAAGAGTTAAAGAAAATGAAATTAACTCTATAAAATCCAGAGAGGCAAAGAAAGTTGAGGAAGAAGAGAATACATTGGAAAGTGAAGATAAACAAGCAGTTTTCGTAGTCAGTGACGTTATAATGCCGACAGTGACTGAAAATGCGATTGTAGTAGAACAAGTGGAAAACATTAACGTGAAATCAAACGATTCTATTTATTTAAAAGAATCCGTCGAAGACACAGAAAAAGCCACTGTATTGCAAGAAACACCACCTGTTGTATTCGAGCAAATTACAAATAGAAAAAAAAGTGAAAAAAATATAGGTTCAGTCAACATTGAAACACAAGAAAAAGAAAATATTGCGAACCCAATAGAATTTTTAACGTTAGAACAAGCAACACTATCTGAGAATTCTATAGTTTCTATTCAAGAACATTCAGAAAATATAACCGAAGAAAAACAACTAAGCATTCCATCAGTTAACGAATTAGATACTGTGATAACAGCAAAAGAAGTCGAATCACTAGAACCTAACGTCCTTGAGGCTGGCATCATAAAAGATACGTTAGAAAACTATTCGGAAGTTATAATTCAAGAATCGGCGACAATTCCCTTGGAAAAACTTACAAGCCAGAATACTATGCAGGATTCAAATGTTGGAAACGCCACTGCTGTCGAGCCTGAAGAATCGCCTAAAGCATCACTTGGTAATATAACGCATTTTTTGTCTTATTGTTTGCAAGAAAGAATTTTATTTTTCTTTGTACGCCGCCGGCAGCACTATCTAACATATTTCGTGCTATACCTACTTGCTTTCAAGTACCACATAACCGTGTTATTTCCTCTTCAATTCCTCACCGTATTTAAAGTATTGCGAAAAACGCCATTCTGATCTGAAGACATTTTATGAAATTATTAGCTAAATGGTCGATGTTCGCCTATTTTATTAAATAATCTTTAATACAAAAATAAAAAGATCTAAGTAGGTACCTAGTTAGATTTTAATTAAAAGACTATTACAATTCAACTGCCACTTAAATATTAAGTCTTTTTTTTACATTTGGTTGGTTCGATTTACGGAAAAAGGCAAGCACTATTTTTAAGTTTGAATCCCGTATTATGTAGGTACCCACACACACTTAAAAAAAAATAAACGATGTCTCCATAAAGCATTATCATATCTAAGTACAATAATAATTAAGATATTTCCGTCCATAATAATATGGTAAAGCCACCATTGTATAAGTAATGTGCTCTTTCATTATGAAAAATTTAGTAAGCATTAAAAGTGGGTGGAAAAAGCCATAGCCAAAAGCCAACTATACAATAATTGATCGCTACACCGGTAAAATATGCTGTTACTTTGATTTTCGTTTCTCGATATAGGTAAGATAAATAAATTGGCGAAGAAGAAAAATATAAATTATTAACTAACAGACAATCCAATAAGAAAAAATACTATAACTAAACCGAATCATTTCAGAATTACTCCGCGAGCACATTGAACTATATTTATCCGACGATGTGGCTGAAATAATAGACGACCTATCTAAAGTGGTCAATGGCGATTACTTGAAAGAATCACTAAGTATTGCACAAAACCTAAGTAGCTCAATCGCAAACGCTGCAAAATCTGAAGAAATGGAAAAAAATGCGGTTAAAGTCTTTATACAACAAGTGGAATTATCTGAAAAGCTTAACTATTCATTGGCCATCGTTCAAAATCAATTATTAGATGACGTTCAGATTCTCGAATGTACCATTGGCATTGATGCTTTGCAAAAAGTTGGCGAAATTGCCATGCAACTGCAATCAGATTTGATTACAGTAATTTCGACTATGGTTTCTATTATGATGGGTGAATCTGAAATATACGAGAAGGAAATAAATATAAAAGGAAGTGGAAATATTGAGGAAAATAAGAATGATTTGGAAAGTACATCCATGGAACAAAATAGTTCAAAAGTAGAAATAACTCATGCAAATGACGGAAACAGGCAAACTAAAGACTTTGAAACAACGCTACAACCACAAAATGTAATTCGTAATCAAGAAGTAAACGAGGACGAAACAGAATTAAAATATACTATCTCCGTTCTTGATACGTTAGCTGAACAGGGAAATAATATGATATCAGAGTTTATATGTATGGAACACATTCCAACAAATAATAAATTTGCTATAGAAGATATTATGGAATCTATTGAGTCAATAGAGGCGGTTCAGCAAGATGTAAAAAAAAACCCACCCAAAATTGACTATTGTAAAGTACAAATGAATATTGTAGACCAAACTGCAGAAACATTGGGTAGTATGTCTGATAATTTAATAGATACAAGTGTGACAAAATCAGTTGATGAACATAAAATAGTTCCATTAGAAATAGCAGTTATTAAAAACACTGCAAACATTGTTATTGGTGAAGTTATTAGTGATGCACTATATCAGTTGGAACGAGAAAACAATGCGCAACCTTCTGACATTGTCAAAGGAAAGACCGAAATCATAGTGTTTGAACAAATGTCTATTATAGATGAAGTGGCAATGGTGATAGATGTAAAGCCAGTGATGGGAAATAATTTTACTACCGCATTAGGTCATGCCGTTTTGTTGAATGAATTAAGTGAAAGTAAAGTAAAATACACTGATTCTGCTACTGAAGTTGTCCTAGTGGAACAAGGTCAAAATCAATCTGATATTTTAGTACCTCAAACTCCTGCTTCTTCACAGGACAAATTTTCAAAAAAAGATGAAGTTTTATTGACTGATGAAGTGAAACATTCAATACTTGACACTGAGACGAATGTGCCTATTATTTCGGAACAAATTACTAGTGAAGATGGGAAAATATTACACAAAGGAGACACTATTCACGAAATTTGCGTAGTTTCTGCTATCGGCGAAGAAGCAGTAGAAGAATCTAAATGTTTAGATGATGTTTTAACTGATTTCGAATCTTTGAACCGAGATCGCCCAGCTACAATATTAGAATTTATATCAGAGGATGAAGAGCATATTGAAGATGAATCTAACGTCTTGAATTTATCTGACCCTAAAAAGGAATCTTTATTGGTAGACGTCCTCATAAAACCAAATGCAATTACAATGGAGAAAAGAGTACTTATACTGGAAGAAAGTGAACCAAAAGTAGAAACAATCTACGACAGAGCCCAAGAAAGCATCGAAGATAAATTAAAAACAGATGATGCTGCTAACAAAGCTTTACTTATGGAGCAAGCTCATAGTCACTCTGATATTTTATTACCTGAAACTACTGCGTCTTCTCACGACGAAATTGAAATGATAAGTGAAAATGTAAACATTACAATGGAAATTGCCACAGAAAGTACAGACAACGTTGATGTGGATATCCAAGAAGGAACAATATTATCGAAGAGTCTGGAAAAGGTTGATCGTACTGAAGGCATTAGTGGAACAGATGCACTACCTGCGTTTATTGATTCTAAAGGAACGACGGCCAAAGACCTAGAAAGTTGTACAGACTTGAAAGAGGAAGGTTTGCAAAGTATATGTGATACTATGGAAAAAGCTGCTCAACCAACGATAGGTAAACTATTTGTGATAGTACTACAGCAGTGTGCTCTATGTTCGTAGCCTTGCGCCAACGGCACGGAAGTCGCGAAGCCATCTTATACTATTATTTACCAGAGGCACTGCACTATGTTTATGGTTTTTCTGCACTAAAATAACTTCTCGCTGCTTAATAAATAATAACTTTAATGATATTTTCCGCTTTCAGTCAGCAGTAAAATAATAATAGTTACCTGATCTGAGTACCTAAGGCTAGATAAAAAAGAAGTAGGTAGGTACCTACTTTAGAACGGATCACTCTTCGATTTCATTATTTTACGGCAATAGAATAGGAATGCTTTATTTCACTCTTGCGGCGTAATTTTTTTAGATTTTATAAAAACACCCTTACCTGTAGAGTTTGGTTATACATTTGCTAGTCACATACATTACATAGTACAGTCGCCCGTAACGTTTTAATTTACTAAGAATGTTACCGGTTACAAACAGTCATTTCTATTAATTTCAACTGGTATTACACGAGTGTACGGTCACATTTAAAATGTTGTCGTCGTAACTATGGCAATAGGCTGTAGAATATTATGTTACAGAAATTAATAAAAAAACGATAAAATAATAAAAATTATATTATAAAAAAAAAAATATGACCTTGGTTAAGGAATGAGCTGTTTTCAGCACAAATTCACAAATAATTTCATAGCCGTGGCCATAGAAGAACCGGAATCAGAGTCCGGAATACAGCTGTCAAAATTAATCTGTGCGAAATTGTGCTTTGTGAATGTATGCTGGAAACGCCTCATTGCAAGACTTGATATGCATGCATTGTATATGCAAAATTACGTAGGTAGTTTAAAATTATAAAATAATTATCAAAAGAGGAACATTTTTAGTAAATTAAAACGTTACGGGCGACTGCACTAACAGGTTTTTTGCCTACAGTGAGTGCCATGTAGCCCTGTCTTGTTAAAAAAAATAACAAACATTTCGTTTCTATTTACACAAATTCTACGTACGGTTTAAAATTAATTCTACCTAGTCTTGTCATAGGTATTTATGACTCTAAAATTATTGTGCTAATGGCTTAAATACAATGAGGAAAAAATTGCTAAAATAACATTTTAATCAATTTTATCGTCGAAAAGTTGGCGTTTGGTAACTCAACTAAAACATGGCATTTTAATGAACCGTTTTCAACTGACAGTTAAAAGCTGAATTCAAAGCCTTGGTAGATGGCGCTCATAGGCTTGGCCATGCAAGAACCGGGATGTGGCTTTCAAATTTCGCTTACACAGATTAATCATATTTGATTAGTTCATTTGTCTTTAGAAAGAGCGAAATTTGATAGCCGTGAAAACGGCTCATTATAACAAAAAGCTTAAGCTTCTGCTAAAAAGAACCAATGAACCAACAGACAATCACATTTCAGGAATATTAGTGCAACGTATTGAGCGATTTTTAACAGCGGATGTATCTGGAGTGGTCGACCTAATTTTTATATTTGACGCTACCAAATGCCATGTGATAGAAAAAACTGTAGTTTTAGCTCAAAAGTTGCATAAAAAGCTTACAAACGAAAATACTAAAGACTTCTCGGAGAATGTCCCATTACTACAAGATTTAGAAACTTCAATATCTGTGCTTCGAAAAAGTATAATAAAGTTGTACAAAGATATAGCCTTGACTGTTCATAAAAAAACAATTAAAGAAGTCGAAGAAACGGCTTCTCAACTCCACAAGGATTTGCTAGCATTAACTTCTAGCGCCAACGAGTATGACTTAGCCTTGGACTATCTCATAACAGATATGCAGCGCAAACAATTAGAATTATCTGTATCCAGTGTGAGTTCTGGTGATGACATCTTTCTTGAAGCAAGTGATAATGCACCCTATAAATTCATTTCCAATGAAATAGTTTGCGAACAAAATACAGAACCGTCAATAGAACAAGCTATCTTCTTTAATGCCGCTGATATTGGCTTGTCTGATATTGCTTCTTTACAAAATATGGCAGAACTAGCAATGAACGTGCAATTAGCTGCGAGTGAAACAAAACATTTGGTGTTAGAACAAGTTTCCTTAATGAATGAGAACAATTTAACAAGCAATGAAGATTTGAATTTAAGAGAAAAAGCTCAAATATTTTTTGCAAGCGAGCCTAAAAAGATGGCGCTGGCGCAGCAAATCTCATTTGTTAATCAAGAAATCAATGATCATTATACGGACATTGAAGTTGAACCTCTAGAATTACCAATAATCTCTCAGATAGAGGTCGAAAAAGGTTTTGGAGACCCAGGTGTTTTACGTGAAATGCTTGCAGATTTGGAGGGATCACTGTTTAAAAGTGAAAAGTTATCAGATGTACCCTCTATTTCAATCCCAGAACATTATACAATAGATGAGCATGCGGCCGCAGGTAAATCAGATGATATTACCATAGAACAAGATTCACCAATACCGGAGTCAAAAAATATTGACGAAACTACGGCTGCAAGTCATCTAAAATCCTTAAAGTCACCAAAAGTTGCAGATATTTTTATCGAGCAATCACCAAATGATCATATTATTGTAAACATTATAAATGAAATGGAACCTGGAAACAGAGAAAAAGACAAAACTGATCTAGTTGTTTTAAAGATTGATGCTATAACAAATGATGACGAACTGAAACCTTTCGGGGATGAGAATTTAATTGATATCCTCTCTGAAAAACATATTGTTACAATCAATGCTTGTTCAGAAAAATTACAAGAGTTGATAACCACAGATGATGATTCTTACATTGCACTTGATGATCAAATTTCTATTGAAAATATAGGGGAAGAAGAAACTTTAAAACAACAAACATCTCAAAGAAATGTGCTCAAAGAAGATATTCAAGTAGCTGAATTAGTTGACACGTTTCTTGAATCTGAACCAAAATATAAAATAGGACCAGATCATGTCATTGTTACTACGCAAGATAATGATTCAAATAAAAGAGCCGTGCAGTTCATTCGAGAAATGTGGGTGGATGAGTTAATTGATAATGAAACTGTTTTATGTAAAACTCAAGCTGAAAATGGTAAAATGACAAAATGTACTACGCTTCTTAGGTGTTAATACAATGCTACTTAATCGTGATTAATATACTTTGTTGTTATAGTGGTGATTAACAGATTGAACGATTGTAGTTTCTTAGGTTTACAAAGCGAAATATTGAAAATACAAAGCGTATTTATTTTTAACCTTTGTCCCCGTTAACCAAATGTTTAATAAAATTAGTTTGAATTAACGAGGATTTGCTTCGCCAAAGGTCTTTGAACAGGTTTATATTAAAAATAAAAAGTAAAGGCCTTTGCATCTACAATAATGATATTTTTTATATAGCGTCCAGTGGTACCTTTACTCATACTAGGTAAGTGAAGAGACCATTCGGCGCTGCAGTGGCTGGACAAATCTGTGACAGTGCCGCGCGAGGCGGGTATAGCACTGTTATAACTTTATAACTAGTCTACAAGTAGACAGCGTCTACTATTATTTAATTTTATCCAATATTGATTTTGGGTTGATGGAAATTCTGAATCAATGCCTGTATTGTCAACCAGGCTTTGATTTCGATACGTAGAAATGTTATCACATAACACGTCTTTATTTCATACTACTCAATTTCAGAAACACATACACATGTACTTGACACACCTCTGGAATGCTTAGAAAAAGCAAATATTCTTGAAGAAAGCTTCAATGTCGTACCAGACGAGGAAAATGGACGAGCCGTTTGTGAAACCGAAATGCCAATAACTCTCGAATCTTTTGGTAACTTAGATGTTGAGAAAAAACATTGCGATGAAAAAAATACTGAAATAATTATTCCTGAATCTGTGGATGTTACCGCAAACGCAACAATTATCGCTTTATTTGAACCAGATATAAACAGTCATCAACCAACAATTGTTACCGAACAAGTTGAATGTTTTTCCCTCGAATTAATAGAACCCGAAATGATGGATGTACATGAAAACCATAGGCAACTTACTGAAGAGTCTATTGAAACTCAAAAATCAAATAATGTTGAAGAGAAATATCACGAAGCGGACGTAGACATGCTTGACCAAGGAAATAAGAGCACTGTCGTTATCCCAGTTCCCTTAGAACTCACACCTATTAACATTATAATATCGCCTCCAGTTATTGTAGAACACTCCGAAAAGTTAAATGCTGTACAGGTTCAATCCCAAGAAAAAGAAATTGCGGTTGTTCACCAAATTGACAACGAAAATACAGTAATAATTTCAGAATCTGTTAAATTACAAACTGACATACTACCTGAAAATATGGAATCTAACAATAAAGGCATAGTGGCACTGACTATAATTTCTGAAATCCAGGATGATGGGAGACAGTTAAAAAGTTTACAGATTGATACTGAAGTGATTCAATGTGAAACCAAGGAAATTCAGGAAAATAACCAATCATATTCTGCGGAACTGACTGAGAACAACGAAACGCATCAAGAAACTATTGTCACAGAACTAATCAAACTGATGAATAAACCGGAAGAAAACATAGTTATTGGAGAAACGGTAAATGAATTAACCGAAGTGTATGAAAATTTTGAACAATGTTTACAAGCAACTGAAATAAATACAGAGGAAATTTCAGAAACAAGTGTAATGACAGCTTTAAATATTGACTTGAATGTCGATCAGACCACCCTGAAAGAACCGGAAGCAGTTCATGATATGAAACTTAAAATAGATAAAGCTGGGTTGACATTTTTAGCTGAAAATGAAACATCTAGCCAAGAAATACAGCAAACCTCTTACAAAAATGAAGAATATTCAGACAAATTTGTGGCTGAAATATCTCATGCTGGCCAAACATTTTCTAGCGCAATAGAGCATGTAATTGTCGAACAAACTGTAGACATTTCCGAAACAAAATTGTCAACAGGTGGTGTAGCAGTTATAACAGATACCGAAAATGAGTTTGCGAATGCGTTACAGGATCAAACAGTAGTTTTGTGTATAACATCTGATATTATTGATGACATATCTGTTTCAAGCAGTGAAAAACTTGGGTCAGATATAAAACCAGCGGTCCCAACAGATTTAATTGATAGAACCATTGAACCAGCATTGCTAGAAGATACATCAGATATAACAACGACACTGGAAACAACTTTGAGTCTTAAACCAGAAACAGAAGTTGCTATTATTACCCAAACCATTGCCAATGAAACATCAGATTACATACAAGCAATATCAGTCTTGTCAAAAGAAACTTCAGTGTTATTGGAAGAGGAAATAGAAGAAACCTCAGTATCCTTTGCGAATGCATTACAGGATCAAACAGTACTTGTTTGTAAGGAATCTGATATCATTGATGACTTCTGTGCTTCATGCAGGGAAAAACATGATTTAGTTGAAGAAGCCATTGAAACAGGAATAATGAAAGATGCATCAGATGTAACAACGGCATTAAAAACAACTTTAGAACTTTTAGAATCAGAAACAGTAACTGCTATTAGTACCCAAACCATTGCTGATGAAACATTAAATCCCATACAAGGAATACCAGTTTGGGCAGAAGGAACTCCAGTGCCATTCGAGGAGAAAACAGATAAAACCTCCATTTCCTTGAAAGAAATATCAATCAATGAATCAGAAGAAATAATAGTCCCCTTCCAAGAAACAATATCAGCAGAAAAAACATCAGACTTCTTAAAAGAAAGCTCAGACAACATTGAGCAAGAGGCAAACGTTGGCATTATTCGATCTTTAGAAGATGCGTCAGAAGAAAAAATGCAAGCTACCCTGGGTAATAATTTCAACTGTGAGGAGTGGTCGTCCCTAAACAAACTAAATACCTACTTTAATAACGTTTTCTCCATAGTTTTATTTTTAACTCTCTAAACACATGGATGTAACATACTACTCATTATTGACCAAACACGAGAAAACATCACACAAATAATAACAACACAATTTTGTGTAAGCTATTTATAGCACTTGTTGCTTGGAATGTTCTTCGGAAAGTATCAAAAAGTTTCAACTGGGGCCAACAATTGCCAAACAAACGAGAAAACGATGGCATTAAAAACCCGCCAGAACAAAAATCGGTGTAATTTGATACTAATAATAAAATGATTAGGTACCTAAAGTTTGAATAAATATTGAGTAAGTTTCGATACCGTCTAAAATGTCAAAGTTAGCAATTATTCTTTCAATTTTTTTTTACAACTGGCCAATGCTCTTAAGAACAGGATTAACTGTTTATTTTCCGTTGAATACACCAATTTAATAGCCTTTAGTGTTTTCAGATTTATAGTTAGGTACCTGCCCAAAGACAGAAAATGATAATGTGAATAACTTAAATTTACGTGCAGCGGAAATCATGGAACTTTGCATGCATATAATATCATAAGTGCTCGTGTAATTAAGATTTTCATTTTGGTTATTTCCTGGAATAACCCCCTCTTTTCCCTTTCAGACCAACCAACTCTGCACCTTCTACAGCACATCGAAGAATTTACTTCGAAAGAAATAACCGAGGCCGTAGTCGAGCTGTCTACAGCTACCCAAATCGAGGAACTGAACCAAACGGTCGCCATAGCCCGCGAACTAAGAGAGAAGATCGAAGCTTGCAAAGCGGCTACTGTTATAGAACAGACAGGCGAAATCACAGAGGAATTGAAAGCCGCCCAAGCGGACGTGGCACATCAACTCCAAACAGCACTGACAGTGCTTCAGGAAACGGTTTTCAACACCACTCAAGAGCTACAGCCTACAGTTAGCGCTGAGGCGCTGCAAAAGGTCTCCGAAGCGATCGTCCATTTGCAAGAGGATTTGGCAAACGCTGCCTGCACTGTGCTTGCAATCAAGGTCCCTCCGGGTAAGCTTTTAGCGCTGTAATAACTATTTCATAATATTTTCTAGGTCAACACGAGCACAAGAGGGCGATTTTTAAATAGCTTTTTTACTCAAGCACCCCAACTCCTAAATGTGATTTCCAACAACTTTTGTAAAAACGCATTTTTTTCTCCAAACAATAATATATATTTTTTTTATTTGTTTTTTTAAATTTTTTGTCGCTGAATAGCAGCAAGAGAGGCTAGGAAGGTGGTAGATAGTGAAGGGGCACGAAAGCGCGCACGAACACTTTTAAAGAATAAGAAACGTTCAATAAATAAAAACTGGACGAGTGCGAGTTAAACTCGCGAGGAGAGGGTTCCGTACATCCGAAGTTCATATATGCACACAATATTAATGTCGAGAAACGATACCAAATCATACCGCATTCCGCTATGTAGGACTGTAGAGCGCCATCTGTTGGTTGAGTTGAGAAACGTATGCTAGGTACATAATGATTTTATACATCATGGAGTTCTTATACCGGATATTAGGGTTTAAAGGTTTTCCTGAAGAGATCAATTATTTCTGTATTTTTTTAAAAATTTACGCGCATAAGTTTCGGATAAGGAGGCTCATAAGGGGGGAAGGGCAATGGTGAATTTTCGCCTATTTTCTTAAATAACTTCAAAACTGTTTATTTTATAAATATGAAAAAATATATTTGAGTTCTCACAACGAGCCCTTTCATTTAATGTCAGACGATGTAGTACTTATAGGCCGCCGGATAAAGACAAAAAAAGAGGCTAAATTCACCAAGCGTGATGTAGTTCTGCATTTTTGGTATGTTGTATGGGTCTGTTAGGATAGTGTGAGTTAAAATTCGCAACTTCGAAAAACTGGTGGAAACTGAGAAAATCGAGACAAACATCGAAATTTTGGGACTTTTTTCACTATTTTCTCTGCAGGGCTAAAACTATGCATTTTTTGCAAAAAAAAAAAATTCTACGACCATAAACTGTATTAAATTGTCTACAATTTGAGCCCAATTGCAGCTCTATTGACCCTATAAGAGCCAAGCTATGAGACGTCAAAGTTAACCAATTTTTCTCGAAAATTGAAATTTTCATGTCTTACTCACTTATTTCGCGAAATATTGGCAAAACCACTTGCTTTAAGAAAGGTTACTGAGTTTGATTGTAGATAATTTAATACAGTTTAAAGGTGTAGAAAACCTCTTTGCAAAAAAAACTAAAAAAACACGAGTTTAAAATTATAATAAAATTTAAGTTATTAACAGAATGACGTGTTTCAGGAAAAAGGTATTTACAAATTGCCCTGTATAGGTAGGTACAAAATAATTAAACAACACTTCTGACAGATTTAACACTCGAACTACCTATTTCATCAAAAATTTCTAATAGCCCCAGTACGCATTGGCCCAACATGGGCCAATAAATAGAGGCCAACGCCAAGGTGTACAGAGAGGATGGGTGTATGATCGGCTTGGCCCACGTTGGCCCAATGTGTACTGGGGCTTTAAAACAAGCTATTAGTTTATGCCTTTCGGTCAAAGCCTGTCATCGTCAGAATTCATGAAAAAAATACTAGGGGACGCTGACGCAGCATGGTACAGTAATTTTTCTCCAACAAAAACAAATATTAAGTACTTAGTACAAATTCCTTATACAAATTATTATTACCCTCTATAATTTGCAACTATCACTCAGAGCCACTCAGAACTTACAAAATTTAATGATCTACTCTCTGTTTTCAGAACAAAAAGAAGACGATTTTTCTGTGGAATCGGGTGGAGAAAGTACCATGAAACGTTTAGAGAATCTTCTCCAGGAAGTGAGTGATCGGATCGACCAGTCAGCTACTGACAAGGACGCTGAAAGTACAGAGAGTCTCAGGGATTCCCTGGATGAAGTCCAGACGGTTATCATTAAGCTACGCAGAGACTACGATGGTGCCGAGAATGACACGTTAAATGAGACACTAGAGGATTTGGAATGCAGTGTAAGAAGTGTGCAGCTACAGATAAATGAAGACAGCCCACCGGAGCTACTCAAAGAGGCCTGTGCTACTCTGCAGCTCTTGGTAAATAATATGAGTGAGACTCAGGAAGTACATATCTCAGAAAATATAGGCATAAATAAGGAGACAAACAAGGCCGATAAGATGTTGGAGAAATGTTCTGATGAGACACAAGAAACTGTCGACCTACTGAATGTTGCCATGAAGTTGAATTTAAAGGAAAGTAGCAGCAATATGCAACAGATTATTTCTAATCTTAATAGCCTGAGAGAAACAATGAAATCGCTCAGGTTGAGTTTTTTAGGTAACGCAGAATCGCTAATAGAGAGAGGCATAGAGGTCAATCAGAATTTGGAACAAATAGAAGATAAAGTTTATTTATTAGAAAGAGAACTGGGAGAAGAGACGAACGTATCTATAGACATAAGAGATAGCATTCTCACTGCTATTCATTCAGTGTTTGGCAGTATATCGAACATGAGAGGCACCATCATGAGCATTCAGAAGCAGTACATGTACGAGAACTATGGAAAACCATCGGAGAGTATTCTTAAATCTGTAAAAAATTTACACATTATTTCTCATAACGAAAAAGACGTTGACCTTCAGTCTAAAATAAAAAGTTTTTCAAATTCTTTACGCAAAATGCTTGTTCATTTTGAAGATATAAAGTTTTACGTCAACCTTGATAAAACGGCCAGGATACCAAGCGATTCTGACCTAACGAAGTGTGTTTTAGAAGAAATCAAACACCACATAGCTCAGGCTATTTTGCCACAACTGGTGAATTTTGACCCTATAACGGCTGATAAAATAGAAAACTTAGTTCAATGTGTTGAGACTAATTTATTGAACATTGATTCACGATCAACGCTTGAAGTCAAGGAAAAAATTCCAATCTTCAAAAATATTGCTTATCAAGTACTGGATGTCACAGAATTGATAAAATCGCAACTTAAGACCAAAAGTATAGAAAAAATAATATTAGGAGAAGAACAAACACTAGAAAAAGGTAAGGAAATTGTGGAGGAACCTAGGGAAGGAAAACAAGCCCGAGTCGCTGAAACAGAAGCACCTTTGGATGGAACTCTCGAAGCTTTAATAAGTATTGATGTTGAAAAAGAAGAGCAACACATGCCTGAAGAAAATTTAGCCACTACAGAATACAAAAAAGAAGCAGAGATTCAACATGAAATTCCTGTCAAAAGTGTTGACAAATTAGAACCAGAACCCTCTACTAGTGGCCAATTACAGAAAGAAATTACCTCAGAAGAAATTGTAGAATTAATTTCAACAATTGAAACTAAAGAAGAACAACAGTCAAATGAATGTATTCCTCGGCATGAGAAAGTTATGTTTCTAGAAAAAGCATCGAATGAAATCACCGAAAAGATTCCAGAAAATAAAGTTGAAGAAGTCAAATCACAGCTTATCCCGGATGTACCTAAAGAAAGTGAAATCATTACTACTATGGAAGAACCTCTTTCTACTGAAATCCTTAATACAGATATGTCTAAAATACCGTTGATTGAAGAAAAGACTGAAGCCTATGAACAAAGTTTACAGCCAGACAATGAAATGAAATCTGTGGAAAAGAAAATAACAGTAAAAGAAGCTGTATCTGATGAACAACCATCCACTAGTAAACAGGCTATGAGCAAATTAAAAGAAGAACAAGATAAACAAAAACGAGAAGCAATTGCGTCAGAGATAGAAGTACCAGATAATAAATTGGCACCAGATGACATTGCAAAAATATCTGAAAGCACTAGATCTGAACTAAACTTAAATAAAGCGTCCGAAAAAAATGTGCAAGAAGAAAATGAGAGTAATGTACTTCAAAAGAAAAATAAATTAGAAAAAGAAAAAAGGAAGAAGTTAGAAGAAGAACTTGGACTACAGAGAGAAGAAGATGAACATATTGAAATAGTTGAAAAAGAAGTCGAAGATTTATCGCCGACAAAAGATGATGATCATCAAGATGTAAAAGATAAGTATTTACTGAAAGAAGAAATCTATTTAACTGAAGGAAAACTACATGTCAGAGAACTGAAATATGATGAACCAGCTGAACAAAAACGTTTAGAAATCCAACAAGAGAAAGAAAACGAAGCAGATCAAACACAAAAAACAGAAGCTGATTCGAAGACTCCGCATATGACTGAAGAAGCAACAAAAAGTCAAGATGAATCACCTCTTTTCCAAAAAGAATTAAATACAAAACTGGAAGTAGTGGAATCAGAAGAAAATAAAACAAATGATAAAAGAGAAATCCAACTAAGGGAATTAGAAGAGAAGGAAGAACAATCACAAAATCAGCAAGAAAAAGAAATTTCCGATATAAAACCAAAGGAAGACGAATTCCACACAGGTGAAGAAGGACAAAAAGATGACAACAAACGAGATTCCGAAGAAAAAGACGAAGAACTCCGCCTAAAAAAAGATAAAGAATACGCGGAAAAGATGAAAAAGGAACGAGAAGAAAAGGAAAAACGTGTTATAGAAGAATCCGTCCGAATACAGAGTGAAAAAGAACAAGAAGAGATCGAAGAATTTACATGGAAGCAAGATGAAAAAGAAACATTTATGCCGGAAAAAAAATATGACACTGAGTTATACCATGAACAAAAACTTGAACATGAAGCTGAAATGAAACAAAAAGAAATCGACAACGAACAGCAAAAAGAAAACGAAGAAGTTGATAGGCTACAAAAAGAAAGTGATGAAAATGTTCTTCTCAGAGAGAAAAAACAATTAACAATTGATCGAAAGAAAAAATTGGAAGAAGAACTTGGTTTACATAAACAAGAAGATGAGATAGAGAAAGAACTTAATAGAGAAATCGAAGAGCAAAGATTACAAGAAAAGCATGATGACGAAGAAAAGCGTCAGCGGGAAGAAAATGAAAAGAAAAATCAAGAAAAAATTGCGTTACAAAAACAAAATGAAGAAGAAACATTACGTTCCCTAGACGAAACCAAAACAGAAGAAAAGAGGAAAGAAGAAGAAGTTCAGTTACTCGAAGAAGAAGAATCTCGTTTCGAAACAGAAAGGCCAGTCGAAGCACTTAGATTATGCAAGGAGCGAGAAGATAAAGAAAAACGTCATCAAAAAGAATCTGAAAAGATAAATCAAGAAATGAAAGAAACAGAAAAGCTAGAACAAAGAATTGAACATGAAAAAGAAGACAAACTACGCTTGGAAAAAGAAAAAGTGTTGACCGAATTGAAAGAAAGAGAAAATATAGTAGAAGAAGAATCTCATTCGGAAGAAGAAAAGCAAGATAAAGAACTTAGATTATGGAAAGAACGAGAAACAGAAAAGAAGGAAGAATTAGAAAAGATACAAAAACAAGAAGAAAATGTCCGGTTCGAAAAAGAAAAACAAGAATCAGAGAAGAAGAAAGAAGAAGAGGCTCGCTTCCAAATTGTGGAAGAAGAAAAGCAAAAAGAAGAAACTTTGCAGAGGATAAAAAGTGATGAAGAAGAAATTGAGCTAAAAAATAAGCAAAAAGAAGAAGAAATACTACAAAAAGAGAAAGAAAAAGCGGATCAGGTTAAAATAGAAAAGGAACTTACTGAGAAAATAGAATCGGAAAGGAGAAGAATACAAGAAATTGAAAAAAAGAAAAAACTACAAGAAGAACTTGGTTTACAAAAAGAGCAAGATACGATAGAAATGTTTGAAGAAGGTAAAAAAGAAAAGGAAAAGGAGAAATTGAACGCAGAAGAGGTACTACTACGCCAGGAAAAAGAAATGGGTGAACAATCTAAAAGAGACCAAGAAGCTTCTAAAAAAATAGGCCTCGAAGAAGAAAAGTTGCTTGAAGAAGAACGCATCAAGAACGATATAGAACAAGAAAAAAATAAAAACGAAATAGAGAAAAAAATCAAAGTTGATGAAAAGGCAGAACTGGACAAACAAAAGAAGGAAAAAGAAAAAGTTACAGAACGGGAACGACTAAAAGAAGAAAAAATTGAGGAAGAAAGCGTTCTTCAGGAAAAAGACGTGGCTGAACAAACTAAAAAGGATCAAGAAGCTGCTGAAAAAATACGCCTTGAAGAAGTAAAGCGGCTCGAAGAAGAACGCGTCAAGAAAGACAAAGTAGAACAAAAAAATAAAAATGAATTAGAGAAAAAACGCAAAGATGATGAAAAGACAGAACTGGACAAACAAAAGAAGGAAGAAGAAGAAGCAGTTGAAAAAGAACAACTAGAAAAATCTAAATTAGAAGAAGAACGCTTGCGCCATGAAAAAGAAGTGGCTGAACATTCTAAAAGAGACCAAGAAGCTTTTTATATGGAACAACAAAAGAAGAAAAAAGAATTAGACGAAAAACTCAAAGATGATGAACAGGGAGAACTAGACCAACAAAAGAAGGCAAAAGAAGAAGCAGCTGAAAAGGGACGGTTAGAAAAATCTAAATTAGATGAAGAAGAACGCGTGCGCCAGGAAAATAAAGTGGCTGCACAAGCGAAAAGAGACCAAGAAGCTTTTGAAATAGAACAAGAAAAGAAGAAAAAAGAATTATTTAAAAAACGCAAAGATGATGAAAAGGCAGAACTGGACAAACAAAAGAAGGAAAAAGAAGAAGCAGCTGAAAAGGAACGACTAGAAAAATCTAAATTAGAAGAAGAAGAGCGCGTGCGCCAGGAAAAAGAAGTAGCTGAACAATCTAAAAGAAACCAAGAAGCTTTTGATATAGAACAGCAAAAGAAGAAAAAAGAATTAGACGAAAAACTCAAAGATGATGATCAGGGAGAACTGGACCAACAAAAGAAGGAAAGAGAAGAAGCAGCTGAAAAGGAACGATTAGAAAAATCTAAATTAGAAGAAGAAGAGCGCGTGCGCCAGGAAAATGAAGTGGCTGCACAAGCGAAAAGAGACCAAGAAGCTTTTGAAATAGAAAAAGAAAAGAACAAAAAAGAATTATTTAAAAACCGCAAAGATGATGAAAAGGCAGAACTGGACAAACAAAAGGAAAAAGAAGAAGCAGCTGAAAAGGAACGGCTAGAAAAATCTAAATTGGAAGAAGAAGAGCGCGTGTGCCAGGAAAAAGAAGTGGCTGAACAATCTAAAAGAAACCAAGAAGCTCTTGAAAGAGAACAACAAAAGAAGAAAAAAGAATTAGATCAAAAACGCAAAGAGGATGAAAAGGCAGAACTAGACAGACAAAAAGAAGAAGAAATACTGCAGATAGTGAAAGAAGAGACGAATCAGGTTAAAAAAGAAAAGGAACTAAATGAAAAAACAGAATCAGAAAGGAGAAGAAAACAAGAAATTGATAAAAAGAAAAAGCTAGAAGAAGAACTTGGTTTACAAAAAGAACAAGATAAGACAAAAACTTTTGAAAATGGTGAAGAAAATAATAAACATCAAATGGAAGAGCAGAAAATTAAGGCAGCAGAGACACCACTATGCCAGGAAAAAGAAATGGCTGAACAATTTAAAAGAGACCAAGAAGCTTCTGAAAAGTTGATTGAAGAAGAACGCCTCAAGAAAGATATAGAACAACAAAAGAAGAAAATAGAATTAGATAAAAAACGCAAAGATGATGAAAAGGCAGAATTAGACAATCAAAAGAAAGAAAAAGACAAAGCAGCTGAAACGGAACGACTAGAAAAAGATAAATCAAAATTAGAAGAAGAACGGTTGCGCCAGGAAAAAGGAATAGTAGAACAAACAAAAAAAGAGCAAGAAGTTTCTGAAAAACTACGTCTTGAAGAAGCGAAGCGACTTCAAGAAGAACGCTTGAAAAAAGACAAAGAACCACAACAGAAAAACGAAAAGTTGGAAGAAAAACGAAAAAATGAAGAATTAGACAAGCGAAAGAAGGACAAAGAAGTAGCAGCTGAAAAGGAAAATTTACAAAAAGAAGAATGCATGCGCCAGGAAAAAGAATTGGCTGAACAATCTAAAGTGGACCAAATAGCATCTGAGAAGTTACTCCTCGAGGAACAAAAGCGGCTTGAAGAAGAACGCATCAAGGAGGATAAAGAACAGCAAAAGAAGAAAGAAGAGTTAGATAAAAAACTAAAAGATGAGGAAGTGGCAGCACAGAAACGAAAGAAGGAGAAAGAAAAAGCAGCTGAGAAGGAACGAAAAGAAAATATTAAATTAGAGGAAGAAGAACGCGTGCGTCAAGAAAAAGAAAAGGCCGAACGGACTAAAAGGGACCAAGAAGCTTCTGAGAAAATACGTCTCGAAGAAGAGAAGCGGCTTAAAGAAGAACGTATCAAAAAAGAAAGTCAGCAACAAAAGAAAAAAGAAGAATCAGAGCAAAAACGCAAAGAAGATGAAAAGGCAGAATTAGATAAACAAAAGAAGGTCGAAGAAAAACGTAGTAGAGAGAAACGTCTTAAGAAAGAAAAAGAGGAACTAAAACAAAAAGAGGAAAAAGAGGCCGCTGAGAGAAAACAAAAAGAAAAGGAAAAAGCAAAATTAGATCGAGAAAAAAAAGACGAAGAAAAAAATCTCAGAGAAGAAAAAGAAAATCAATTAAGAAAAGACCGAGAAAGCAAAAAGAAGAAAGAACTAGATGAAAAGAGACAACGCGAAGAAGAAGCTGAACTTAAACGCAAAGAACTAGAGCTTGAAGAAAAAAGACGGAAACTAGATGAAAAAAATCAGAAAGAAGAGAGTAAAGAAGAAACACGCCTTAAGAGAGAAAAAGAACGTATTGAGAAGAAAAAATCTGAAACAAACAAACAAATACACAAAAAAGAAAATGGAGAAGTAATAGAATCACTAGATAGTCAAATGTATACAAAAAATTACCAGGAATCTGTAAATGTTCAGGCAGAGGGGCATAGAGAAGGCACTTCATACATCGAAAGGTCGAGAACGGAAGACCATAGAACAAAAACATTCCCAGAGCACAAAGACGAAGTTTATTCATCAGAACGCAGACATCGAGAAGACAAGGAACGACCCACTTTTGTAGACCACAACCACAGCGATTACACCATGGAGTTTGCTAGACCATCGGGTTACAGAGAACGGACTACAGATATAAATGTCTTGTACCTTGACGGAGGCGCTCACGATCGGAATGGTTCCACTATTTACAAAGCCTCCACTTTAGTCCAGCAAGCTCAACTTAGATCCTCGCTACCACCTCCCGTTATCACCAGAACCTCCGACGCCAGAATAAGTGACACTTTGGACAGAAGATCAGAAGTGAGACACAGAACCAAAGCGGTCAGTGAGGCGCGAAGTATCTTATCTGAAAAACGCTCGACCACAAGGGATTCCAGGAGAAAACCAGTCTTCTCCACCTTCCTGACCGACAGAACTGCAGTGGAAGGGTCAAGAGTGAAGCTTACGTGCAGTGTTTTATCAGCTACCGATCCTAATGTATCTTGGTTCCGAAACGGCCTGCCTTTGGACAACAAGATGAAGTACAAAACTAAGTTGACGGATGGTTTGATAACCCTGGAAGTATTAAATGCTGTGCCGACAGACTCGGCAGAATATTCATGTGTTGTGGAGAACGAGAACGGCTCTATCAGTACGTCAGCTAATTTGAAGGTCTACCCGAGTTTTGAAGCTTCGCCCATTCCGCCTACATTTACGAGGTCCATACGTGGTAAGTAACCACATCATACCATGCACATTGCATAGTATTGCACAGATCCGATGCCCCGATGACTGATGCCCGATGACTGATGCCCCAGTTACTCGAGCGAGGCTATCCCGCTATCGATTTGACATCTTGCTTTATTGTACGCACGTCAGTCAGAGTACTCAGAGTGTACGCTTTTGTTGTAAAATCGCACGTAGAATGCTATGTAAGCGTCTACGTGCTTATACTAGACTAGTGTTTATAGAGAAACGCATTAAAGTGCCTTTAGCTGGTTTCACGAAGGCTGTAGCTGGTTTAGATATCATTAGATGTCATTTGTCCTAAGGCTGTGCCTAGATGCAAAAGGCCTAAGCCGACCCGTCACCTTTTGACAGTCCCAATGTAGCGGTACGTACAGTTATTTTACCTCTTTAGATTCACACAGGTGGAAATGTCACCCGTAGCAAAATCGAAATAATACTCAAAATATATTGCGCTGTAGCGTGGCGGTCCGTTTTTATTGTTTATGTCCCTTTTGTTCAAGAGACGCTACATTTTCTTTTTATTGTGAATATTTCAGAGGTAAAGCTCCGAATGGTTTTTACGAAATGACACAGAAAAAATACAAAAAGGCATTGATTTCTATAAAAAAAATATATCGAGCGAAAATTATCAAATCACGTTTCTGGGAACTTACTACTCTTTCCAAGAAATGATGATTTTAAAATATCACAATTTATTGCAGAATAAGCAGTTGACTCACAAAATGGTTCGTTTAATGGCAAGTAAAAATCGAGCCTCGTCTTAAAGTTTTTCCCCTATTTTGTTTTTTTGCCATGATAATACCTAATATCTCAGATTTTACAACGATTTAATACAATGGTTTCTTATGTATTCTTATATTCAGGCAAGAAGGGATTCAAAATGCCCTTTTGGCGGGAGGTAAAATAACTGAACGATCTGTAGGTTCATTTCCTATCGCCACTTGTCTACACGTCACGTCACGATGAAGACACTTCATACGCCCACAATCTCGTTATCGGTGACAAAGTCTTCGCATATCACAGCCATTCCCTTCTCGGCAGACAACTACCACTTGGCGGAGAACGAGCTGGTCCTGGAGTGTCGGATCCGAGGCCAGCCGCTGCCAACCATCACGTGGCTGAAGGACGACAGCCCGGTAGCCTCCGACCGGTGCCAGGCCTTCTACCTGGCGGACGGGGTCTGCCGGCTGGCCATCAGCTCGCCAGTCCCCGAGGACAGCGGGAAGTACACCTGCAAGGCCGAGAACTCGCTGTGGTCCGATCAGATCACACATGTGGTCAACTTCACTGGTACGTACCGGTTTGTTGTTAGTTTTCGAACATTTAGATCAATTTCGCGCTGATTGGTTTTTGTTACACAACTTTTGATTTTTAAGTCATAAGTTTGACCGCTATGTGTGTGTGTCTGTCTATGGCACCGTATCTCTTAAACCGGTGAACTGATTTGGATGCGGTTTTTTTATTTGAAAGCCGGTTTTCTAGCGATGGATCTTGGTCATATTTGATCAAAATCGGTTCTGTTTTATATAAGATATAACATTCTAATTTGAAATTAAAATGTTTTAAATGAATAGTTGTTATTTCTAAAGCACTGAACCGTGCTAGGGAAACAGGCATGGCCACTACCTTATACGAACCTACCAAAGATTTATTGTGATGGCATCCTTTTATCCCTTATCGGGGACATAGGGCTCGAAGAAGGGATCTCCATTTTCCTCGGTCTTACGCAAAATCGCCCGGGACAGGGACTTGAACCCGTGAGTCAAACCGTGTCGGAGGTTTAGTGACACCGTTCTAAAACCGTTGAGTAATCTAATGTATGACACAACTTCGATTCATTTGCGGTTCTACTTTGTTTGTAACCTTTGCTTTATTTTTCAACCAAGTAGGATAGGAAAAAACCTAATTAGAAAATATGATCCAGTGAAATTTACTTCGGAACTTGATTTGATTATGATGTTGGCCCATTTAATAATCCAAGTTTGTGATTTAGAGCGCCGACGGACATCAAGTAAAAAAAAAACCGCTTAGAGTAGACTAGATTAGACTAGAGTTTCGCCCCGAACTGTGAACTCGCGACCCCATATAAACTTAACAACCCGATATCTCGGCAACCCCTCGACCGATTTGGCTCATGTTCGAATTTAAAAATTCTTTTAATTTCATTTACCCGCCTACCAAATTTCATAACGATCCGACCAAATTTACTCAAGTTATCGTCGAACGAACATTCATACATACAAACATACAAACATACATACAAACATACATACAAACATACATACAAACATACATACAAACATACATACATACATACATACAAACGCCGGCTTGTTCCAGTAGACTCGGAGAACTTCGCTCGCTTCGCTCGCTCGTTCAATTATAAATGAAGGATATTATAATGTAGAACCTACCTGTCCAATTTTTCCCTCAGCACTTCTCGGTAGACTGTAATTTGATGATGTATGAATTCTCTCTACAGGTACTGAGACTCGCTTGAGTTCGAACATAGCCACCGTGGAGAGGTCGCGGTACAGCCGCCAGTCGCTGGAATCTCGGCGGCCGCACTTCTCAAACGTCTTGGCCGATCACACGGTGCCCCACGGTGGAACCATAGGCCTCCAGGTGGAGATCAAGGGGGCGCCAAGCAGAGTTGAATGGCTGAGAGAAGGCCGATCGGTGTTGGAAAGCTACAGGAACGCCAGAACCTTCGTCGAGCAATGCGTGTACACTCTAGCCTTGACTGACGTGACGGAGCACGAGTCTGGCACCTACACCTGCAGAGCCTTCGGCACTCATGGGACGGTGGATATGAATGCGTCGATCACGGTGGTCCCCCATGGGGGCGTGGATGGCAAGCCAGCTATTATCGTTGGCAGACCAGAGAAGGATGTTTTGATCTCGGTGGGAGAGGACTTGAATATATCGTTCAGGGTGCAAGGAGAGCCGAAGCCGAAAGGTATAGTGTTCAAATAGAAATAAATAGCCACAAGACAGTTAAAATTATAATTCCAAAGAGTGTTAGCTGGAGAGTTGGTGAGCATATAGGTATGACTTATTTTATCGTACAAGGCTGGGAGTTGGGGCTGATAGAGTTTAGACCTCGTTGAATCAGGAAAAAAAAATGTTTTTTGGCCGGTCACGGTGAAAGTTATTTTTTTAAAAAAACGATATTTCAACCGCACTCGTCTAATAATAATATAGATGATTCCCAACCTTGTATGAAAAAAAAACAACCCAAACATTTTAACTTTCAAAGTAAAAAAAAAACTTTCCAAAAATATTTTTCCCAGACTCAGCGAAGTTTACTCTATTAGCCTACCAACCCCAGCCTTGTAGGTTTGAATAAGTCGAATGGTCACCACCTCTCCAGCTAGTCCAAAGTCTTCTCTTTAACTCGGTCGTTTTCCCCCAGTGGTGTTCATGAAGGGGACCCGCGACATCACGAACAGCCAGCGTGTGTGCAAGATGACCTCAGATGACTACGTCAAGTTCACCCTGAAGAGGTCGGTTGTATCCGACGCGGGCACTTACTGCATCCTGGCTCGAAACGCTTATGGCGTTGACCGGGCGTTTGTTACTGTCGTGGTATGTTTTTGTAAATATAAGTCCGCCCTTTTACTTAGTATCATCATCATCATCATCATAATTATACTCCGTGCAATTTTAGTGGTTTTAAAGCCGAGGTTATTTTGTTCCACTGGTGATTCTGAGCCAAATTACAAAATTTCATTCCAATACGCGCGAAAAAAAAATTTACTTCTCCATACAAATGGTGTCGATTGGCGATAGCCGTTTGTATTGGGAAGTGTTTTTTTTTCTCGCTCGTTTTGAAGTAAAATTTTGGAATTTGGCTCAGAATCACGAGTGCAACTAAATACCTTCGGCTTTAAAACCATTAAAATTCCACGGTGTATTTAAGAGTTATCCTCTTGTCGGTGCAGCAGTCTCCATGCACTTCGATCACAGGCTAGTTCATTCGCAGCCTGGTGCGTCACGACATCCACCTTCTTTTTAATTTAGTCAAAGTAGCTTCTTCGTGGCCTTCCTCTACCTCTCTTTCCTTATTCTTTACTTAGTATCATACTTTTTGCTATTTCAGTTCTTGTCATTTCCTTTTTTTTGTGCAATAAAGTGTAAATATGGACCTACACTTTACGACATCATATCTAACTATCGTCTGTCTCTCTCCACCTATCCATCTATTTACCCAGCTGGAGGGTAGAGCCCACTTCTGGGCTATTGTAGGTTTCTTCCTTTTCACGTCAACCCCTTCAGTACAAATCATCCATTGCAAAAATCATTGTCCGCTGACGAAGTACAACCATGAAGTCTGTAAGGACCTTCAGCGTGGTTGGCAAACATAGATAAAGACGATACGCATCTAAATTATCTAGGATCATCTTTTAATATTGTGTGAATTTTCGAAAAAAAACTCTGGCTCCGAGGTGTAAAGAGACAGCGCTACAATATACGATGCGGCGATGGAGAGATGAGATACTGTAGTTTATTAGTAAATTACGATATTGTGACTTTTCAAGATGACAGCCGAGGTATAGATGGCGGAAAATGGTGTTTAGTAAGTAACTAGCACAAACGTGCTTGATCCTTGACAAATGGCTTGAGGCCCTGTAGGTATCACGGTCTACTTTTGTTCCAGATAAGGCAACACGCATCTTCTGAGCATCTTGTTTCGGACTGGACTTACCCGCTGGACGACTCGGCTTTGTCGCTAGCAAGTAGAAGCTATAAAGGTAAGCGAAGTAACTAAACCAATAAAATGTTTGTCAAAAATCAGATTGCTTCTATAAGATCCTGGAAAGGATGGACTGATTAAAATAAAAGTTCTATGGGTTGGTTGGTACAGGCTATTGGTCTACACTACACTCAACCCCATATTTAAAAAATATATCTTATGTGTTCAGAGTTTAAGAACGTTTCAAGACAATCTAATTAAGTTATCACTTACCGCATGTGTAATAAAAAATGAGCCAAAATACAATAAAAAATAGTACTTATAGCGAATGGAAAAGAACCTCAAGATCTGAGATATTTTGTAAATTCTGTCAAATAAATCAATTAGAGAATCAAACAAAAGGTTTTGATAAATTTATGTTTCAAGCAGTTTATAGTAGGCAACAGAGGTAGATTTTGGTGAAGTTTTGTTCTACTTGGCACTTACCCCCAGCAGACACACCACTATCTGTCCCGTTCTTTATAGAGTGACAGAGATCACTGTATCGAACTTTATCGACCTCGATTAGCCTCGACCAATGGCCCGATTGGCTCCCGTCCACCTGTGTATTGGCATTTGACCAAGCATTCGTCTCCCTATATATTTATTAATAAAAAAAACAACGTGTGACACTTATTAGTCCATCCAACCCCTCTATTCTTAACGCATCGGTGTCACGGTTGAGTGCCCTTACTATTGTTTAGAGACACTGTAAGTTTTGAGCCTAAGAATTAATAAAATTGAAATTATGTGAAATGTAAGAATGTTTTTCCGTCTAATAAATATTCCTTTGTTGGTTAATAACATTCGAGGCTCTCGTCAGTTCGCGCGTGAAACTCGCTTTGCGATAGCCCGAGCCAACGCGGTCTAACGGCCATCTATAGCACTTTAGTAAGGTCATTGCCGCAGTGATAATGACACTCTTGTCGATTGCAGCCGTACCCGAGCGCATCCCAAGCGAGCCTAACGTGGTCGACGGAGGAGCCAACTGGGTGTCCCTGGCCTGGCCGAAGCCCGACCCTCAGGTAAATATACCCATGACGTCGAATCACTCAGCGTCGAGCCGGTTAATTTTTTTATATCATCCCGTAGTCGCGTCGAATGTGCCTCTTACACGGTCCATTGTTCCGCCTGCCCTAGAAACAGACTAAACTACATTGCACAATGCAAGCGGTCTGCCAAAGACGGGTTCACGACTTGTCTTGTTGAAAAACAATTGGTTGATTATCACCCATCAACTGTTTATTTATTTGTTTGAATAACAACTGTAGGTAGTTTACTTCATTATTTGTGAATTTTGTGCAGGGCGGTGCACCTGTTCTAGCCTACAAGGTGGAAAGCTGGCAGATCGGCAAGGAGGGTGGCGCACGCTGGGTCGAGCTCGGCATAACACCGCTCACCTCTTACGACATTTTTAATCTGAAACAAGGCGAGGAGTACCACTTCCGCGTGACGCCGCGAAACCGATACGGCTGGGGCGAGTCCGTCCAGACCTCCAAACCTGTCGGGATAGGTTCAGCCGGAGACAGACCAGAGTTCACCGAGATCCTACCGGGTCAACTGAAGGTCTTGGTCGGTCAGAAGGCCTGCCTGACTTGCAGCGTCAAAGGGAACCCGTTGCCTGAGATAGTCTGGATGAAAAACGGACATGAAGTGGATGAAGAAGGCGGGAGAGTGTCAGTCTCGTTCAATGGACATATCTGCAGCTTGACGATAGATGGGATAACGGTAGATGATGAGGCCAGATACAGCTGCGAGGCAACTAATGAACAGGGGAGAGCCTCCACATACGCTCGCCTGGCGGTCGTCACGGATCGAGTCGTTTGGGAGGCTGATGCGAAGCTTAAGAGGTAAGCCCATTACAATCGTTCTGTGTTCCCTCAATACTGAGAATCGGATCCTCGAATAATAAAAATGTGTTGCGTGAAACTTTTCAGGGTAAAATGTTGTTGGGTGTATGTATTGATTAGCGTAGGTATTGATAAAATATTTGCGTGCCAACTCCTATGGGATGTTGGGGATCAGAATCAAAGTTAATCAAATCATCTTGGTGTCTGTTTTACTCTTAAATCTTCAGTTTCATGTGCAAGTGCTTGACGTAGAAAATTTCAGCAAAACGCACTGAAGGCATACAAATTTTACAAAGTGGTTTTGAAAGTGCTGTCAGGATGGTATAGGTGCTGGGCAAGCCTACTCCATCTAAAAACAATGTCCCAGGCACTGCAGCGCCGAGTGGTCTCTTCACCCACCTAGTGTGAGTGAAGGTGCCACTGGACGCTGTATAAATCATCTCATTACGTAGATGCAAAGGCCTTAGTTTTTTTTTTGTTGAAAAAATCTATTTGGTTTGATTGAGCCAATCAAAATAAAGTTTACCTTGTTATGAACATAAGATATCCGTGTTTGGGTGAATTCTTTACTCTATCGAACAAAGCCGTTGGTTAACAAAAATAACTCACGTATAAAAACAAAAACAAACCAAGTGCACTGCAACCTCGCGCGATTGGCAATTTAGGTTGACATTGTAAAAAAAATAGGGGGAATATAGCTTTTTATCTAAAATAAAATATACCTATTACCTTTTCTTTGATATTCGGATCTTTAACCGTCGTTGATAGATCGGTTAAAATATGCAGATTTTTATCTGCACTCATCGTAGGGCGACGCAAATTAATGTTATTCAAGACGGTGTTATTTGATAAACTTGCCACTACCTCCGTTCTAACGGCTTCTCTAGCGGTAGTATTCTGCGCTTCAAATCACATTTTCAAAATGTAAGGCCCAAACCTAGGCAAAACTAGCCGCCACTGGAAAAAAAAACATATCTTCTTTTTGGGTGCTTTTTTTGCTAAAAACGAAACATCAAAAATGATAATATTTATATATATATTTATATTTACATATACATTTATATTTATTTCATAGGGAAGCTCACATAACTAAATAGTTAGTTTAACATAAATGAGCGAATAGTTAAACTAGGCTTAACAATTTTTAGGACCTAACGTTTAGATTCCAACGTAAAACACCTACGTATAAAACCCGCCGCAGCCAAAAGTGGCCACTTTAGGCGGCGGCGGGTTTTTTTCTTAGGTTCTAGGATCTGGAATCTAAACCTAAAAATATTTAAGCCTAGGGATTATCATATTTGGATGTTTCGTTTTTAGAAAAAGCGCATCCAAAAATAAGACATGATTTTTTTTCCAGTGGCGGCGCTAGTTGTGCCTAGGATTATTGTCATTCGATGGCTAGAAAGGCGTTCACGGCGCGAAAAACGACGCTATAGTGACAAAAAACCGTTCGAAAAGTAGGCTCGTGCCAGTTTACCCAACCAGGTAGAAGGCGCCACCGTCACTAAGAGAGCATGTTGGAAATGGTAGAAAAGCCGAGGCTAGATGATGGCTCTGTAGCGACCCCTGTCGGGCGCTCAGGAAACTGCTACATTCTCGAGCTGTCAAATCGCTACTCGCTACAATCCTGCATCGCGCCAGCAAAATATCTTTCGTGGCTGAGTATATATAGACCGTCCAACTATGTTCAGTTGGACCCGGCCGGTCCCCAAGCATAAGATCTGCTTGGCGGGAAATTTCCCTTTATAGTCGAGGAGCATGATCACCCGCTCCTCCTATAGCTCTAAGATGGATTCCGGATATCGATACGAAACAAGTAATAGAGATTTTTATTTTCACTTGACCCTCCTTTGTTTTCGTTGTCCCCTTTCGATCCAGGGAGCGCTCGAACTCGGCGGGCGATGGAGAGTACCCTCCACAGTTCACCATGCGTCTTCGTGATCGAAGAGTCCAGGCCACTTACCCTGTGCGTCTGACCTGCCAGGTGGTGGGCAGCCCTACCCCCAGCGTTACCTGGTTCAAGGATGGCCTGCAGATAGCCGCTGATTGTGAGTTTTTTTATGTACTTAGTTTATTTTGTGTTCCACTGCTTGTCAAAGGCCTCCCATTGTGTCCTCCACTCTTTTCTATCTGGGGCCAACTCTTGCCATCCCCGCTAAAAGGTTTCAAGATCGCTCTGCCATCTTTGCCTTGGCCTGCCACAAAAAATGTTGAGAGTATTTTAAGATTTTTATTTACGTGTAGTAGTACACACGTTTTCATTTCGTAAAAATGTTAAGATGGTCATAATGGAGACGTGAAGTTTGCTTTGACCGGTTTCAAGCGTACGTAGAAGTGTACCTTTGTTTGAGGAAATATTGCTGAAAATTAAAAAATACGCATCGATGACTGTGTTTATAACAAACGATTAAAGTAAAATGATGCATCCATTATGATTCATCAAGTGTTTGGTGAAATAAAACATGAAATACGAATTAAAGTTAATCCATAACACGAAAGTAATGCTTGTACAATCAAATATAACCTTACATTCCCAGAGCGATAGGGGGTTATTTTAGGATGCTACGAGTGCCAGACGTAAGTGCCAGACAAATAAATGAATAGTACACGTTTTGATTGATTTCATATCGACCCATGCCAATTTGTCTGCGGTGCCAATCAAAGCAAAGTAGAAGAAGAAAATAAATGGAAAACGTAGCAGTCTATTGCTTTTTGTAGTCGTTTAAATGTTTAGTTTTTACAAGAAATACCTAATTACATTGTGGCGCTAGACAGGAAACTGCCACAGACTCTACTCGCTATAATATCAAACATGTCAAATACAACCGGTCTCGCAGAGCTAGATCTGTCTACTATTGTTACGCATTAATTCGTGACCTTGGCAGCAAGAGTTTTAGTTGAACCTCAATAAAATTGTTGATAAGTCAATAAAATAACCATCCTCATTCAAATTCGCTTGGGACAGGACTTAACACCAATCCCTTGCATACCATGCTGGCGCTCTCCAAGTTTCCGGGTAAATTTTTAAGCTTTTATTTAATCTTTAAAATATTCCTTATCAGTAGCTTTAGAAAGAACAAAAAGTCATCCATATTCATTCCTCCCACCAACAGTGCGCCACACCAAATCACAGGATGAGCACTTCCACACGATCGAGATCGCGCCGACAACCCTGGAGGATGGCGGGGTCTACGAGGCCCTTGCACGCAATAGCCGTGGCGCCGTGAGCTGCCGCTGCAGCTTGGTTGTCGACAAGGGGATCCGGGCCTACGTGGCGCCAGAGTTTTGCCTCGGGCTCGACCCCGTTTATCGGCTCACCGAGGGTAAGTGGCAAAATGAAGCATGAAACGTCTAAGATAAAGATCCGACTGATCGCCAAGCCGCGTAGAGCATGCGAGATGACGAAGCCCCAACTTTAGGTGCATCTATAAACAGTTCTGTGGCTCTTTGTCAAAATATCCTCCACAGGTTAACCCCAAGAAATTAGCAAGACCAGGTTTTTATTTCAGAAGCTAGCCCATCACTTTTACTCGTCTTGTCCCACAGGCGAAGAACTCCGCATCTCTGCGGTGGTGGAGGCCTATCCCTCAGTCGGGGTCACGTGGTACCGCGACGGGGTGCGCCTGCGGCCCAGCCGGCGAGCCATCATGACCCTGGACCGGGACGGCGTGGTGGAGCTGGCTTTAGCCGCCGTCTGCCCGAGGGATGCTGGCGTCTACACCTGCACCGCTTCCAATGAGGTTGGCAGGGCATCCACCTCCGGCAAGGTCGAAGTCATGGAAGGGGACCAGCCAGTTGACAGGCGGAGAGCGCCCATGGTCCGCAGTCCCGATGTGCCGTGAGTGTTCTTTGTTCTTAGTTGGACTGTAGTTTTGACTTTACGCACTCGGAGGCAAAACACCGTCTTTTAATCGTGCCATTTCACGCTTGTTTTTTCAGTACAGCAAAATACCGATATCACGATAAAAACTTTTTCCGTGATGTCCTACAGCAGTGGTTCTTAACCTTTTTTGGACCACGGACCACTTTGATATTTTTTTTCTTAGTACGGACCACCAGATCCAAGGTACATCGTGTTTCATATGAAATCGTTTCACCTGACCTAAAGCATAATTACTGTATGTAAGTAAGTTGAATACAGGAAATTAATATGAGTCGGTTTGGAACAATGGGAAATACACGCGAAACCGATTTTACTAAAATTATTATGGAAACTAGCTGTGCCCGCGACTTCGTATGCGTTTTTACACATTTGACATTTAATTTAAATTCGACTGTGGAGGAAAACCCAAAAGGAAGGTTTTTTTAACCCCCGACCAACAAAGAGGGGTGTCATAAGTTTGATAGCTTTGTGTGTGTGTCTGTTTATGTGTTTATGAGGGTGTGCCTGCCTGTGTGTCTGTCTGTGTGTGTGTGTGCCCTAATCTAAACAATAAATTTATGATAAAATATGTTTTGTTTAGATTAGGTATCGCCCGTGTAAGATACCAGGAAGCTTAGCATAAGAATTGCCTGGGAAGTATGGGGGTTTATTATGTATCTCCCTCGACGTAGAGTGGGATAGATAAAGTTATAAGCCCATAGATAAGGTCTTACCCATTCTCATGCTAAGCCAGCAAGCAAAGTATAAGGTTGGGTTAGAGCGTATCTACCGCAAATAACTCTGTCTATCCCGCTCTACGGCAAACAAAATATATTTTTTTAATATCAAATTGGGCTCAGTAGAGTAAATATTTTAAAAAAGGCACAAAAAAAATTTCATCCTCGCGTGGGTTCAAATCCAGAACATTTCGACCGCGACGCAACAGTACTACATTTCTAACATCGATAAACTTTGTCCGACCTCCACCGAAAACCACTCACAATTCCCTCCAGCAAGCATCATAAGGCTGGGTTAGAGCGTATCTATGGCTCTGTCCATCCCGCTCTACGTCAAACAAAAGAGAGAGATACCTATTATTTTAAACCCATAGATACACTCTAACCCGGCCTTATGCTACGCTTGTAGAACTAACATTTTCCGCCAAAATAAAATAAAAACAAATGCCGATTTTTCATTTACAATATGCGCCCCAAATGCCAAAAGTCGTAGCGTGCTATTATACAGAGTGTTAAAATAAATAAATAAAAGACCGCCAACAAAGCGGGAGACCACGTATACGTACGTATACGTATAGTCCTCATCATAACGAACATTTTTGCCCAAGGAACTATGCCTGGGAAATCAACGGTTTCCGAGATAATAAAGTAGGACTTAATTTTTTTTTTTTTCAGAAATATGTTCAGTATCACGTTCTTAACATACCTTCTCAAAAAGCCATATCAAAATTATGGATATTTCTTACAAAAAATCAAGTTAAAATTGCAACCCGCAATGTAGGTTTTCGAGAGAATGTGGTTCAAAGTCGGACTTTTAATTTTTTTTTTGCAGAAATATGTTCAATATCACGTTCTTAACATACCTTCTCAAGAAGCCATATCCAAATTATGAATATTTCTTACAAAAAACGAAGTTAAAATTGCAACCCGCAATGTATTCTAAACATCGGATAGCCTAAGTTACTCCCAGAAACGTGAGTTACGACCATGTTAAGTTTGGTTGAAAACTATTCAGCGGTGTTCGCGTTTATCGTGTTCATACAGACAGACAGACAGACAGACAGACAGACAGACATAAACCGTTTTTTTTTGCATTTTTGGATTCAGTATAGTTTACTTAGTAACCCCTGCTAGTTTTTTTCTAAAAATATTCAATGTACAGAATTGACTTCGCTAGAGTTTTATTATAAGTATAGATTTAATTGGCAGACGAAAGCGCAGCGCGCCCGAATATTCACCAATTTTACCCTTTTTGTCAATATTATCCAGATTTCATTTGTTTGTAAACGCGCGCGCAGCGCGACTAAAATTTTACGATTTAAATCTTAAAAATCATAATCAAGTTTTCCGTAGCAGGTGCGTGAAAAGTGGGCGAAATTTCACCGATTTTTCCCTTTTAAATTGTATGATGACGATTTATTTTGCTATAATTTGAACAAACGCACCCAGCGCGTTTGAAAATTAACTAGGTAGGTAGGTAATCGTATGAGGTAGTGGCCACCCCTGGTGTCAGAGTTTTCAGGCCACCCAAAGGGTCTCTGACATGGCTTAACGATTGTTATTAATCAACAACAACCGGGACCAACGGTTTAACGTGCCTTCCGAAGCACGGAAGCGCTCAGATATTATTGCCACTAGCTGTCAACCATCCATGGACTGACCGCGGCCGTTGTAAATTAATTTATTTAAGTCTTACATTGCATATTGGAGAATTCCTTTGTTTTGAATAGAACACACGCGCGCAGTGCATTTGAAAATTCAGCGATTTTACTAACGACATTATACTATGAGTGAGCATTGATTACTCGATTTTTAAGGGTTTTGATTATGCCATTTATTATTATTTGCGTGTTGAACTGAAGTCCGCAACTTTATATCGGAGCGAGCCAGAGGTAACTTATAAGCTATTTATTTTATTATCCTGTTAAAATCTGGCGCATTCGGTAATTCTTTGGCGCGATCTGCAGTCACGCGGATCTTTGGAGGTTAAAAATTCATTTCAATAGGAAGTACGAGCGCACGAAAAATTAAGTTATTTTATTCATTGGGAACTTGTTCAAACATGACTTTCAATATGTGCGCTGGACTGCAGGACCCTCCCGCGGACCACTAGCGAGGCCCTCGCGGACCACCAGTGGTCCGCAGACCATAGGTTAAGAACCACTGTCCTACAGGGACCGCAGTCGGCCCAAAGCGTAAACCGACGTATCCGAGACAAAAATCAAATGTAGCTTCGACCACCCACTCACCCTATAAAATAGCGGGTGCCCACGTTTCGCTTATAAAGAGAGGCGCATTTTATGTAGACCAACTTTTTTTTTGCTATAGGGCATCGTATCTGATCGTTTAGAATAAACTTATATCCAAACAAAATATAAAGTTTCTTTTAAGTTTTGCCCTCTAGCAAAACAAAAATTGGACCAGTAAAAATGGGCCACATAGTTCTCTTACTATTGTTAATTAAAGATCCTATCTTTCAATAACAAATTTTAAAACAAATAAAGGAAGTTTAAAGGTATAGCTACGTTGCGTAGAGGCTGCGTAGCGCATCCGTAGCCGCGTAGCACCTATACGACTAGGATCTATATTTTGATTCTTATTTGCCAGGTACTCCAAGGAGCTAAACTCTATTTGGAATGGTCCAAATACACTATTAAAGGATGTCTAAGCTGAAACTACGTCACGTAGAGGCTGCGTAGCGCATCCGAAGCCGCGTAGCACCTCTACGACTGTGATCTATCTTTTGGTTCTTAATTAGCCGTTTTCAACTGACAGTTAAAAGCTGATTTTAAAATGCTCGCTAGATGGCGCAGAAAATACGGCTACTTAACGGCAGTCAAATAACGCTTTTTCCCACAGATTCACAGATTAGAAAGTACTAATACTAAAGATACACAAACACCACAGATAAGAATCAGGCTTGCCATGTTCAATCGGTAAAAATGCCGTGTCATATATTTGCAATTTTTATTCTTAAAAGCAAAAACATAAATGGTTTTGGATAAATATAGAATAGGTAGGTAGGATATTGATATCAACTACGTGATGCGATAAAATTTGCAAGCAATGAATTGTGTTTCTGGTTATGATTATTACAGTTTACGGTAATTTGTCGTACCGTTGGCAACACTGATGAAATTTCAACTGACTGCCGTTATAGTGCCGTATTATAAGCGCCATCAGTGGAGAAAAAAAGAACTACGTTTTTTTTCTGAAAACGGCTAATTGCTAGGTGCTCCAAGGAGCTAAACTCTATTTGGAATGGTCCAAATAAACTATTAAAGAACGTAGTAGCCACCTATAGCCAAAACTACGTCGCGTAGAGGCTGCGTAGCGCGTCCGTAGCCGCGTAGCACCTCTACGAAAACGATCTATCTTTGCCTCTTCCTTGCCAGCGAAAGCAGCTTGAACAGGTTACATTCTATCCTATACTTACTCACTTACCAGGTACTCCAAGGAGCCAATGTTCGTGCGCAAGCCGCGCTCCAGCGAGGCTTACGAGGCTGACACCGTGATCATCCAATGCGAGGTGGTGGGCGACCCCAAGCCTGACGTCTACTGGCTGAGGGACTTCCTCAAGGTAACTATGGTGATGGATTCATTGCCTCTTTAAATAACCCCTCTAGCTTGGCATTCTGCTATAACCCGCTTTACACCGACTCAAAATAAATAGCAGGGCCTCATTTTATTTTTATTACAATTCAAATTGGTCCGGGTCGTTGTTCATCAATAACAATGACATAATGTCATTGATCAATAACAATAATTAAGCCATGTTAAAGACCCTTTGGGCTGCCTAAAAACGCTGAGACCAGGGGTAGCTTGGCTACTACCTCATATTATTACCTACCTGCGTTATACCCACCAGGGGGCTAATTCTAAGGAATCTCGCATTCGACACATCTCGGAGGAAAAATCTCCCGACCACTCGAGTCATGTCGAGATAAAAAGGCAAACTTCTCGGAGAAATCTCGTGCCTTATGTCCAGGATGATTTCGTGAGAATAGGAGATGTGACAATTGCAGCGAAATGAGATTTTTTCCTTTGAGATATGTCGAATGCGAGATTCCCGAGACTTAGCTCCCTGGTGGGTATAACGCAGGTAGGTAACAGTATGAGTTAGTAGCCACCCCTGGCGTCAGAGTTTTCTCGTGTCAGGGTCTCTAACATGGCTTAATGATTGTTATTGACGAACAACGACCGGGACCAACCGTGGTGTTAATATATTTGGCAATTTGAATTGTAATAAAATAGTAGATTGTTACCCGAGGGACTAAAACACAATTTTTAAGGCGAGAGTATTTCTTTGAATCCTGAGCGCACCAAGGGATTCAAAGTACTTGAGCTTTAAAAAGTGTTGTTCCCGAGGTAATCATTCAACTTTTTATCACCCTCTATGAGAAAATAAGTGACGGGAATTTACGAATAATTAGCGTCGGCGTCCGACACAATGTTCTCTGGAGTTAATATTACTTATAAAACTTGAATTCTCACTACTTGAGAAATAAACACTTTTATTGTATGAAAGTAAGAAAAATCCAAATTTTAGTACACAAGTAAACAATTACGAACCAAGACCACAGCCTTCTTCAAGACGGAATGCATTTCTGACGTTTTAATTTTTCTTCAACTTTTTTTTTATTTGGCTCGCGCGCGGTTTATTTTTTTATACTGCGAGTTTCTTGTCCATACATTGTTCGTGATTGATCTCTTTCAAGGTTGTCTGTAAACTCTTTAGTCATTTGAACTTTTACTTACAGTATCCATTTTCCAAATTCAAATCACTTTTTGTCCCTCCGGGATTAAAAAGCAATTTTAGTCCTTATTTGCGGGGAACGAGCTAGGTCTTTTCGAATAGATGTGATAAAAATAAATAACGAGATTAGCCCTCAGCACCTAAACTTGCGTTCGTCCTGCAGCCTGACTACTACCGCGATGCGTCGCACTTCAAGCGCATCGGGGATGGGCCAGAGTACCGCTTCGAGATCCCGCACGCCAAGCTCGACTACACCGGGGCATACTCCGTGGTGGCCAAAAACACCCACGGCGAGGCCAAGGCCGTCATCTCGCTTCAAATCCTGGCTAGAGGTGAGTTATCTCGCTTTAAGGCTGGAAGATAGCAGCGTGGCGGGAAATTAAAAAAATTCACAGTTTTTTACATTTTGTAGCTAAACTGAGCTATTTTTGTTCAGCGATTTTCCGTTCGCGGCAATAAAACAGTATTCTTTTCATTATTGTAAACAACAGCCCCTCTACCCTTGACGCGTTTTTCCAATACGGCCGCAATATGGCGCAATTTACAAATTTTAATATTTTACAAATTAAGACGCATTTTGTGTTTTTGTTGAATAAAACAGCCTTACCTTTGAATAAACATCACAAAGTATTTAAAATCAAAGCATTACTATGCGAATTCAAAGAGAAATTAATTTTAAAACTTTTTCAATAGAATCGCAATACCGTCAAGGGTAACCCCCCAGAACAACAATAATTCAGCTGATTATGTGTTCTGGTCCACGAAGCAGTGGCACTGCCCAAAAAACTTGTCGTAGACCAGAACACATAATCGGCTGAATTATTGTTGTTCTGTTGTTTAGAATAATGAAAAAAATACTATGTTATTGCCGCGAACGAAAAATCGCTGAACAAAAATAGGTCAGTTTAGCTACAAAATGTAAAAAACTGTGAAAATTTTGTATATCCTGCCACGCTCTATCTTCCAGCCTTAAATAGGCCTTAAGGCGCCGTGCATTGATATCCATAAAAAATTGCAAGATATTTTGCTTGAAAAAAAGTGCGCCGCCTATTTTTTTTCAAGCAAAATATCTTCAAAACGTCTATGAATGTCAACAAGAGACTGGCTGTTTTAGATAGGTCTCAACTAATTCTAGGGTTTGATATGTGAAGATTTTCGTTTTTTTTAGTGTATTTGATACAGGAATCGATTTTGTGCATTTTACTTTGCGCGCGGGCGATTCACTATGCACGGCTTAAATCCTGGCTAGAGGCGAGTCATGAAGCTGGAGCCCCTCCACTCTTGAGGCTATTCGTCAGTGGCCAATTTTTTAAATTCAATACCAGGAACTTTGATCCAAAGGCCTTTTTTTTCAAGAAAGGTTTTGTTGAAAAAAAAAATATTATACTTATCTCCAGGTTCTCAAAAATAACCCTGTAAGAATTCAATCTCCAAATGACACATTTACGGCCACGGATAGATCGAATGTTTTGTTACCGTGAATAAGGGGAGTCCCCTCTTTACTCCAGCAGACTGGACTTTATCCAATTATTTCCATATGACACCAGCGACCGTTGAAAACTTTGTCAACCCCCGATTCTGAAACACATGAATTCGGCAAATCTTCGTTGCAAAGTTCATTACGATCTACGTTTATGTGTATCTACAATTCCACATTTCATACGATTGCTTTGTTTCAGATCCTGAGTCAACATCGGACGCTCACAATGTTCGTTACGGGTAAGGAAAAACGTACAATTTATCATTGTAAGATCATAAATTTACTATGAAACTCTGCGAGAAAGTTTTGAATATAGGCGCATACGACATCACCTCTCATCTAGTATCCACTTTGGTGATTAACTTTCAACATAAATCCCTATCTATATACTCCGTGCAATTTTAGTGGTTTTAAAGCCGAAGGTATTTTGTTGCACTGGTGATTCTGAGCCAAATTACAAAATTTCATTCCAAAACGCGCGAAAAAAAAAATTCACTTCTCCATACAAATGGTGTCGATTGGCGATAGCCGTTTGTATTGGGAAGTGGTTTTTTTTTTCGCTCGTTTTGAAGTAAAATTTTGGAATTTGGCTCAGAACCACGAGTGCAACTAAATACCTTCGGCTTTAAAACCACTAAAATTCCACGGTGTAGGTATCGTGGTAGAGTTGAGAATGAAATTCAAACGCCAATAACATGAATGTACGAGTCAAACGCCGTACAAATCGAAGGATATTACTTGAACAATTTTTTATTTTCTTCACTATCACGAGCTCGTGTCAAATAAAATATGCGGTTTGACGTTAGGGACATCTTTCAAACGTCAAATTGAAAAGGATCGTGAATCGTGATAGAATAGAATATTTTTTTAACAAGAAACATGGTTTACAATACCCGGATACCCCATCAAAGTTTCAGATCCAGCTGACACTTAGGCTCTCCTTTTCCTTGTTCCAGACGCGTGGACGTGATCCCTCGCTTCCAAAGGGAGCTCACTGACCTTCTGTGCTGCGACGGTGATGCCATCGAGTTCGAGTGCCAGCTGGCCGGCGAGCCTGAGCCCGACGTCAGATGGTTCCGCTACGGAGAGGTAGGTCTATCTATGATGGTCACATATGCGCCAGCTGCCACTGAGCCTGAGACCGACGTCAGATGGTTCCGCTACTGAGAGGTAGGTCTATCTATGATGGTCACATATGCGCCAGCTGCCACTGAGCCTGAGCCCGACGTCAGATGGTTCCGCTACGGAGAGGTAGGTCTATCTATGATGGTCACATATGCGCCAGCTGCCACTGAGCCTGAGCCCGACGTCAGATGGTTCCGCTACGGAGAGGTAGGTCTATCTATGATGGTCACATATGCGCCAGCTGCCACTGAGCCTGAGCCCGACGTCAGATGTTTCCGCTACGGAGAGGTAGGTCTATCTATGATGGTCACATATGCGCGAGCTGCCACTGAGCCTGAGCCCGACGTCAGATGGTTCCGCTACGGAGAGGTAGGTCTATCTATGATGGTCACATATGCGCGAGCTGCCACTGAGCCTGAGCCCGACGTCAGATGGTTCCGCTACGGAGAGGTAGGTCTATCTATGATGGTCACATATCCGACGTCAGATGGTTCCGCTACGGAGAGATAGGTCTATCTATGATGGTCACATATCCGACGTCAGATGGTTCCGCTACGGAGAGATAGGTCTATCTATTATGGTCACATATGCGCCTGCTGCCACTGAGCCTGAGCCCGACGTCAGATGGTTCCGCTACGGAGAGGTAGGTCTATCTATGATGGTCACATATGCGCCAGCTGCCACTGAGCCTGAGCCCGACGTCAGATGGTTCCGCTACGGAGAGGTAGGTCTATCTATGATGGTCACATATGCGCCAGCTGCCACTGAGCCTGAGCCCGACGTCAGATGGTTCCGCTACGGAGAGGTAGGTCTATCTATGATGGTCACATATGCGCCAGCTGCCACTGTGCCTGAGCCCGACGTCAGATGGTTCCGCTACGGAGAGGTAGGTCTATCTATGATGGTCACATATGCGCCAGCTGCCACTGAGCCTGAGCCCGACGTCAGATGGTTCCGCTACGGAGAGGTAGGTCTATCTATGCTTTTAAAAATTTTGATCCCCCATTTATTGTGATATAAATTTAAATAATTGCTGTTTTCACACTTTTTTATATAATTACTAGTTGTGCCCGCGACTTCGTATGCGTTTTTACACATTTGACATTTAATTTAAATTCGACTGTGGAGGAAAACTCAAAAGGAAGGTTTTTTTTAACCCCCGACCAAAAAAGAGGGGTGTTATAAGTTTGACAGCTTTGTGAGTGTGTCTGTATAAGTGTTTATGAGGGTGTGTCTGTCTGTGGCACCGTAGCTCTTAAATGGGTGAACGATTTGGAAGCTTAAGGTTTTTTTTTTAAATTTGAAAGCAGGTTTTCTAGCGAATGTTCTTAGTTATGTTTTGTCAAATTTGGTTCAGCAATTTATTAAATATGCTTATTCGAAGCTAAAATGTCGGGGGTATTTTAATAGTTATTATTTCTTAACTTGCGGTAGCAGGGCTCAAAAGAAAGTTTAGGAGGAGCGGGTGATCGTGCTCCTCAACTATAAAGGGAAATTTCCCGCCAAGCAGATCTTATGCTTGGGGACCGGCCGGGTCCAACTGAACATAGTTGGACGTTCTATATATACTCAGCTACGAAAGATATTTTGCTGGCGCGATGCAGGATTGTAGCGAGTAGCGATTTGACAGCTAGAGTATGTAGCAGTTTCCTGTGCGCCCGACAGGGGTCGCTACAGTACTCCCCCCCAAGACCTTTGAGCCTAAAGGTCTTGACATCGAAGTCTGTGCTCGGAACTTGCACGTGCCAGGAACGCTGAGTCCTTGAGTCGACTAGCGGTTGATGCTTCGGCCGGCTAGCAGACACACTTCACCGCCGGTTACCCCGGGGAGTCTGCCGCGCTGAGGGTCGGAACCGGGGAAGGCTGCTGTACCACGGGCAGGTAGGAACTGGCGAACCGCACATACCAGTGTACCTGTCATGCAGGTGGTTGCCGCGCCGATACTGCTGAGAAGTCACCATCAGAACCAGTAGCACGTTACGTCGGCTGTAATGGAACTGATGAAGTGAGAATGAAGCTGGCGTGCTTGAGACTGATGAGGTCTGAGGGTGCTCGAGAGCGAGAGAAGGTTGACAAGCTCTGTCAGGGGTCACCAATTTAGGAGGAGCGGGTGATCGTGCTCCTCAACTATAAAGGGAAATTTCCCGCCAAGCAGATCTTATGCTTGGGGACCGGCCGGGTCCAACTGAACATAGTTGGACGTTCTATATATACTCAGCTACGAAAGATATTTTGCTGGCGCGATGCAGGATTGTAGCGAGTAGCGATTTGACAGCTAGAGTAACGAGCAGTTTCCTGTGCGCCCGACAGGGGTCGCTACAAAAGCAATAGAATAAAATAGAATAAAAACCCTAATCTAAACAATACATTTATAAATTTAATAATAAATATGTATTGTTTACATTAAGGTATCGCCCGTGATAAGATACCAGGAAGCTTAGCATAAGAATTGATTAGGAAGTAAAAGGGTTTATAATATGTATCTCCCTCGACGTAGAGGGGGATAGATAAAGTTATAAGCCCATAGATAAGGTCTTACTCATTCTCATGCTAAGCCAGCAAGCAAAGCATGCGGCTAATAACTCTGTCTATCCAGCTCAACAGTAAACAATAGTTATTTGTTATGCAAGAATGCAAAATTATTGTTTGCGGCGAGTGCTTGTATTGAATACCGAGCGGTGTTAAAAGACCGCCAACAAAGTGGGAGACCACATACAGGGTGTTAAAAGACCGCCAACAAAGCGGGAAACCACGTATTTTCCTCATCATAAGGAACATTTTTGCCCAAGGAACTATGCCTGGGAAATCAACGGTTTCCGAGATAATGAGGTTCAAAGTCGAATTTTCCAAAACTTTTTTTTTGCAGAAATGTATTCAGTATCTAGTTCTTAAGAATCCCCTGAAGCTCTGCAGCCCTCTCGCTCGCACTTTTCAACATTTTAATTGATTGTAAGAGAATGATTAAACTTTGGACGATAAAATATAGTTGCAGACATAGATAATAAAGCTATCGACATGTGGACACACTTTTGATTTCATATTCTACTAATAAAAAAAAATATCACTGAACTTCGGTTAAAAGTAGTAGTTCAGTAATTTATTTTTTAAACTATAAATGTGAAATTTAAAGTATGTCTACATGTCGATAGCTTTATTATCTATATCTGCAACGATATTTTATCGTCCAAAGTTGAATCATTCTCTTATAATAAATTCAAATGTTCAAAAGTGCGAGCGAGAGGGCTGCAGAGCTTCAGGGGATTCTTAACATACCTTTTCAAGAAGCCATATCAAAATTATGAATATTTCTTACAAAAAACGACGTTAAAGTTGCAACCCGCAATGTATTCTAAACATCGGCACTTCATAATCTGATACCTACGCTTGCGCAATATGACTTCTGTGCGTTACACGTCCATTGCGTAAAAAATATCTTTCATAATTATAAACTAAAAAAACCAAAATAATTTCCCAACAATAATTTATCGAAAAAGTACTTTCTTTTGGTGTCTAGTGGCTTTCGGGTCTGTTGGCGGTCTTTTAACACCCTGTATAGTCCTCATCATAAAGATCATTTTTGCCCAAGGAACTATGCCTAGGAAATCAACGGTTTCCGTGATAATGAGGTTCCAAGTCGGATATTTTTTCCGGAAATGCAATTTTTTTTTTGGAAATGTGTTTTGTATCATGTTATTAACATATCTTCTCAAGAAGCTATATCAAAATTATGAATATTTCTTACAAAAAACGAAGTTAAAATTGCAACCCGCAATGTATTCTGAACATCGGATAGCCTAGATTGTTCCCAGAACCAGGACTTATCACGGTCCTAAATTTGACTGAAAACTGTTCAGCGGTATTCGCGTGATGAGGTAACACACAGACAGACAGACAGACAGACAGACATAGACCGATTATTTTGCATTTTTGTATTCAGAATAGTTTACTTAGTAACCCCTGATAGTTTTTTTCTAAAAATATTCAATGTACAGAATTGACTTCGCTAGAGTTTTATTATAAGTATAGATTATTATATAAGACACTGCTTCTTACCAAACTTCATGATTTTTTGGTCAACACGTACCTACTAGGTTTTGATTCTCATGTGAGTGTAAAAATATTCGGCAACGTGCTGCGTAAACGGCGGCAGCTTTTGATTGCGTAAACATTAGAATCTTGGTATTTTATATTAATTTCAACTGTATACTTTTCGACGCATACATGAAAAAAAAAAAGATGGTTTTCACAGATAGACAGTCCTATAGTGGTTCAGTTTTTCCGTTTCTTTTTCCCGATGCCGTGCGTAATAAAATGCCAGCGCGCAAAGAAAAAAAATCCTATATCAGAAACACCAAACGAATCGAGATTTTGGAGCCTTTGGTAAATATCTCTCACTCGTAGCGTTCTGCTGGAGTATTTTTTCGATTCATTTAGTGTATCTGATTTAGTTTATTTTTGCTCTACTCTTGATTGAGATGAAAAGTTGTGTGTGTTCACACCGATGCAATATTAGAACTTGCGTCTCGTGCCTTTTAAATTGTAAATCTCTCGCTACGCTCATGTTAATTTTGTTTTTACCACTCGCTAACAATACTTTTGAATCCTTGCTTAACAAATAACAGCGGTTGTCCTTTTCGCAGTTAATTCGCGAGTGTGAAGACTTCTCGATGTCGCACGATGGCAGCACAGCCCGCCTGAAGATCAAGCAGGTGACGGCCGAAGATGAAGGGATGTATGCCTGCGAGGCCAGCAACAATCTAGGAAAGGCCACTTCAACGGCTTGCCTCGTAGTCTATGGTGAGTGAGGATATTGTTTAGATGTAGTTGGCTTACCCAGTACCTATGCCGTCCTATCAGCGGACAATACGTGCCACGAGAGATGATACTTGAACGCGCTTCCTGCACTCTTTCCGCCACCCCGATGACGCCCGGTCCCTTCCCGCACTCAGACCTTATACCGCTAAAAAGACCTATAAATCGTCATTGCGCGTGTCAAGCCACGTGGTTTTTTAAGTCTCTTATTTTGTGGCACGTATTGTATCTGAAAAGCAGATTCTTATTGCGTTGTAAATTGTGATAATTGTAGCGCCCGGAGAGCCGAACACGCTGAGCCGACAGCTCCGAAGGCCGCCGGCGCTGCTCTCAGCGCAGTCCACCCCCCGCTCCACACCTCGCTGCACCCCCGCCAGATCCGTCTCCAGGACTCCTGGTAAGTCACAACTCGGGAAGCGATTTGGTCACAAATCATTAATCTTGCAACCGTAGTACGCCGGCTTGGCGGTACGACGCATAGATAAATGGTTTTATAACGCTGTCAATTATGTAGCGCCATTTTTTTTTCACGTAAAGCAAGGCGACGCGCTATAGCGGTATAAACATGTTTATCGATGGGTCATTTGATAAGTTTTTATGAGTAAATGAATATTTTTTAAACCTTTTTACTCGATCCTTGAGAACAATTTTATTTGTTCATTGGATTCAAAACTAAATTATCAAACTTTAACATATTTTTTTAGGTCCAGAAACAAGACGACAGATCTACAGTCCATCAAGACAAGTGGCCCCAAGGTTCTACACCTACCCTGTAAACAAAGTTGTAGAAGAGGGCGCCACTGTCGTCTTTCAGTGTGCCGTGACGGGACACCCGTCGCCCTGGAGCACGTGGGACAAAGACGGGGTCATCATCACCCCATCAGCTAGAATCACAATCAAAGAGAAAGAAGACGTGAGACTGATTGAAGTGGAAGAAGTAACTATAGAAGATGCTGGCCTTTACAGAATCACTCTGGAAAATGACTATGGAAGGGTAGAAGCAGTCGCGAGGCTAGACGTTATCTCCCATAGAGGGAAATTCTGCTCCGGCGTGAGAGCCTACAGTGCGTCTCCACGGAGGACCACAGCTTACAGGAAACACATCGCCAGCACCTCCACTCGTCAGACTGACATGACTCAGATGACAGAGTACAGACTTGCTTCGCCCGGAATTTACAAATTAGCCAACTGCCCAGATCTGACCCTGGACGAATATCAAACGCTGCAAAATTTCTTCGACCGAATACCAGAGGGTGAAGAGAATAATATTTTTTTTTCGGAAATAGAAGAAGACGATGAAGATGAGAATGTTCCTAGGGTTAATATGCCAGATGAGGTTACGGTTAAAAAGGGCCGTTCATTGAGATTGAAAGCCTCTATTGCAGATGTACCGAATCTTAAAATAATGTGGTTAAAAGACGTAAGTAGAAAGTAGGAACATACTTTGCACGTAATTAATCGTATATAAATCTTCTCAGTTGTTTGAATACTGCTGCAAAGCGAATTTGGGTACCCATTTAATCTGTGCAAACATTTGCCAAGCGAATTGCTAGCGAGTATGACAATGAAGATAATATTTAGCTTAGGTAAAGTGTGGTATTTTTTTGACAGGATGAGGAGATAAATATAAATGAAGCAAAATGGGACAGATTCAACATAGAAGTCCACCCAGATAACACAATTTTAGAAATATCGACCATTTTGGAGGGTGATGAAGGCTTGTATACTGTGAATGCTGTCAATAATTTTGGCATAGCACTTTGTGATGCAAGAGTAACGATAGATGATGCTTTGGAACGATATGGCGGCAGAAATGATGTCACATTGAAAGACGTTGACGATCTAGCTGTCACCATAAATTGGTAAGTTCTGGTTACCTACTCGTACCTACGAACTCGTAAATAAAATCTACTTACCTTCTGAGTAAAGGTGACTAATTGGTAGGTAGCAATAAAACTGAGAATACCTCTCCCACTCTCAAAGAGAATACACAGCAGTGGGATAGAATCGCGATATACAGGGTGTTGTTTTAGTTTATGACCTTTGTTTGGTTTATGGTTAGTGACATCCGACTCAAAGAAGATAGTTTTAGTAACGCTTGAAACTAAAAATAACTTAAAATTTCTTATGATTTAGGAGCTATGTTTTTTTTTGCAAGTTGTGAATTTCTCCAATTTTCGTAACAAAATCCACCGTGGTGCATGAATGTCAACATGAAATTAGCTGTGTTAGATATAGCCCTCACCTTATTCTATGGTTCTTTGAGCACTTTCTCGATTCGTATAGATTTTTCTTTGTACACGGACCTTTTTGTAAGACGCCTTATTAGGGTATTTTAACCTTTTAACCCTTTGTAACCCCTTGACCACGCTCCTAAAAGTTTGATAATTTTGCAGCGAATCTCACAGTGAATTGCTTGAGATACTAGAAAAAATTGAGCGGGGACAAGTACCAGAGGACATGCTGGCTAATAAGTACGGCGCTGATAATATATTATATTACAGTAAGGACTACACGACTAAGCCTTTTGTGGAGACATTTAGTGACTCCTCGAGGTTACTATGGCAGGTGAGTCGTGTTAGATTCTACAGAAGCCCCAGTGGTACTACACCGCGACAAATGATTTTTTTTTATCGTTGTATTGCTATATATCTTTGGGAACTATATTTTGTGTCATCAAAGTTTATATTTGTCATCAACTTGTATCATCTAATTAATAGATCTATCGCCACGAAATATTTTCATTCTCAGAAAAATAAAAAGTGTCGCCAGGTACAAATTACCAAATTAATGTCAATATGTACGCAGAAAAAGAGATGGATTATCTATATAATCGTAGTGCATCCATTGAATAAAAACTTTGTTCTCAGAATAATAGGTTTATTCCAAAAATAACAGCTCTGTATTCAGATTAGTAGATCTGTCATCATATAAATTGATTATCGTCCGCAGATTGCGATTTGTTTTTATTTGTTATTTTGTCATCAGTACAGTAGTTACAAATTATTTCGTTCAATTCTCCAAATAATACTATTCGTTACCAATTTAATAGTTCAGTTCATAAATTTTATTAAAAAATGATCAAAGAGGCGGAGCCAAATTGGCGCGCTATGAAAATTTACCAATCATGCGCAGCGATGGGTCGTACATATGACAGCACGTCGACCTTTACACGCTAGCACTCTACTCGGTTGCGTTATGGGCGACTTTTCAACAAAAGTGTACAGACAGACGTGCTGTCGTGTGTACGAGAGGTGGCGGTTTACTTCATTCGCTTAATTCCGTGCTCCTAGTTGCAAGTGCATTTTATATGATTATTGTTAGGGTTTTTGGTTTTAGTTGATTTCTCAATAGTTTCTTTATATTATCATGGCATCAAGTTGTGGTGAAGATGATGCAACTCCTCCAATAACGTTATCATCGCTCGTTGAGAAATCACTAGTGGAGAAAGTACAACAATAGGTACAGTCGGCCACAGTCTCAGAAACCCCTTTTTGTTCGATTGGCACCCTTATGCCGCGCGCGATAAGAGCTGCCATGGGGTATCTGAGATTGTGGCCGAGCGTACAAGCAGTATACAAGTACACAATGTAAGATAGTAGCTAAATTCATAGATCCAAAAACATTCTTTTTCTGGATTTTTATATATTTTTTAAGTTACCTATTACATTTATTTAATGACCATTTTTCCTTAATTTGATTATACAGTTATCAGGACAAACCTATTAAAATAAGTACAAACCTATTTATTTGATACTTGATAATATACAGGGTGTTAAAAGACCGCCAACAGACCCGAAAGCCACGCATACTAGAGACCAAAATAAAGTACTTTTTCGATAAATTATTGCTGGGAAATGATTTTGGTTTTTTAGGTTATAATTTTGAAAAATATTTTATTACGGAATGGACGTGTAACGCACAGAAGTCATATTGCGCAAGCGTAGGTATCAGTTCATGTTACTTAAGCTTGAAGTGCCGATGTTTAGAATACATCGCGGGTTGCAATTTTAACGTTGATTTTTGCAAGAAATATTCATAATTTTGATATGGCTTCTTGAAAAGGTATGTTAAGAAGCAGATACTGAATGCATTTCTGCAAAAAAAAAGTTTTGAAAAGTCCGACTTTGTACCTCATTATCTCGGAAACCGTAGATTTCCCAGGCATAGTTCCTTGGACAAAAATATTCCTTATGATGAGGACAAACGTGGTTTCCCGCTTTGTTGGCGGTCTTTTAACACCCTGTATACCGATGATTATATGTGATTTATTATGAAATTGTTTTTATATTGTTTGGCGACTACGCATTGATGACAGATCTATTATTTTACGGACAAACCTTATTTTTTATAACATTCTAAACTTAATTAATTGATGATAGCTTAAATCATACCCTATATCTTTCTCACGATAAAGCAAAATTGCGCTACTCGTTAGCACGATTTAAGACGAGGCTTTGATTTTTATTAGCCACCCGAAGCACAATCGAAATAATAGGTTCTCAAAATATGTTGCTGGTCGAAACACTACCTCAAACAGCGAACTGTTATCTTCCGCTCGCTGTCAGACAATCTACTATGGAGGGAGCGGATGACGTCACAATAGAATTTATTCAAGCCAGGCGGTTGCGTTTTGAAACAGCCTAATTTTAAACTTTTCCAACTGTCATTTCTTGATGGGTTTGGTCATTCAAAGAGATTCAAAGATTATTTTTTGTTCTCCATCCGCCTTCATACTGTCTTGGAAGTCCAATATTCCGATGTTTGAATGATCCTCATTGTGGAATAAGCAGTTGATCAGAAAATGGTTAGGAATGGCTAGTAACAAAGCCTCGTCTTAAACATGTGTCATGGACTCGTGGTATAGTAGCTCCAAGGTAGTGGACATACAGCAAATTAAGTAACTACTAAATTTAAAAAACTCCCTAATTTTAATTTCAAATAAGAATGTCTCTTAGACGGCTTAACCGATTTTGATAAAACATGTCTAGATAACCTGCTTTCAAATATTTAAAAAACCGCACTCAAATCGGGTTACCCGTTTAAGAGCTATGTACTCGTATGGTGCCACATACAGACACACACACTCACATATCGGAAAAAACTTATAACACACCCCTTTTTATGACGGGGGTTTGTTTATTGTTTTACAATAATATCCGTTATCGCAAAAAAAAAACTTCCTATAGTTTGTAAGTAAGCCTCTTTTTTGTCTTTTTTCAGATAAAAATAAATAAACGATGCCGGGCGTGAACGAGCTGTTTTTTTTTGTTTAATTGATTAAATGCATTTTATTTAAAATCGTGTAGGTATGTTCATTAAAAAACAGATTTTTAATCCGAGATAATATTATTTTGCCAATACATTATTAAGATTTGTTTTTTACCTGCTAAGAACAACTAATTTTAAATGAATCTATAATAATACATTGATTTGACCAGGGTTAATAAAATTGTTATTAGTAAACAATGAAATGTTCCTTTATTTCATACCAAGTGACTTAACACTTTCGCGGACACGCGTATGTGGTGTATTGTTCTTTTTATTGTCATTGTCACGTATGCTGTAGCATTATGCGTGTCCGCGAAAGTGTTAAGGCATTTCTATTATTAATGTTGGCTTGTAAGTATCTAGGTAGCGAAATGTTTTAATTTGACCGACTTAAAAAAAGGAGGAGGAGCAATCGTACAAAAAGGGGTTTCCTAGTGTGTGGCTGACTGTTCTTCAGAGTTAGGAGAGGCTGGTAGATTTAATGGAAGATTTAATTAAAATCTTCGGATATGGAGAATGAGACTTGTCTACGGACTTATTGAATTTTAATGTTTTTCTGTTGTGATAATTTAATTTTTGTGAAACTGAAACTAAAAGGCCTAATAGTAGACTGAAGGAGTACCAAAAACAAGATACATCGTGGTAAGAATCCCGTTTTCTTACCATGAATTATGTCTCAAAACCACGAAAGTTTAAAAAAGTATGGTAAAGGACCTAATTTTATTTTAATTTTTATTCTCGTTTGGAGAAACTGTAAATAAGTTTGTACACTAAAATGGAATTCTCTCGTTCATAGTCTTTTATTTTTATAAAATACCGGAATTTTATAAATATGTAACAGAAAGCCAAGTAATAAACAACAATCAGTCCGTGCCACGGAGGCGATAAACGAGAAAAGAATGATTCATATAACCCGTGTCATTAAAGAAAACATTTAGGATGGACTTCAAAACACTCACCCTCTCGCTCTAATTAATACAGTCAAAGCGAGACAACGCTAGGTTTTTAACTCCGTCCTAAATGTTTTCTTCAATGACACGGGTTATAAATATCCTTCTCTTCTCGTTTATCGGAGGTAAGCCGGTCAAGTTAATTACTTAAGTCAACTTCAGTAATCCCACTGCAGAACGATTGAATAAAATGTTCCATCCCGTTACAACAATCCACCATAATACCGCAAATGCAATCTGAAACAAATTTAACATGACAATATTAATCTATTAAAATATATTTTGTGCAGACAGTTCAAGACGATTAGAAACATTTTTCTAAGGATCATAGAGATACACAAAAGACAGTCATAGTCATGGTGGACATCCACCTTCGATCAAGGATAAAACTAGATACAACATAGAACTCTGAAATGTGTCTGGAAAAATAGATGCCCAAATTGCCTTTGGGAGCTTATTTGCTCGTAGTCCATGCAATTAAAGTAAAACTGTACACTAATGCGATAAGGTTGACATTCGAATATTAGACGTATGGTCGAAATGATGTTTCGTATTGTTCTATTGCTGATATCTTTTGTTTCTGTGGGGACAAGTTTTTATTGTGATTTTATAAGTAATGCGGATTCTATGGGATTTAGTTCGGTGACATCCACACAATAATTCGCAAGCTCAGCAATAATGGAACTCTATAACCCGTGTCAATAAAGAAAACATTAGGACGGAGTTAAAAACCTAGCATTGTCTCGTTTTGACTTTATTAATTAGAGCGAGAGGGAAAGTGTTTTGAAGTTCATCCTAAATGTTTTCTTTAATGACACGGGTTATAGCACAATAAATTCTGTTCGAAAAAGTGTCAATGACAATGTCTCTTTAACCTTTGAACCGATGTTGTTAAAACATAATTATCTAAGAACACTCGCTAGAAAACATGCTTTCAAATAAAAAAAAACCGGCCAAGTGCGAGTCGGGCTCGCGCAATAAGGGTTCCGTACTGACATACAATAAACAATGTTTTTATTGTTACTTTATATAACAAAAAAAAAGTATTCGAAAAGAAGACACGTTATTGAACGAGCGAGCGAAGTTCTCCAAGTCTATTGGAACAATCCGGCGTTTGTATGCATGAATGTTCGTTCGACGATAACTTGAGTAAATTTGGTCGGATCGTCATGAGGTAGGCAGGTAAACAAGGAAAAGAGATTTTTTAAGTTCGAACATGAGCCAAATCGGTCGAGGGGTTGCTGAGATATGGGGTCGCGAGTTCGTAGTTCGGGGCGAACCACTAGTTACTTAATTCGCAAAGTTAGGTCGGCTAGTTACTTACCATTGTCCTGCGTCATTGTTGAGACGGTGCGTCGTAGCTGCTCCGCGACTACCCTATCAACCACCCACGGTTGGGCTGATTGAACAAAAAAACATTATTATTTTCCTGTGTATAAGTACTATTTTCTGAATAGTATCTTTTGAATCCGTTAACTTTTTTTTAACCAAGGGACTGCAGACTTAAGTATTTTGGTATAAAAAGGTCTTGACAGACAGACAGACAATAAAGTGATCCTATAATGGTTCCATTTTTCCTTTTGAGGTCCGAAACCCTAAAAATAAATAAAAACGTAACCAACAAGATAATTTTTCTTTCGCGACGCTAAATACTTACGGGTGACATGCGCCTTGGTGGGGAAATTGCCTCGTGGGGACTCGATAACTGCTGCAAACTCTTTACCGTTCGTTCTGAAAAAGAAAATCATGGTTGCAAGCGGTCGCGCCTAAAAAGCAAAAAAGCATGGCTTCTTGGTTAGGCTAGAACAAAAAAAGAAAAAAAAAAACTGTTGAAAGGGGGCCAAGTTTTTCAAGGGCTTATTTTTACAGTTTTTTCTAGTTAAATGAGTGGGTACCAAAGAAATATACTTACTCTATTACACACTGAATATTTCCGTCAGATCTCATGCTATAATTTTCGATCCTGAACCTGTATTCAGTGTCCGTGCCCGGTGGCGAAAGCTAAAAAAAAAGCTCACATGCCTTACTGGTATACACAAAATTCTGTCATCTTTAGCCAATAGTTAGGAGCAAAAAAATATATTTTATCGATTTTGTGTTTGTCTATTTTTTTCTTTAAACTGTCAATTAATTTATCTATTGAAATGAATCCCTTCCAAAACATAATTTGCAATCATGCTGCGTTTTAGGGAACACAAAACTGCGGTAACAGGAGACATTAATGACATACTTTCTTTCGATATCTCATAGATGGCGGTAAAAAACGGTACAGTGTAAAGAGTCTACTGATAGCATAGACATATATTTTTTTATAGGCAAGGATATAAACAGATGGAGCCATTAAGGTTTACACAAAAAAGTTTACAATGTAAGCCACTGTATTGGCGTTGACAACCTAGTTGGACCACAGAGGGAAAAAGGTTGGACTAGCCATTGTTAACCGATTGGCAAAGTTGAGATAGCTAGGTTATTATAAGTTACAAAAAATCCAGCCAAAAGTGTTGACAAGCTACACTCAGCATCAGAAAAATTGCACCTTTTGAAATAATGACTGAAAAACTTTCATTCCTTCAAATTAAACCAAAGGGTGATTTTTTGACAGCTCATAAGTTGTAGTTCCAAATTTGTAACTATAGATGTCGCTGACGAGACGTGTTTTTTTATGGCAGTTCGCGCTCGTTGCCTTCGTACCTTACGTCCAAACACATTTAGGTATTAGTGGTGGAGCAAAATGTAGTGTTTCCGCTTTTGCCATCCACTCAATCCATTGATACCTAATAATCCCCTCACAATAGGTTTCAAATAGGAACAAAAGTTGTTTGAAATATTTTTCAATAGGGCTGATTTTTTCTATGGTGAATGTAGGTATGTTTGTGCATATCCATTTTCACGCCTTCAAAATATTACTTTTATGTTCAAAATTATTTCACAAACAATATAGCTTTTCAACAGTTTTGGCTGGATTTTAGTTACCTAGCTCCTCAACCAATCGGTTAACAATCAAATTGTTAGTCTAACATTTTTTCCCTCTGTGGTCGAACAAGGCTGTCAACGCCGATACAGTGGTCTATATTGTAAACTTTTTTGTGTAAACCTTAATGGCTCGATCTGTTCATATCCTCGCCTATAAAAAAAAAATATGTCTATGCTATCAGTAGACTCTTTACACTGTACCGTTTTTTACCGCCATCTATGAGATATCGAAAGAACGTGGCCTAGAAAGTATCTTATTAAGTAGGTATTGTTTCTGCGCATACAAATCCGTCAAGAAAAATAGCCCTTAGGTTTCCGATGACGTCAAGACGTATGACCTCTCTCATATTCGGATCCAACTTCTCGCCTTTTATCGCGCAGTCTTTTAAAAACCGAAAAAAAAACAAAAAGGTGCAGCGGTTCGCTTCCTCCCTGCCGGCTGCTGTCGACGCGATATGTAACTCCCACTATACATGGATGACTATATTATTATTAGACAGCCTGCCGGATGAAGCTACTGCGATTGAAATGGTCAAAAAATATAAGTGACATTCATACATAAGGCATGTGGCTTTGACTTATGTAACTGGTAACTGGACGAGTAATAGCGTTGAAGAGCGAATCAGAGTGCCATCGGAAGCCTTAGGTCCAGCCGCCGTAAGGATCAAAATCGGCCAGCAGTACGCAGGAGAGCGAACTCTCGAGCTTATTTCGTACCCCCTGGAGGATCAGTCGACCTCTCGCACTAAGGCCCGTAAGATCAATTACAAATTAAACTCAATCCATAGATTAAACCTCGCACTTTGTATGAAAGTTAATCGACATATAGGATTTAAACTAGCCTTTTTGGTTTAAACTGTGATTGATCTTACGGGACTAAAGCGGATCCCTGTAAGCATTATTCAGGGCAAGGAGCGGCCAACAAAACGACTGATGCTCCATGTAATGTCGTATTTCGATGTTTTAAGTTTCTTGGCCTTTACGTTACAGGGAAGGATCACGCTCCAAGACATGGCATTTGAATGACCGATGGTATGATTTCATTCCTGACGATATTTTTGATAAATGTTGAAAATGGCTCGAGTTACTTAAAACAATATATCGGCTACGTATACCTATGTACGGTCGGCCACAGTCACAGATACCCCATGGCAGCTCTTACCCCCCCCGCGCCTGTTCTCCCTTCGCCCCTCGACACCCGTGCGCCTACGCGGTGGGCTACGAGGGGCTACGACGCCGTAGCAGCCTCTAATAGCGCTACGGAACTAGGTACGAATGGCTCACTTACTTATCTGGACACAAAAGTTTTAAAAGTGAAGGTGAAGGTATGAACAATGGAACAATATGGTCTTTCGTCCCTCCCGCTATAGTGGACGGCCTACAATGCAAATTCGACCGAAAAACCGCAAATGGATGTACAGGACTGCCGTTTGGTACACAAGTACTTTAGGTTAAAAAAAATCATTTTGAGCAGTAGTTCTTAAAAATATCCCCCTTAGGGGGGGAGTTATGACGTCATCAATTTTTTGTATGAGATTTGAGTTTGTTTTTGTTCAGAAACCTATCGTGTGTGGTATCAAATGAAAGGGCTTCTAAAAATATACTACACCATTAACATTCGGCCACCTGTTTTCTAAAGATCTAAGAAATATTTTCAGAACGTACCAACTTTGGACTCCTATAGATATGAGATGGCTTAGTAAAATGTAAAACATACGCCAAATGTCTGATGGCTGAAGGCCGAGTCCCGCGTTGAGCAAAGCTCAGAGCGACTCGGACACACTCGCAATGTCTACAACTCACGGAGCCACTAGGACTACATTTTATAACAATTAAATTAAAATTTTAAAATACCCCGTATTTTAGATTTAAATAAGCATATCTCATAAACTGCTGAACCGATTTTGATAAAACGTAATTATCTAAGAACACTCGCTAGCAAATAAAAAAACTCGCTAGCGGTTTTTTTAAGCAGTTAAAATTTAAAAAAAGCTGCATTCAAATAGGTTCACCTGTTTATGAGCTACGTATGGTGCCACAGACACACACACATAGCGTTTAAACTTATAACACCCCTCTTTTTTAGTCGTAGGTTAATGACAGCTATTATAATTATGTACTTTATCCTGTCCGCTTACTTAGGTTAGTTCGCTATAATGGAAGCTGCATAAAATAGGTAAGCAATGTACGAGTAAGTTGCAAAATAAATTAAAGCCAGCTAGAATCACATACCAAAAATTCTTGTGGTGGGCCCTTCACGGGCCGACCGTTTATGTGTGCTTTACGTCGTTCGTGTGTCATCATTTGTGTCCGTTTTTTCTATTTCACTCAAGTTTAATTTGTATGGTGTTTCTGTTAACTAAGATGAAGGCGCGGTGCATAGTGAATAGCCCGCGCGCCAAGAAAAATGCACAAAATCGAGTCCTGTATCAAATAGGTACACTAAACAAATCGAAAATGTTCACATATTAAACCCTAGTATTATAGTTAGGGAGGCGAATAGGTGAATTTTCGGCAATACTCGAGCGTGGCAGTTTAAGATATGAGAGATACCTTAGACCTAATAGAACAACCTTGTAAAGTATTTAGCTCTATATGTAGTGACGCGCGCCTAGGATAGACGATCAGATTAGTAAAAAAAAATGGATAGTCTGAAATACTCGAGCGCGTCAGATTAAGATATTGGGGGTTGATTTTAGTGTTTAAAGACTAAATTTAACTAATCTGACGATAAGTCCTTGACGCCGCCGAGTTATAGGGTCGCGAACTTGTAAAAAAAAAACGTTAATCCGGCATTCTCGAGCGCGATTTATTTTTTATTTATTTTGAAGAATATAATCTAAAACTTACTAAAAATACAAAATCTGCCGGTTTCCGCATGACCGGAAGTGTGGAGGAGTCATTTCGTCTTCCTAAGAACGCGTTACGGCATATAAGTCGCGAACGATAATTTTTACAAAAAAAAAGTTTAAATAAACAAAAAAGGTAATTTTATTTTACACAAAAAAGGTCTCTTTACACTTTTGTCCAAAGTTAAAACGTTTTGACTTGAAGCATCATAAAAACTCAAACTTTTTCGGTCAGATTAAGAGAACCCACCAACATTTTTGTCAGATTAAAAAAATATGCTTTCAGGATACCGAGATAAACCTCCCCTATGAAAATCTGACGCGCTCGAGTATTTCAAAATAACTTTATTTTTTTGTATTTTCAAAAATTCATCGTAACTTATCGTCACGCCGAAATCGTCAGTTTTTTTAAAGGGAGCTTCCTTGGGGCCTACTTAACACCCCTTCCGAAAATCTGACGCGCTCGAGTAATTTTTTTTTTTTTGCATTTTTGACTACTTTATATGCCTACCCCCACCACGCAAACCGGCAGATTAGTATACCGTTGTTATCAGAGGCACTCGGGGCATACGTAGTATGAATATCTGACGCGCTCGAGAATGCCCAGGCCCGCGTTTCATATAACTGACATAAATATTTTATTATGACAATTCGATGTTCATTGATAGGTCGGTTTGTAAACAAACCTTTTTTGTAACCTCATGTCAAATTGACTACGCAATCTATATCGAATTGTCATAATAAACTATGAATTGTATTTATATGAAACAGGCACCAGGTAACTGTTTTTTTTTACATTTTTGAATAACCGTACACGCCAAACCCACCGCTAAAATGGTTTTTGCCATACGAGCTTTTCTTTTCGAAATTATTTTATCTTTCGATTTTGATAGGTCTCGACGGCGCCGTTGAATTACGCCATTTAGCTACCTCGCCTCCCTAACTATTAGGTGAAACCTATCTAAAACAGCCAGTTTTGTGTTGACATTCATAAACGTTTTGAAGATATTTTGCTTGAAAAAAATAGGCGGAGCACTTTTTTTCAAGCAAAATATCTTGCAATCTGTTATGCATATAACATGAAATTGGCTGTGTTAGATAGGTCTCACCTAATTCTAAGGTTTGATATGTGAACATTTTCGATTTTTTTAGTGTATTTGATACAGGAATCGATCTTGTGCATTTTTTTTGCGCGACAGCTAATTCACTATATGCCCAGCGCCTTAACCAAGTTAGTTTATTAAATTGTTAGTTTTTTATAAGCATTTTAAAGTTAAAAATTAACCATCGGAATTATGTTTTTACACTAATAGTTCTCTTTGAGATACATTACGAAAAAAAAAGTATGTAAGGAGCCAACTGAAACCGAAGAACCGGCCCTTACTGCCCCGTTTTAAAAACCACCGTGTATTTTTTTATTTTTATAAGTTAACGTCACTTGGTTATGATCGAACAACGTTGTGACTCGCTGCATTACACTAAGCAAGTGCAGTCAGTGGCAATCTCGCAGATGGAGAATTTTATTTCCGATCACAAGTCTTTCCTGGAATTCTACCTATCGAGGGGCCATTGAAAGAGCGGTATTCCAAAATGTTTATATTGAAAATTCCATGCAAATCTAGGACAGATGGTTTATACAGCGTCAAATGACATCTCCACTCACACTAGATGGGTAAAGCAACCACTCGGACACCGCCGTTCAACATAGCTAGAGTAGGTAAGTAATCAGTAATCACCGTTAGCTGCATAAAAATTTTCCTATGAAAAACATATCGTTTTGTTACAAAATGACTGAAAATTTTGGTTGTTGGTAATATAAATAAAAATAATACTGATGAGGACGCCGCAGCGAAAGTCACCGCTTTTATCCTGTACCTATATACAGTGGGTGGGTTTGTTCTTATAAGTCCTCCAGCGGAGTCTCAGGCTATACTTATCTGAATTTTTGTACTATTTTGATAATGACATACTCAAAATTCATGAAATAAAGAATTAGATGCCTTATGCTCTGAACAATAGGCTGCATTCATTAGTCAATTCATGTTTTTTTTTGTGGGTAGGTTCATACTATCCAGATATAATAGACTGTAGGTATATTGCGGAGTTCGTAAAGTAGGTAGGTAGGTAGAGCTAAGGAAGACTGATTTTATGTTTGTAAACCCCCGATACAAAAGGGGTGTTATAAGTTTGACTGCTATGTTTGTGTGTGTTTGTCTGTCCGTCTGTGTGTCTGCCTGTTTGTCTGCCTGTGGCACCGTACGTAGCTTTTAAAGGGGTGAACCGATTTGGATGCGGTATTTTTTATGTAAAAGCTGGTTTCTAGCGAGTGTTTTTAGATATGTTTTATCAAAATCGGTTCAGCCATTTATAAGACTTGCTCATTTGAAGCTTAGATGTCGGGGGTATTTAATTTTTTATTGATTGTTATTACTATCATAGTGTCAAATAGCGATCTATGTAGTGTCACTTTTTCAAAAAGAGTTAAGACAATTTTGAATCTTTCGTCTGTACGTACACGTAGGTACATATTTATTGTTAGATGTAAAGATTCCACAAACACGCACAAAAACGCTATGTCAGGACGTGTGGCTCTACGAGACTCTTAGTTAAGAATTAATTATTTTTATTTAGAATTTTAATAAATAAATCACATTAATAATTGACATTATAGTGTATTGTAGCAATTATAATAACTTTCTAGTACTGAACAGAATTTATTGTATTACAAATATTAGCAATACACAAATTCTTTTGTATGACCAATATTCTCTCAATACAAGAATATAATAATAATAATAATATAATATAATATACTGTTTTAGAGTTTCAAAAATGTTTTAAATGAATTATTGTTGAATTCACCAGTTTTTTTCCGTGATATGATCACTGATAATTGTTTTCTCTAAAACAGATTATTGTACTTAGTTATTAAAATTTTCTTAATACAGAGCTCATATCTACATAGTTTTTAATTTTTATTTCTTTTTCTGATTAATCTGTAACAAATTCTGATTCATCTGGGCACAAAATATTTGAACGTCGATATCTCGAAAACTATTTTATAAAAATCAGTCCCTCACTCAAATATATGTTCTTTGGTATACTATTTCAATATGAACATGTGTTACAGTGCTGAAAGTGAAATTAAATTTGTGCCAGTTGAATCAGTCGAAGAATGTTTCAGAGAAATACCCACCCACCTCGCATACTGCCATCTATGGCCGAAACTGCTGAACGCAATGAAACCTGAATGGAACAAACTAAACTGGCGCGGAAGCTTTTTCATCGGTTTTAGGGAAATGCCCACAGATGGCCAGTAGAGTTGGCAGTGTGACCTCACCCAAAGTGCTGCTATCTATAGCGCTATTGTGTGAGTTGCCATCTATGCAACTGTTGTTTGCGCTTTGCCACCGGATTTGGCCACGAGGATAGCACAGTAGCAGACTAGCAGCGTGTTACTTTAGTTAGAGGATTGTAAACATCGCATACACAAACGGAGAAAACGAACTAACAGTTTTGCTGCCCTTAATCTGATTTCCTTGATTTTGGTGTGAATGTTTCAGTGGATTTAAATCTATGTCCGAACAAACTTAAAAAAATAAACCAAACTATTTAAAAAAAAAAGGAAACTGCAGTGTCATACTTCCTGGCATGACCTTGGACGTTTTTCCAAAATGTCATATGTGTGGAAGTTAGTGGTGAGCGCGTTACCAAAGCAAAGGACGCGAAGAGCGTTTTGTACAAGCTATGTTCAAATGCACACAGATGGCGGTGTCATCTCAGACCTTGTCTTTTTATTTTATCACGCTTTTATAAGCTTCGCCTGTATGTATGTATGTATGTATGTATGTAACGGAATCTTTGAGCATAATTTTTACCAACTTCCAGAAGTCTGATTAATCTGAAACTTTGCATACGTATCAAGGACCAATGACAATGCAATAATTTGATAACAGTTTCCCATTATACCCCTACAGTGCCATTATACAGGGTGGATTTTTGAGACGGGGCAGTAAGGGCAGGTACCTTAACCGTTATAGTTACAGGAAAACTTTCTTAGGAGACCTTCCATAACTTTTTGAGATATTATGAACTGCATTCACAGATTTTGGAAAAAATGTACGGTCAGCAAAAAAATGCTAAAATACCAAATTTGTTTTTTATGCCAATAGCTTCTCTTTCATGTAGGGATCAAAAGACTCTAAGGAGCCAACTGATGTTTGAGTACTAGAAATGACCAATTTAAAAAAAAAAAATCGAACTAAAAAATTAAAAATAAATTATAGTTTTAAAAAACTAAAAAAACACGCTTTTATAGCTAAACGAACTAAAAAGTATAAAATATTTTTTTATTACAAAGAGTTTAAAATTATAATAAAATTTAAGTTATTAACAGAATAATACAATACAGAGTAAAAAAGCGTGGGGTGCATCTCATAGATAGTTGCCAATAGAATGATTGTAACATTTAATATATAATCAAGCACTCCACGCTTTTTACTCTGAATTGTATTATTCTGTTAATAACTTAAATTTTAGTATAATTTTAAACTCTTTGTAATTAAAAATTATTTTATACTTTTTAGTTCGGTTAGCTATAAAAGCGTGTTTTTTTAGTTTTTTTAAACTGTTATTTATTAAAATTGATTTTCACTGACTTTGGTTTTAATGACCACAGATAAGATAACCTCAGATATTGATAGTATCCAAAAGAAAATGCTTAAAATTGTGTCTTATCAGTGTTGGTTCAGCCCAGATTCGGCCGAGATTCGGTACATTTTGTATTAGGATGGCCATGGAGTAACACACTGCTGCGGTAATAATGCCGCAATGGAAGTAGGACGTTCCTTATACAAAATGTACTGATAACAGATATCGCAATGACGCGTGCGATATTATCGACCGATAAAAGGCGCTTGTGTGGGAGCCTTTGACAAGTTTATGTTAATTTCCTTGGAATGTCGTAGGAAGATACTCCAGAAGTCTAGATCTTACACTCGTTCATAAAATACTCCACGGCATCTATGAGGCAAATCCATTTAATTTTAATAAATGCATAAAATATAATATAGGTAATATCCCTAACATCTAAATCAAACATCAGCAGTTGTTCAAAGAAATCAAAATATGACATGTTACCGCCGAAACCCCATTTCAGGCCAAACCAGTCTCGCCTAAGCTCGTATGAATAAACCGGTATAGCCTAGCTAGGCCAAACTGGTATAGCCTAGGCAGATCTAGTTTGTCCGAGTAAAAAAAATTCAGGATAAACTAGAATGGCCTAATGAGATTGTAGTGTTTTATTTGTGTTTTAATTGTAGACTTACCTTTGAAAAAGACATTACGAAGTATATAAAATCAAAGCAAGACTATGCGAATTCAAAAAGAAATTAATTTAAAAAACATTGTCAATATGAACGCTATAGGTCAAGGGTAACCCCCCACGGCTGTATTAAGTCTAATGACGTCATTATACGAGATAATGAGTTGGTTAGCGCAAGCTCGCGCTGTTTTAATACAAATGCGTTAGAGCAATGGGAGCTATTTGTACGCTGCCATCTTATAATTGGAGGGAAGTGCAGAAATAGTGCCAATATTGAGAAGAATAACATTGTGTGTAAGTAAAAATTATTTGGTGCTCAGTGTAGCTACCACGAGTGCGAAAAAGCTGTCCCGGACGTCTGCCCGACGTCTGTCATGTATCCTAATACTATAGTAGTAAGGTTGTTTATCCAACTTATCACTTTCAGTGACAGTGACAGTAAGCACTCGTGGTAGCTGCTCTGAACTAAGAAGTAGGTAGTAAGTAGCAAGTAAAGTGCCTATGCTAGTCGACTCTTCTATCTCTCCATGTAAGGGTAGGCTTAAGAGTGCGCATTTTTTACATTCCCGCCCATAAGTCATAAACCAAAATAATTAGAATAATAAACTCTATTATAAATTATAAACTCTATTACAAAGCATGACTATGCTAATTCGAAGTAAAATTTATTTTAAAATTTAGTAATTTGAATTCAAAAGCGTCAAGGGTAACAGTAATAGTTAGAGAGCTGGTGACCAATGGAGATATTTTTTCGTACAAGGCTAGGAGTTGGTAGGCTGATAGAGTAGACTTCGCTGAGTCTGGGAAAAATATTTTTTTGGCACGGTCGCGGTTGATAGTTAGATTTTTACGACTGTGAAAGTTTAAATGTATGGGTTCAGTATATTTTTTTTGTCGTACAAGTCTAGAAACTTCTAGGTTAGTTGTTGAGACTCCGTTGAACAAGAAAATATTTGTTTTTTTGGCCGAGCGTGGTTAAAAGTTTGATTTTTATAACCCAAAAATTCACACTTTCTAGGTTATAAAAAACAATATTTCTACCGCGTTTGGCTAGTAATAAATAGTGATTTCGTGATCAGCGGAGACTAAAAAGGCAGCCTAAAAACTCCCAGCCTTATAGACAAAAAAGAAATGACTCAACCCATACATTTAAACTTTCAAAGTCGAAAAAATCTAACTTGCAATCGCGACCGGACCAAAAAAATATTTTTCCCAGACTCAGCGAAGTCTACTCTATCAGCCTACTAACTCCCAGCCTTGTACGAAAAAATATCTCGATTGGTCACCAGATCTCCAACTATAACCCCCATGTGCAATTTAGGCGAAACGGCGTAGCGATTTTTGTATGGAGCAGGTGGAATTAAATCGCACTAGCACAGTTTCCGACACACAAAAAAACCAGAGAAAATGGGGATAACTTGGTGTTCATCATAGAATTTAATGCCCTATCCATACCATTCATACCAAAATCACCATAAGTTCTATCTAACATTTTATTCCTATTAGACTAAAATTACCCTGCCTACGCTGTCTGTCCACAGTGTCGGTCTGTCCGTCTGTCATCTTTGGAACCGTAATTGTTTACGGACGATGAAGATGAAGATAAAGGAAATAAAGAAATCACTGAAATGCGAGAAATTGCAGAAAAATTATCTGGGACCTGGGATTTTCCTACAAATAAGCATGATCGCTCTTTCGTCCTTTACTTCTGAGAAACATCGTAAAATTATTAATCGGGTGGATATCGAGTTGGGGGGACACACAACATAATATTTTACAATTCACACGTGACGGTCTGTGTGCAGGATTAGCCGGAGTGTTAACAACGAGTTGGTTCAGGTCCATTGCTGCTATTATAAAGTAAAGTAAAGTAAAAAAGTTTATTGCCACAAAAGCAAATATCAAATGTAGGTGTCATTACCAAATACAAATACCTACCGGCCGGAGTAGGTAGACAGAGCAATATGGGACACATGCCTCCTGCGATCACTGCAAGATAGGTAGAAATAATATTGTGTACGATTAATGATTTAAGAATTTATTAACTTTTTGTTAACTTACTTGAGTTAAGAGTTTAAATACTTGCCTATGTCCCACCTTATGTCCCATTAGGTTATGAGTTTCTAAACTTCTTGCTGACTTTTAAAGTCTATTTAGGTATGTCCCATCAGGCACTGCAGCTTCGGGTGGTCATGATGTAGGGTGGTGGTCACTTCGCCCATCTAGTGTGAGTGAAGGCGCCACTGGCCGCTGCATAAATCATCTCATTACGTAGAAGCAAAGACCTAAGTTTTAGCTGATTCATACCAAAACCCAGCAATATGATTTGCGTAACTGCACCTTCTCCCGCCGATAAATAAGCAGGCAGCGTCAAAGCCTCTCCTCGACGCTAAACATTCACGCCACGTCCGCCACGGGGTCGGTAGATGACAAAATGTCTCGTAAAACACAACTGGAGCATGTACGCTCTGAATATTTCATACATGAACATGACCGATAGGTTTCCGCTCCTATTTATTGGGTTCTAAAATGTGTTTTATTTAGCAACTGGTTAGGGCTCAACTAGAAAGTTCGAGTGCACTTGCAAACCCTACAAAATTCTTATATGATCAAACGCTTTTTTGGGACTCTGCACTTATTTTTATTTAAATACCTTTTTAGGGACAGCTAGGAACTGACTTTTTCAAGTGATCAAGATGGGCAAAATTTATTGAGGGAAAGAGGCGTGCTGTTAAGAGCTGATCGCAGTTGATGACCACTCCCAATAGTGGAAGGTACGCCAAAAAGATGAAGAAGTTTTTTCTACCTAAACAAGAAGGTTACCCATGAAGAACTTGGGCCCCTTTTTTAAATTAAATTTATGTTTTTGGTGAGTCTTCGTCTATTTTTGTCTCTCTTTTGCTTAATTGTCTTACATATAGAGGTAGTGCTAATTTTTAATAGTTTTTTTACTTATTTTGATTCCACTCACTCTTGACCGTTATTTATAATGTACACACGACAGCACGTCAGACTGTACATTTTTGTTGTAAAGTCGCCCGTGACGCAACCAAGTAGAGTGCTAGCGTGTAAAGGTCGACGTGCTGTCGTGTGTACAATAATAAAAGGAAATTAAAAAAATACCCAGGACATTTAACTTCAAATAAGCATAAATATCTCATTAACGGCTGAACTGATTTTGAAAAAACATATCTAAAAACACTCGCTAAAGAACCTGCTTTCAATTTAAAAAAAAAAACCGACTCCAAATCGGTTCACCCATTTAAGAGCTACTACGGTGCCACAGACAGACAGCTAGACACACAGACACTCACACACCATCTCTCTCTCTCTCTCTCACACGCTAAAAAAGCTACGGGGCTGAAAAATTGCGTAGACAAAACCAGTAATGTCTCGCAAACAGTCTCCAGTGAAAATATCTTTTAATTTTCTCTAATAATAACAAGGGTGTCCGTTCGTATTACAATGATTAATGAAGCCCATCATCATTGCCGAGGACCAGGGTTAGCTGACCTCTCGGAATGTAAGCAAGGGCTTAGTGCGAACCACCGATATCGTAATAACACCATTATAGATGTAGAGGGTACAGGAAATAAAGGATCGCTGTCAAGAGTAGTTTGTTTTGAGATATTAAAAAAACGTATTTACTTCTCAATTAAACAACTCTAAAGTGTTTACTAACTTTAATAAAATCATGTAGGCCAATGGTTTTCCATTATATATTTTTTATTTATATTATTTTAAATAAAATACTTATGCCTCTGATCTTTTTTAAACAAAAAGAAGTGACTATGATCTTTTTTTACTACAGTCATAGTAAATTATTTTGAGCCTCACGTTGACTGTAATAAAACTTGATCTTACCATTCGTCAGCTTTCTTAATTTACTTCTAGATGGCATTGTCAACTCTGAAATGGAAAAATACTGTCTTTGATATTTCTTTCCCTGTACCTTCACTTGCCCCTGCTCTTGCTTCGCACTGGTGCAATTTAGGAATTTAACAGACGATAATTAGGATGTATTGTATGATTGTATAAAGCGTCCGTGAAAAAATAATACCGATATGGTGAAAACCACATCAAAATCTGTTGCGTAGTTTAAGATGACAGCGCATATACGTACAGACAGACGCGGAAAGCGACTTTGTTTTTGACAGACTTCAATAAAAAGCAGCTTCTTAATTTAGCGTACTTCCAGCGAGCGGAAGATAACATCATATTCAAATGTGTTTGGGGTTCTGTACCATCAGAGCGTAAGTGAGAAACTTAATCTCATCAAACCAAGTATCTGAATCTGTCAAACACCAAATTTTCAGCAACAATCATCGTCATTAGCCCACCTCTGCCTACTGTTGTGTATAGGCCTTTTTCCCCTCGAGACACCTCTCACGGTCCCTAGTTATCCGCATCCAATCAACAATAATAACTCAAAAATATTAAGTACGTACTTGTTTTTTGACTCTACTAGTTCTTGCATCATCTTCGTTGCATTTGATTCGCGATAGCCTCCAGCACAGAGCTCAGGTCATATTGGTTAAAGCATCCCCTAAAATGGGCTAAAAGTCTGGTAACTTTTACAAATTGTAACCGCAATGAGTGTTTATTCTCTCCTCATACTTAATGGCTAAGAGTTAGGAGTGAGTGAATTTGTTTTGAGGGCTGCTAATGTTGTTAGTACTTTTGTTGTATTGTTGTTGTTTGTTGCAAGTGGATGCCGGGATCTTTTGCCGCACGTGGCATAAGTGCGTCAATCAAACACAAAGGGGTATCTCAACGTGTCTGAAGACTGGAGTTGACTGAACTGGACTAGGACTATTGACTGGAGCTGGAATCTTGTACACACGACAGCTCGACCGACTGTAAACTTTTGTTGTAGTCACCCCTAACGTAACTTAGTAGAGTGCTAGCGTGTATACATTTCAAAGGGCGTTCGTCCACCGCACCGTTAACATCAGTGAGAACAATATGTAAGCTATTATTATAGCTATTAAGTTATTATATCTACCTGACAAACCATTGATAAACAAATAGATACTTAATTCATGTCATTGACAGTTTTCTTTTATCTCTTATATTTTCAGAATAAAATTGCAATAATCGCAAGTCGGGACACGGTATGGCTTGACATCGTGTTTAGTGGGGTTTTATTTTAAGTCTTAGAAAACCTGGTGAAAAATATTTTTCATCTCCCACGCTCGGAAAGTTTGCTGTTACTAGTAACTTACGATCGTGTAAAGGCCGGATTTAAACTATCTGAATTTTTATGCGCTTCGAAATTTGAACGCGACGCCGGGACAGTCTTTCCCGCGCCCTATGGTGTTGAAAAAGAAAAAAACACTGGCCGTTTAAGTAGATGCCAGATCACGACGGAAAATAAAACCTCATGCATAGTTCGTTTACACGCGTACTTCAGCGAAAGCGATTGTTCGTGCCCATTCTCTATACAAAACTGTGAATGTAAATGGTGCATAAGCATCTTTTAAAAAGGTAAAGTCACGGAATAGAACATTCAGAAACGCGGTTTCTTCGTATAGTCTTTTCAATATTTTGTACACATATTTATTTTATAATACCAGTAAATAAAAAAAATGCTTCGCTTCTGTGTGATCAAATAGATAATTATGTTTTGGTTTGTTAAATACATTTTTTCAAACGATATTACTAATTTCATTTTTTATCTCCTAGAAATTTTTATTTATATGGTTAAAGTTCAGAATGCACCCGGAAAAAAAAACATTCTTTTATTTACATTATTTTTGTGTCTGTATAAATAAACTTCAGGAAATTATTAATAAAACGAATGGTTTTAATACCAACGAAGCTCAAAACTTTAGTGCGGCAGCCGTAACTACAGTAACATATGCTTTTAAAAGGAACTTATTTGACTCACCTGTTTTGCCTGTAAGTAGTTGTCTATAGAGTTTTTCCCGCTTGGCTAACAAAGTCATTTCCTCGCTTCTGTGAGATGAAAAGTTTTGTGTTTCGCACGAATGCAATATTATTTGCGTCTCGTGCTTCTGAATACGCTCAGGTTTCTTTTTTTGAACCACTCGCTACGCTCGTGGCTCAATTTTAGAAACCTTCGCTAGCTCGGTTTTCAATACAAGCACTCGCCGCAAACAATAATTTTGCATTCTTGCATAACAAATAACTATTTCATCTCCCATGCTCGGAAAGTTTGCTGTTACTAGCAACTTACAACCGTATAAAACCCGAATTTAACCAATCTGCATTTTTGTGCACTTCGAAATTTGAACGCCCTTGTTCTGCACGCCCCATGGTGTAGAAAAAGAAAAAACACTGGCCGGTTCACTAGATGCCATATAAATTCATAAAAGCTTCAGAAAGAAGAGCCTCGTTTAGACGCGACTCTCCACGACAGTGCCCATTTTCTATACAAAACTGTGAATGCAAATGAGGCATAGGCATCTAAAGTCACGGAATAGAACATTCAGAAACGCGGTTTCTTCTTACAGTCTTTTTAATATTTTGTACACTATATTTATTTTTAATAACAGTAAATTAAAAAAATGCTCCGCTTCTGTTTTATAAAATAGATAATTTATGGGTTGGTTTGTTAAATACATTATTTCAAACGATATAATTGAATTTATTTTTTATCTCTAGATATTTTAATTTTATATGGTAAAAGTTCAGAATACACCCGGAAAAAAAAACATTCTTTTATTTACATTATTTTTGTGTCTGGATAAATAAACTTCAATAAAATTATTAATAAAACGTATGGTTTTAATACCAACGAAGCTCAAAACTTTAGTGCGGCAGCCGTAACTACAATAAAATATGCTTTTAAAAGGAACTTATTTGACTCACCTGTTTTGCCTGTAAGAAGTTTTCTATAGAGTTTTTCCCGCTTGGCTAACAAAGTCATTTCCTCGCTTCTGTGAGATGAAAAGTTTTGTGTTTCGCACGAATGCAATATTATTTGCGTCTCGTGCTTCTGAATACCTCGCTACGCTCAGGTTTCTTTTTTTTAATAAAATTAAATTTTAGAAACCTTCGCTAGCTCGGTTTTCAATACAAGCACTCGCCGCAAACAATATTTTTGCATTCTTGCATAACAAATAACTATTCTCTGTCATTCTACGAATAGAAAACCGCTCGTCTACTAACTCCGTTTCATAATAGGATTGTATGTATTCGAATGTAGGTAAGTACTACTTCCACAAAACAGCAACAAAACCCTCAAGTCGTAGCGCAAAGGGTTAGCAAGCTTGATAATTATTATTAAAATTAAAATTAGATTATGTTTTTTCCCGCCCCGCTGTTGTTTTCGCTCTTAATTATAAACGTTAAGGCGGCGGCTTATTATAGAGGAGCATCCAATTCGATAGCTATGCAACATTTATGAAGGTTTCACTGGTGCATTAAAATGGTCCTCAAAGCAGAACTGCACCTCTGTTGTTATTTTCTCGCCGGAGAAGATTTGCTTTGTAAAGGCCTTTGCATCTACGTAATGAGCTGTTTATGCAGCGTCTAGTGGCACCTTCACCCACACAAGATGGATGAAGTGACTACTCGGTCGCTGCAGTGCTTGGGACATTGTTAAGATGCACCTACCTATCCTTTCAGCCAGTGGTAGAATATTGGAGGTTCGAATTAGTTGACGGGGGACCTAAGTGTATATAGTGTACCTAAGTGTATATGTACTTCTTTAAAAAAAAGAGAACATTTTGTGCATTTGTAGTAGCAAATTAACATACGAACTGACATGCATACTCGTACTACTTATAGTCTTAAGCCGGAATTACATTACGAAACTAGTTTTTTTTTTTACTTTTGGGCTTCGCTTTAGCCAGGTTAGGTACCTACGAAAAGTGTTTAGGTACCGCGTTCACCTCGCTTTTGTTATCCGTTTTAATATTGTCTGATTTCGTTGATTTTAGTGTCAATCGTTTTTAAAGATGATAAATTTTTAAAAAAGGGAAAATGCTTAGACAGTTATAAATGTACAAAAACGATCGACACCAAATTCAACGAAATATATTAAGGGGTAATATTTAGGAGTAGCAAAACGTCTTCTTCGTTTACTCTTAAAATATCAAATTTGCGAACTGTCCAATCCGTGCCTGTTTTGGATAAGCTGGTAAAAAGCAGTTCGTCTTCGAATGTGGTTTTAGGCGCCTAGCCCTTGTTTAGACGCGTAGGCTGTTTTGACGCGCTTTTTCATTGCGCTGGTTATTTGCCGCGATGGTAATTACCTTTGGGGTAAAGGGTTGAGGAGAGGTATGGCTTAGGGCGCCTGCATACTCAACATGATTTAAAGCAGCACAAAACTGAATTAGAAATAAGACCTGTCTCGTGGTCCTGAGGTAGGTATACTTACTCATATTTTTTTTTATTTTTATTAACTATACTACAAAACTGCGTGCTTGGATAGAGTGGAACATAGCAATCGAACGACAAAATGGCATGAATTCATGCTGCAAGGATGAAATGTTAAGGCCACCAGAACTCTACCTCTCTCTGAGAGAATTTAAGGCATTTATTTGCCCAGATAGTAGGACATTAAAGACTTGTATAGGCTAAGAGAAGTGTTAGATGCAGAAGCCTGTAAGTAAGAGATAGGAAGAAAAAGAACAGTGTGAAAGGTCCCGCTAAACGCCAGCTCAGTTATGACCTGTGCCGCGACTCTGGGATGGAAAGGCCGAATTAACAGCACAGCAGGTGACGTGAATAATGCAGTGAGTTAGAAGGGATTGCATTCGGCCCTCCGTCCCAGCCACGCGCGCGACGCAAAAACATGCTGGCTAGAAATACAGCCGCTCAGCGGAAAGTAAGGTTTAAAAAAAAAAAAATTGCGGTTGACTAACTGCCGGTTTCTGATTTGAGAAATTCGCTGAGCAAGCACTTAAATATCGTTCTGCCTCTGCGGATTTCTCACAAAAGAACGTGACAGAACGATAGTTAAGTATTTATTTATTAAAATTCTCAATTCAGAAACCAGGCCTTAGATTTGTATTTGTTTCACTGGTGAAGGATCTTTGACTTCGCTCGCTCGTTCAATTATTATTTTTTACAAGTGTTCTTATTCATTGTATCTGGATAACGGATAACCACCACCGAATACCACTCACGAAGTCACGACCATTTTCAAAGATTGTTTAGGTATTTGAAGTCTGAGTAAGCTTGCCAAGCACCTATCCCATCCTATCTTTAAATATGACTGTCTATAGTGCAAGTGAAGGTGCCACTGGACGTTGTAAGTATAATAATTGTATAAATCATCTCATTATTAAGATGCAAGTATTTGAAGCCGGTTCGGTTGCACAGTTTTATTCAAAAGTATTTTCAACTATTTTAGTCACAGTTTTTTTCGATGCCACTAAAAGTACACTTAGGTTTGGGGTGCTGCAGGTGATGCAGTAACGCTGTTGGATGCGACATGATATATCACAGGAAGTATTCCCGTAGTCCTGATGCCCGAGTAATTTTATACCTATAGGGTGGAGCATTGAGTCCAAAACTACGAGATATAAAATATGTCCTAACAGTACAGTAGCCCGTAACGGTTTAACCCTTTAAAATAGATCTCTGTCCAATATATGACCAGCATAATTTGAAATGTATGGCTTCGGAATAGAGTTCAAATCCAATGAAAATTTCGGACTATCTCTGCCGTATAAAGGGTTCAAGTAAAAGATTACTACTGGCCCCCGTTCTAATATGTTATAAATTACGTAATTCTGGATAAAAACATCTAAGTCAGAAAGCCCAAACAGACTTAAATGACACGTATTTTTTCTTTTGTTGAATTTCTTTGGAAATACTGGTTATTTTAAAGTTTTAGTTGTGATTTTTGGGCCGGAAGTGACGTAACATTTTAAGCTTATAACACAACAACCTATGCCACAAAACTAAAAAAAAAAAGTGTCACTTACCTTGTCATTGTCATGCTTATATTCGGAGTTATTGTTTCCCAGCAAGCCTAGCGAGCTGGGTTAGAGCGTATCTATGGGTTTATAAGTAGCTTTTGCCCGCGAATTTGTCCGCGTGAACTACAGAAAAATATATGTGGTTTACATTGCCCCTAAGTATAATAGCGTGATAATATGTAACCTATGTGTTATTCTAATGTCTAAGGCGGACTTGCGTCACTCAGGGTTAGCAAACTAACTCAGAGTTAACTTGACATTTCCATACAAATTTTGACGTTAACTCAGAGTTAAGGCGCTGGGCATAGTGAATTAGCCCGCGCGCAAAAAACATGCACAAAAACGATTCCTGTATCAAATACACTAAAAAAATCGAAAATGTTCACATATCAAACCCTAGAATTAGGTGACAGCTATCTAAAACAGCCAGCTTTGTGTTGAAACCCATAACACATTGCAAGATATTTTCTTTGAAAAAAAGTGCGCCGCCTATTTTTTTTCATCAAAAATATCTTCAAAACGTTTATGAATGTCAACACGAAACTGGCTGTTTTAGATAGGTCACACCTAATTCTAGGGTTTAATATGTGAAAATTTTCGATTTTTTTAGTGTATTTGATACAGGACTCGATTTTGTGCATTTTTCGTTGCGCGCGGGCGATTCACTATGCACAGCGCCTTAACTGGCTAACCCTGGTTGATGCAAGTGGACCTAAGCTATCTCCATTCCAAATTTCATCTAAATCCGTCAATCCGTCTGCGTGAAAGAGTAACAAACATCCATCCCTCCATCCATCCATACTTACAAAATGTTGCATTTATAATAGTAGTAGGATAGTATGATGTATCTCACACAGATTTATTTTATAATTATTTTGATATATTTCCATTACGAGTATGCCTCCTCCAGAGCCCAGCTTTTCTCGTCCCGGCTTATCCATCACTCAGACGCCAAGCCCATACAGAGTTGTGGCAGGACGAAATCCGAACATTTTATATGCTTTTCCGGCCTTTGATAGGATCAACGCGGACCGCGGCAAGAGGGAAAATATGTTGCGCGGAAAAGCTGGTTTGCGTTTGCTCGCCATTAAAAGTACTGCCGACTGGTATTAATTTCGAATTCAATAGGTTTTATAAAGAGGTTAATATTTACCTACGATGGATAAAAAATACGAAACCTAGGTACAGGGTGTCCCTAATTCAACGTCAAGCGGGATCTGGGTGAAAGGATAGGGCAGACGGGAACTGGGTGAAAGGGCAGGTCGTAACGGTGTTTAAAAAAATAAATAAAAAAATCCTGGTCGCTTCATTCAGAAATTATACGCGTTTCTTTGAACATAATTATTGAAAATTGTCACCCTAGTCAACATATTGAGTTAGTACTTTTCTAATTTTGATAGGTAACCACTTTCACATGATTTTTTTCACTTACTAATCCTTAATAACCATGCTTTTTTCTCAATATTTGGTCTAGGATAGGTAACCACTTTCAAAATGTTCAAAGAAATGCTTTTCATTTCTGAACTTTTAATTTATTTTATTTCTTTTAATTTTTCCAGTATCTTTATGACCTTGCCCTTTCACAAAGTTCCCGCTTGACGTTAAATACCGGACACCCTGTACATGTAAATTAATGATATATTTATAGGTATTCCGATTCCAGGCATAATTTCTTCAATAAGAATCCTTAATTCAATTCCATTCAATCAAATTCAAAAGTTTTTATTTCGGACGAAGCCATCACTATGGCTTCGTCCGAAATAAAAACTAACATTTTAGTTATAATGGTAACTTATTCTAGTACTATAAAACGAGATTTTTCTCAGAATTTTACGTTCTGCGACCTTTGTTCTCTTCTTTTAGCGTCAGCGTCAAAGCTTCGCACCCATACATAAGTATTGGTCTTATGACTGTTTTGTAGGTACGTATTTTGGTTCTTCTTGATAGAAGCAAATCTTTGGCCCCAGTAGATGCGAAGATGGCTCATGGAGGATCCGCAAGAACACCGACCTGGAAAACCTGCTGGCCGAGCCCAACATAATCGGAGAGAATAAATCCGCAAGACTCCGCTGGCTCGGCCACATCGAGAGAATGGGAGAAGATCGGGCTGCGAAGAGAGCATATGTGGGACGTCCCGTAGGGCATCGGCCGGTCAAACGTCCCAACCGCTGGAAAGATGCGGTGGAGAGAGACCTGTGCGAGCTCCAGGTAGAGGATTGGAGGGAGTTAGCGCAGGACAGGGAGAGCTGGCGTCTTTTGGTTGCGGAGGCCAAGATCCACTTTGGGTCGCTGAGCCAGCCGGGATGAAGAATGAATGAATAAAACGAGATTGGTATTTAATATCTAAAAACTTCTTTACTTCACAAGTTACCGGTTAGTAAAATTTTGCTAATAAGTCTACATTGAGTGTACTCTGTATACGCCAATTTCAAAATAAAATTTATTCTAAGAGCTAAGTACTTATTTTTTTAATACAAGTCTAGTTTGGCAAAAGATAAGAAAATAATCAACCGGTTATAAACTCTACAAACATTATCAAACTAATCCCCACAGGCTGTTTGTCAAAAGGAAATAAGACAACTATTTACTCATAGCCAACACAAGTTGGTAGCAAAAAAACCTAATTAGGATATTTTTAATCCTAAGTTCGGCCGCGGGCAATATGAGGGGATCGAAACCAAATCTAAACATCCACCAAAAAACGGATATGGTTTGATATTCATGATTAAATGAACTTACCTAAAGAAGTGGTTACGAAAAGATTGGAATATTGTTTTTTTTTGCAATTTATTTAAATCAGGAAAAAACAGAGAAAAATCTGATAAGTGTTACCTCAATATGTGTAGTTATTCAATATCGCAGATCGCGGAATGGACTTTTGACTGTATCTTAGTAGACTATGTATGAAAATCTTCCTACACATTGTACTAAAATTCATGGTCTTCCTTTTATTTCTGACACTATGTTACTTAGCAAAAAATAATCCTTATGATGAAGCCTTTCGATCGGTATGATAAAACTACAGGGTAATAATTTTTCTCATGTAACGGGTTCGATTCCCGGTTCAACCATGTAATTATTCAAATATCTATGAATGCAGTTTAAATTGTTTTTTAAATTAAAATAATGTCTTCTTTCAGTAAAATGTTCCATCTACAATATTCAAGGTACTTTCCCTCCATGTGGCATAGCCGTGGGACGCCCTGTATAGATATACTTCAACTCAATCGGTTCAGTAGTTTCGGAGCAAATTGGTTGGGTGTGAGACGGACAGACAGACAGACACACGAGTGATCCTTTAATGGTTCCGTTTTTTCCTTTTGAGGTACGGAGCCCTAAAAATCTGCTAAAACGGATTAACGTTAGGGCTTATTATTTACAAACTAACTCGGTCATACAAAATGCATGTCGCCGTCGTCGGCGGGGTGTTTCCTGTTTTACATAAGTTTTGCAGCTCGCACGCTACTCAAAGGGCAGCGGTAATTAAGCGACACTGGTATGTAAATCTATGGTAATAAGAGCAGCCTTTTCATGCCACTTTTCGTGCTCGAAACAACATTGGCGGTAATGTGTAAGGGGGTTAGCACACGGGTGGGGATGGAAAAGCGGTGAAGTAGCGTTTCTTAAAAACCGGCCAAGTGCGAGTCGGACTCGCGCACTGAGGGTTCCGTACCGCTATACAATTATACAAAATTCTGTTTATTCGGACCCTCAGTGCGTGAGTCCGACTCGCGCTCGACAATGTTTAAAACATTTTTTTGATATTCTAAAAAAAAAAGCCCTCTAATCATACCAAATTTGATGTTTGTATGTATTACCGTTTTTGCGATAGAGCAAAAAGTATAAAAATACGTTTGTTTGTATGGGGACCCCCTTATATTTTATTTAATTTTTATTATTTGTTGGGTAATAGGCCATAATAACACATAATCTTGAAAAATTCAACTGGCTATCTATTACGGTTCCAAAGCTACAGCCCTAGTTAGGACAGATGGACGGACGGACGGAATGACGAACAGACAGTGTAGGCAGAGTAATAGGGTCCCGTTTGGCACCCTTCGGGTACGGAACTAATTTATTTATTTTGAAAATGAGGCCCAAAGAACCATTCAAAATGGCATACTGTACGACTAACAAAGACACTTCACACTAATATTAGCTGCAAAAGTAGCAAAAAATGGTCAAGTGCGAATCGGACCCGCGCACTGCAGGTTCAACTGTGGTATTAAAAAAATCTGGGTGTACGGACCCCCGATACAATGGTCTCACGAAGCAGAAATAGTTCCACTGTAAGTACAAGAAAACATGTGGGCACCCCTCATCGAGCAACAAATAAACAAACAAACAAGTGACAATCAGAAGTCAATGCACAATAAAAACAGCCAACAATAAAAGCGTGGATTAAAAAAATACACCACCCCTTCGTAGGGGCGAGCAAATGGATATGCAATAACGATAAAATTTGATGGGAGAGGAGAACACATCCCGCCCATGCGATTGCAGCACTTGGGGTTTGAAACCCTGCCGGGAAATGGGCCAGATAACCTCTAAACTACTCTATCACACTGTCGTTACAGAAGTCCCACTCCGGGACCCGCAGTACTGCGCATTGTCTGTCACCACGAGCACATGATTAAAATAAAAAAAAAAACAGGGCAAGTGCGAGTGGGACTCACGCACCGAGGGTCCCGTACCACCATTATATGCATTTATTTGGAACTTAGAAGCTTGTTTATTTTTATTTTTTAGGCTCCAAGGGCCTGCAGACCTGAGTATTTTTATATTCAACCTGATCTTGAGAAAGATAGGACAATGTTCTTGTTTAAAATAATGGTAGTAGGTAGGTATATTATCTCTGTGAGAAAGGATACTTCTCGACGTTCTCTATAAGCTCCTCAGATCTAGGTACTCTTTTGTGTGCGAGGTGGCTGAGTGGGCCTTTTTGGTTATAGGTAAGCAAAGTGAGTATCTTAATAAAACAGAATAATAGTGAACTTGTTGGAGTTTCACAACAATATCTACTTAGGTACTTACAGGTTTTTTTTCACTTAGCCTCGTTATATGTGATCGACTGATAGGCAAAGGCCAACCCGATCAGATGTTTTATCAGTCCATAATTTTCTATCTACAAAATTGGGGATAACATATACATATATAACCCAGTATTTTAACTCTCCGCCACCGCACCGTACCAGCAGCACGCTTGTAAGTATGGTAAGAGCAAAGAAAAATGAAATAAAATCCAATTTCGAAAGTCCATCTACATAGTTGAATCGATCTTATAATCATGTCAGTTGAAACGATATCATGTCGCCACCAATGAAAGGTGATGAGGGTAGCCAGTGACATCCCAGATTTGGGATTTAAGCCAATTCGAGCTTTGTACCCAACGTGGGTATCTTGACCAGAGGAAAACAGAATTGTTATTTTTAAAAAAAGAATATGTTTTTCACCTTATTTTTTTCTCCTAGATGCGCGATTCTAGAAATAATCGCGCGCCAAGAAATCCATGTTATGGACGTTGGTCGTTAAAAAATGCGGTTAAAACAATATAATAGATAATTTTATTATAAATCAGTAAAAGTATTAGGGTGGCATTAATAGTCGTCAACACAAGATCGAACTCAAGTAGGTGATCTCAGAAAAGTCAAATGACAAGCCTTCTTCTTCTTCTTCTTCAGCATGTATATGTCCACTGCTGGAACCTCTTCATGTTTCCTCCATTTGAGCCGGTCTGTAGCTATTGTGGTCCAGGTTGAGGCTGCTGCGGCCTTGATGTCGTCGGACCATCGTGCAGCTAGTCTACCCACACTTCTCGTTCCTGTACGCGGCCTCCATGCAGCCTCCAAGCCTTGGCTAATGTCAATGCCAATCTCAAAATAGTGTCTATTAATGTATTAATTAATATGCTGACAGCTACTCAAGTTTGACATTAACCAAGGCTTGACATTAGCATTTGACTTTTCTGAGTTCACCTACTTGAGATCGATCTCAAGCAGGTGACCCCAGACGACTTTTAATACCACCCTTACTTACGAATACTTACTTACCTTACGTTGTAATGACAGAAACGAATCTGGCTTAAATAATAGAAATATCTTTTCAACTGATAAAACCCGTTTTGGTCGCGCTGATCTGGGGGCTAATTTTATTTTCGGTAGTCTCTAATGTGACTTGTTACTAAGGTTTTCTTTGTAGAATCTCGAATGCGAGATACCCGAGAATTCGCTCCCTGAGGTGTTAATTTCAAATGAATAGTTTTGCCAAATCTTACCGTATTCCACTGTTAGGTATGCGTGCGTACGTCATAATTAATTAAATATACGAAAGAACCATTGAGCTAAAAACCTTCACCAGCTAACCCTGAAGCGTCAACTACGTACCCCTAAGTGCACACTTACGCACAGATCAAAGCATCACAAATCCTCCTAAGTACATTATTATACCCGTGAAATGCCTACATCTGCCGACTTTTTTGCCATTAGATACAAATATGCACTCTGATCTGTCGCGTTCCGCGCGCTACCCCAATTTGAGCCTTAAAACTACCAGAAATAGCGCTTATTCGGTGTAAAAGTCTGACCGTAATCTGATTTTCACTTTAACCTAATAGATTTACGGTAGGTTTTTGTTTGTCTGGGTAGTTTTCGGGGGCTATCAATGGGTCAATTCAGGCTGTAATTGAATTTGAGCTTGTACCCTGATCTGATTATATTTTGGGGCCTATTGCGAACGGATGACTTCTTTTGGTGATGCCGTGCGTCCAGGGTCCGAGTTACTTTGGTACATTATCTAAAAAAATGTTCTGAGTTTGAGTGAGAAGTTTCTTGCAAATAACAATAGATATTTTTTACTTCGTTATACGATCAAACCAGGAACATTTTATTCTTCTTTTGCAAGGAGAAGTTTTCGTACAATGGGCAATGTTTATAAAATTAAATGAACTTTTCAGAAATCAGATAATTCTGTACGAATTTAATTTTCGATTTATTTTCAGTGCGCGAGGTATTTTTCAAAAAATATGCAATGTACATATTTGACTTCGCTAGAGTTTAGATTAAAAGTATAAATAAAACGTTACTCAAGTGGGTTCGAAATTTGAATTAGTATGAGTAGGTTTATATACAAGGTGTTACAAAAGTACCTAACTCTTTTTACAGGGTGTAACCTACTGGTCATCAGGATGTCAATCTGTAAATTTTTATTTTATAACCTCAAAATTGAAAAAAAATCATAACTTTTTTGTTTTTGTTATTAGCTAAAATTTAAAAATATGTTTGTGCGTGTAGGTGCATTTACAAGCTTTGAGTTGTTAAAACATTGTGAAAGTCAATGAAAACAATATTTAAAAAATACTTTTCTCCCGCCACATCGTTCACATTTTATTAATTTAAAAATTAACGGAACGTCATAGAACAAAAAAAATATTTAGGTTGTGATCCTTGTCACCGGGTGCTATTACCCTGTAAAAAGAGTTAGGTACTTTTGTAACACCTTGTAGATGGAGTAGGCTTACCTATACCATCCTGATAGCTTAGCCGGCCTAGCCCACAGGAAACACAAGTCAATACGTGTGAAGCCAACTAAGCCGCGGGTTTCCTCACGATGTTTTCCTTGACGGCTAGCGATGTCCCAGGCCCTGCAGCGCCGAGTGGTCTCTTCACCCATCTACAGGGTGCACTCTAAGTCGATAGCGGAACTTTAAGTGGACTATCTACTGATCAATACAAACAACTTGTACTAGGTGGCGAAAAAAATGGAGTAAAAAAATTATCAGCTGTTCCATACAAAAGGTCGACTCAGTACTGCGCCAAATGTATGAAACAGCAGATATTTTTTTCGCTCCATTTTTGTCGCCACCTAGTACAAGTTGTCTGTATTGATCAGTACACAGCCTACTTAAAGTTCCGCTATCGACTTAGAGTGCACCCTTTAGTGTGAGTGAAGGTGCCACTGGACGCTGTATAAATAATCTCACTACGTAGATGCAAAGGCCTTAGTTTTAGTAATAGCGGAGAGAAAGTCTATCGTATCGCCATTGTTGCGTATGGTTCATGGGAGGCCTTCATGGAGTGAATGATGCATCTCGGTGCTACCCGCCGCTGTTTGCTTGTAACTGATATTGGGAACATAATGCGCTGCATTGTTGTCGATTATTAGCACAAATCATAGACTAGGTATACGGGCGTTTGTCCACCGCACCATTTGTCAACGGGATTATTTAGGATATTTTTGTACGGGCTGACGTGACGTTCGGTGGAAAAGCGGCCATAGTAAATGTATTTAGGTACCGCTACTTCACCGTCATCTCGTTCTCGTTGACGTTGGCGTTGACGCTGCGGTGGACAAACGCCCTACCTTGTTCCACGTAGTAAGGGTTGCAAGAGTTCTAGTACACGTTGCAAGAGTTCTAGGTACCTACACCTAAAATTTCAAATGGTGTTTTTGGAAATCAGTCGGGAAAAATGCATTTAGACCTAATGTTCGAACATTATTTTGTTTATTTGGATGGTCCTAAACCTTAACCAAACCCAAAATATGTGTAGGTAGTAAAGATGTCTGGAAAACATTGCAGGTCAGCGAAGGGAAAAAACCGGCTAAGTGCGAGTCGGACTAGCGCAATGAGGGTTGCGTACCGCCACACAACCTAACAATGAAGAATACTGCATTGGGAGTAACGAAACGGCCAAGCCACATATTTTGACTAAGGTGTAGGTAGGTAGAGTTTGTGAAGTTAGGGCTTGTAGAGTAAGAAGCTCTACATGTAGATCTCGACATGTCTTCCGACATTGTCCGTCGTCTGCGCAGGCCCTAAATAATCCCGATTATAAATGTAAAAAAATAATAATAAGGGCTATTTTTCAGTGTTTTGACAGTCGATCGGTCGTGGTTCTTTTTAGAGAATAGAGGCACAGATAGCTCTAAATTACAAGGAAGGATTGCTGGCTGGGATAAAGTTAATACGTTTCGGTAAGGTTTTTGTGCTCACTTCACTCAATTAAAAGAAGGTACCACTTTATTATGAATATTCAAGTTCGAGCCGGCACCTATTCCGAATATTTCACTTTGTTAAGGGGAATACACGATAAACGTAAGATTAACTGGATCGCCCTCTCCGAAGTTTAATCTGGCTCGCGAATTCAAAGGACCTATCAATTATTAAGTGGGGAAGAATGATGGTCTTGGAAAGTAGGAGCTGAGCAATTTTCCTCTTTTTTTGGCCAGCTATTCTTGCTTTTTTAGGCAGTAAGTAGTATTAACCATTAACAAGAAATTATTTTTGAAAACGCTACTAATTTTAGGAGTTAAATTTTATGTCTATTATGATAATTATAGGTACGCGTCCATTGAAAAAAATGACTTTAGTACGTTTTAATGCTTTTACTCAAAACTTCTCGTAATATTGTGTTCATTATTTTGACAAACTTCTTTTACCACCTGCTAGCTACTGGATTAGAATTTCATTGTTATCGTGTTTTAGCGGCCAGTTTCCTTTCAAAATCCTTGAGATTTTTTTTTATTGTTATGTGCAAAAAAGGTATTATTCAGAATTTGGCAGTACCTACAGGTACAGGCAGTACAATCATCATTGCCAGCCAAGTTAAATAAAAAAACAAGTGCTGTGATATTGTTTTTGCCCGTTGCTATGGTGATGAAAGAAATAATAATATCCAACAATCAAATAACCTGCAAATACCGCAGTAAAATAAGCTAAGTTTTATAAGACTTACAGAGTACCACGCCGATTCGAAATCAGCTATGGGGTTGCCAAGGCAAAGTGAATAAAATTATCTCGCATTTTAAACTTTCAGAATTTAAGTATAAGACGCACTTCTAAAAGACAAAGGCTCTCTCTAGTGAATTTTTTAAGTAGGAAACCTGGGAAATCCCCTAGGATAGTAATATTTCCCAATAAGGGTTATGCCCGTGTGATAGTAATTTCCGAAAATTATTTTTAAAGCCCTTGTAAGACCGACTCTACTTTGTAATTTTCTGTAACCATCCACCTGAGCCTACCAATCAGTATAAAAAGCCCCCAGGCTATCAATTAGAAATACGTATTTTTCATTTTCAATATTTCACGCGCAGTTCTTATAGAAGTCCTTAGGACTTGGACAGTAATCGGTGCTTTTAGTTTCACGATAATTTACACTAACTTGCCAAAATCGTGTTTTTAAAACATGTCAACTTTCAAAAAGCTGAAAAATGTATATGGTTCATACAAAAAAAAAATTGTGGCATAAAAACTCACACGTGCTCAGGTTGAAAATAATTATAAGAAATAAATTCAATGCAATGGAAGACGTAGTACTCACAAACATATTAAGCAATATTATGTTTAGGATAGCGTGACTCTAGTTAGTAGTGACAACCCCTACCCAAAACATTGTGTCAATCCAAAATTATATTGTCGAACTAACACCTAGAATAAGTTTTTCAATTGAATAGGACTGACTGACACCCTCAAAAGGTATTATTCCAATGACCCCAAAAACGCAGTGAATGACATCAGCTCGAGGTTCAACAGTAATGGTGAGATGCATCAGGGCGATAGGGTAAGGGTCCTGAGCTTGGCACGTGTAGTCACGTGCCTTGCCTATGCTTACACAGTGACAGGTTATCTGGCACTCTCCAGTTACTGTGACAGTTTGCCTTAAATCACTTTATAGCCGAGGTCTAGCGCGGTTGTCCCTTTCGAGGTATTTGCGCATGCGAGACGAGACAGCAACAGATTTTTCAACAGATTTGTCTAAACTCTGTCTGTGGATAACAAGTCTTCTTTGAATTCTTTAACTCCACACAGGTGTGAGTAAACTCAGATTCTAAGGCAATTACTTATGGGATTAAGTTTGTCCATTATCTGTCCATATAACAAGCAAGTGGCAGACGACACCACGAACTCCTCCAATTTTCCCGTGATAAAATGTGTTTTTTTTAAATAATAATTATGATTTATTTTTAGAAGCACAGCTTTAGTTTTTTTTCTGAAATTATTCATGGCATAATTTCTGAAAAAAACTAAATCTGTGCTTCTAAAGATGCATCATGCAGCTATGCGTTTCATGAATTAAATTAACATTACAAAATTTCGTGGTAAAATTGTACTAAATTCAGTTTATTCAATATTCAATTGACTATAGCTCAACTATAGCTTGTTGCTTATTGACCTAATTTGCCGCAGTTCTGTAATACCGAAGTACTTTTTTATGACTACAGGGTGGCCCATTTTTTGTGACCCAAATATTTTTTTGGCTAGGAAGCATCGTAACTTATTGTTTAGAAGAAACTTATGTTCTACCAAATAGTTTTCTATGAGTATTTTATTTTATGAATAAAAGTTAAATAACTAACAATACGATAACTTTAAAATTTTAGCGACCTAGTACAACCTTTGTATTTTTTTATGATGATAGGGCAATAGCTAAGTAAGTACCTACTTACTTACTTAAAATAGTAGATTGTTACCCGAGGGACTAAAACACAATTTTCAAGGCAAGAGAGTTTCTTTGAATCCAGAGCGGAGCGAAGGATTCTAAATTTGAATCCTGAGCGCAGCAAGGGATTCAAAGAACTCTAGCTTTAAAAAGTGTTGTTCTCGATGTGAACACTACTTTTTATCACCCTCTATGAGAAAATAAGTGACTGGAACTTACGAATAATTAGCGTCGGCTCGGCAACCGACACACTGTTCTCTGGAGTTAATATTATAACACTTTAATTCTCACTACTTGAGGAAGAAACACTTTTATTTTATGAAAGCAAGTAAAATCAAAATATTAGTACACAAATATACAATACTAGCTTTTCGCCCGCGACTTCGTCCGCGAAGACTTATAAGAAGTTGCCTGGGTACATATTTTACCATTATCAAATTAGCATGAATAGAGTCATGGGTGTATATTTTTGTAAGCTATTCCAAATGTCATCCAAATCCGTCGAGCAGTTTCAGCGTGGAAGTGTATTTGTTGTGTATGTGTGTGACCAAATTGGTAAGATCAAATGAATCCATCCAACAAAAAAAAAACATACTTTAACCTTTTTGGCCGTTTTAGGTTTATCATTATTATTGTTTTCTTCATGCTTAGTAGTTTTGCTATAAAACGCAACTGTAGTTAAATGTTCATTGAATAGTTGTAGCTTTAATGGTTCCGCCATTGTTATTGGTACTACATCAGGAAAACTCTTAAAATGTTTCCACCCTTTTTAAACGGTTTTATTTAGCTCACCCCGTTTGTTTTATTATTTATTCTTTATTCTTTCTTGGGTCAAATTTAGTAATTCAAATTTCACCCTCTTCCTGTCAACCGATTAATCTGAAATTTTGTATACACTTTGGATTTTGGTGACAATACAATTATGTTTATTCATTATCATTATAAATCCAAGATGGCGGCCGCTACAAAATGGCGGATAACGTAGGTTTTATCAATCCCATCAATATGGGTATCAAATGAAAGGGCTCAACAAGCAGAATACAATATACTATAAAAAATTGAAATACAAGATGGCGGCCGCTACAAAATGGCGGATAACGTAGGTTTTATCGATCCCATCAATATGGGTATCAAATGCTCAACCAGTATAATACAATGTACTATATGAATTAAACAGAATGCGAAATAAAAACTAAAAACTAGAAAATAAAAATAGGTAAAAAAACTTTTTAAGTTAAACGGTTTTATGTTAAACATACATTGCAATGTTTAAGATAAATGTACTAAAAACCAAAAAATAATAAAATTGATACAGTCGTGGGAATTATAAACATATGCATAGACTAGACTAAAATAAAACTGTGGGGCACGTCAACTGCCTAATTATAGTGTAACATTACAAAACAAACATTTTAATCAACGATTGTAGACAATTGACGTGCCCCACGGTTTTATTTTAGTCTAGTCTATGCATATGTTTATAATTCCCACGACTGTATCTATTTTATTATTTTTTGGTTTTTAGTACATTTATCTTAAACATTGCAATGTATGTTTAACATAAAACCGTTTAACTTAAAAAGTTTTTTTACCTATTTTTGATGCTGAAACATGTGTTTAATTATTATTTCTGATTTAATACACGACTACTTAGTTTCAAGTTAATCTGACCCAATAAAATGATAATTCCATACAAATTTTGAACCCCGTTTTGGCCGTTTTAGAGTTAACATTATGACTTTTTTCTTCATGGTTGGTAGTTTTGCTATAAAACGCAACTGTAGTTTTTCAAAGTTGTAACTTAAATGGGTTGGGCCCAGCATTGCTACTACATCAGGGAAAAATATTCAACGTTTCCACCCATTTTAACCCTTCATTCGCTGGAATGAGAAAAATGCTGAAACACATGTTTGATTATTTCTGATTTAGCATACGAATACTTAGTTTCAAGTATATCAGATAAAAAAAAAAATTATTTCATACAAACTTTGAACCCCGGTTTGGGCATTTGAAGGGTTAACATTATTACTTTTTTCTTCATGGTAGGTAGTTTTGCCACAAAATACTACTGCAGTTTCAATTTCATAGTTGTAGCTTTAATGGTTTAGGCCTGGCATTGATACTACATCAGGAAAAATCTTCAAACTTTTCTACCCCTTTTAATCCTTTTGTGGACAGAAATTTGAAATACGCTTGAACACGTGTTTAATTGTTTCTTGTTTAATATACGAATACTAAGTTTCAAGTAAATCGGTCCAAAAATTTTTTTATATCATACAAACTTTGAACCCCGGTTTGGGCATTTGAAGGGTTGAAATTATATTTTTTTCTTGATGGTGGGTAGTAATGCTATAAAATGCAACTGCACATTCAATTTCAAAGTTGTAGCTTCAATGGTTTGGGCCCAGCATAGCTACTACATCAGGGAAAAACTTCAACGTTTCCACCCATTTTAACCCTTCATAGGCTGAAATGAGAAAAACGCTGAAACACGTGTTTGATTATTTTTGATGTAGTATACCGATACTTAGTTTCAATTAAATCGGACCAAAATTTTTTTTATTTCATACAAACTTTGAACCCCGGTTTGGGCATTTGAAGGGTTAAAATTATATTTTTTTCTTCATGGTAGGTAGTTTTGCTACAAAATACTACTGCAGTTTAAATTTCATAGTTGTAGCTTTAATGGTTTAGGCCTGGCATTGATACTAAATCAGGAAAAATCTTCAAACTTTTCTACCCCTTTTAACCCTTTAGTGGGCAGAATTTTGAAAAACACTGAAACACGTGTTTAATTGTTTCTTATTTAATATACAAATACTAAGTTTCAATTTAATCGGACCAAAAAAAAAATTTATTTCATACAAACTTTGAACCCCGGTTTGGGCATTTGAAGGGTTAAAATTATATTTTTTTCTTCATGGTGGGTAGTTTTGCTACAAAACGCTACTGCAGTTTCAATTTCATAGTTGTAGCTTAAATGGTTTGGGCCCGACGTTGACACTACATCACGAAAAATATTCATACATTTCAACCTCGTTTAACCCTTAAACGACTAAAATTAGAAAAAAGCTAAAACAGGTGTTTAATTATTTTTTATTTAATATACGAATTCTTAGTTGCAAGTAAATCCGGACAAAAAAATCTGAAATAGGTGTCGAATCATTTTTTTAAAAAAGTACAAAAAACCAAAATTAAAGTACAAAAGACCAAAAAAAAATTTTTCCCCATACACACTTTCAACCCTATTTTGACCCACTTAAGGGTTAAATAAAAAAAAATCGCTTCTGAAATGAACCCTCCACCATAATTAATTATACCGCAACTTTTGTCCAAATTTCATACTTATAGGTTCAGCCGTTTGGGTTGTAGCGTGATGAGTCAGTCACCCTAAGCCTTTTATATATATAGATTATACAATACGAACGAAGACGGATTGCATTTCTGATCTGACGTTTTTATTTTTCTACAAACTTTTTTTTGTTTAGCTTGAGCCGCGTGGTATATTTTTTCATACTGCACGTTTCTTGTCCATACTGTATTGTTCGTGATTGATCTCTTTCAATGTTGTCTGTAAACTCTTTAGTCATTTGAACTTTTTTTGATTCATATTCCAAATTCAAATCACTTTTTGTCCCTCCGGGGATTAAAACGCTATTTTAGTCCCTATTTGCGGGGAACGAGCTAGGTCTTTTCGAATAGATGAGATAAAAAATATTTTTGTCCAGCATATCAAGGTATTTTTAAGGCTTGTTAGCAAATTACCGATAAATATTTTTTCCACAGTGATTTCATGAAAATCTAAAGTTATTATTTAAATCATACATAAAATTACAAAAACGTTAAAATAAAGTCAGCCTATGAATACCTGCTAGTTTGGGTCATCACTTAGCTAATCGTATGCAAAATTTCATTTGATTCAATTTAATTGTTTTTACACCATGGTGAATTTGTGACAAAAATTTGAGAAACTCACAAAACTTACAAAAAAAAACCATAGCCATCTATAACTATACATTTTGGTAGCAATCAATCAAACAATCAGTTACATCGATCCTGAGAAAAAAAAAACGGATGACAAAAAATGGGCCACTATATAAACATTTATGCGAAAGTAGATATAGGTCGGTGTTAATGATAATTGGGAAGTAATTTTTAATAAGTTAGCCGAAGTTAGACAGTGGTCGAGGTTGGGAAAGAAAGCACCCTCTAACTGTCAGTTATACCCGTCACTGGGGTGATAAAGAATGACAACAGGGGCCTTAGCCTGTAACGCAATGGCGAGTCAATGGCGTCCCATCAGAAGACAAAACCGGGGTTTCCTCGTTTTTCTCCTAAATCCAGAGAACTAATCCACTAGAATTAGAATCAGAATATTTTTTGCTGTACTAAGTATAAAAACATTAAAAGGACCGGTAGCGTTAATAAATCGTAATTGAAGCTGTCGAGGCAATTGAGATTGAAGTTACAGGCTAAGGCCCCAGGTAGGAAAACCAAATCAATTTGAGTAAGCGAAAGGTTAACGCATTTTATCAATAAACGTACCTATTATTATATTATCGTTTAGTCGTTTATAACATTCTCCTGTGTATAACACGTTCTCGTAAACATACAATATGCGGACCTTAACAGGCCTAAGAGTCTAATTTGAAGGGGTCGCTCAATGTCAAAGCAACTTTGTGTTTGTGTTTTCAAAATATAAGTAGGTATTCGAAAAACGAACGTGATGTAATTTATTTTTCATCTCCCATGCTCGGAAAGTACGCTGTTACTTTAAACATGCGATCGTAGAAGATCCTTTTTTAAACCACTTTGTATTTTTGTGCGCTTCGAAATTTGAACTCGACGCCCTAATAAAAAAAAATAAGGAACTCCTTCAAATTGTAGCATTGCTTAGCAACGGGTTGTTGATTTTATGACACTTCAAGAAGACACGATTTGTAATCAACAACCCGTTGCTAGGCAATGCCACATACTCCTTTGTGAATAAGCAAAGAAGAAGGAAACTCATTTCACTAACCTCTATGTAGGTACCTACCTACCTATGTCTATTGTTTGTCACGCTTGGCTAACAAAATCATTTCCTCGCTTCTGTGAGATGAAAAGTTTTGTGTTTCGCACGAATGCAATATTATTTGCGTCTCGTGCTTCTGAATACCTCGCTACGCTCAGGTTTCTTTTTTTGAACCACTCGCTACGCTCGTGGCTCAATTTTAGAAACCTTCGCTAGCTCGGTTTTCAATACAAGCACTCGCCGCAAACAATAATTTTGCATTCTTGCATAACAAATAACTATTGTTACTCTTACAATCTTACTTTCGAATTAAGATAATTTAGTTTTGCCCCTCGTGCCTGTGAATCCCTTGCTACGCTCAGGTGTATTTTTTGAACGTAGTTAAACTTAGATTTTTAGATTTTTATAGAAGCCCTCGAAGCAAGTAATACGGTTGCATCCTTCTTTGCACAACAAATAAATAATCAGATTTTTCATAGTGGCCTACTATAGGTTTTTAAACATCGAAAGTACACACGACAGCACGCCGACCTTTACAAGCTAGCACTCTACTCGGTTACGTTACGGGCGACTTTACATCGAAAGTGTATGCTGACGTGCTGTCGTGTATACATTAAGGCGCTGGACATAGTGAATTAGCCCGCGCGCAAAGAAAAATGCACAAAATCGATTCCTGTATCAAATACACAAAAAAATCGAAAATGTTCACATATCAAACCCTAGAATTTGTTGAGACCTATCGAACACAGCCAGTTTCATGTTGATATCCATAACAGCGCCTTAAGGCGCCGTGCATAGTGAATCGCCCGCGCGCAAAGAAAAATGCACAAAATCGATTCCTGTTTCAAATACACTAAACAAATTAAAAATGTTCACATATCAAACCCTAGAATTTGTTGAGACCTATCGAACACAGCCAGTTTCATGTTGATATCCATAACAGCGCCTTAAGGCTCCGTATAAGGCTAACTAGCGCCACCAATGTTAAGAAAATCATATCTTCCTTTAGAAGAAGTTTCTGAAAAAATCCTAAGATGAGCCTATGCGCCATGCTTTTCTAGATTTTTAAGTGTAGATACCCTCTTCGAAATTTACTTTTAAGCTAAAAAATTTTCGATAACCGCCAAAAGCGGCCGTTTTTGGCAGTTATCGAAAATTTTTTAGCTTAACACTAGAAATTGAGTTGGGTACCTACACTTAAAAATCTAGAAAAGTATGGCGCATGAGCTCATCTTAGGATTTTTTCAGAAACTTCTTCTGAAGGAAGATATGATTTTTTTAACATTGGTGGCGCTAGTTAGCCTTATACGGAGCCTTAAGGCGCCGTGCATAGTGAATCGACCGCGCGCAAAGAAAAATGCACAAAATCCATTCCTGTTTCAAATACACTAAACAAATTAAAAATGTTCACGTCTATCAAACCCTAGAATTAGGTGAGACCTATCTAAAACAGCCAGTTTCATGTTGACATTCATAAACGTTTTGAAGATATTTTGCTTGAAAAAAAATAGGCGATGCAGTTTTTTTCAAGCAAAATATCTTGCAATCTGTTATGGGTATCAACACAAAACTGGCTGTTCAGAAAAAAGAACGATCAGAGCTAGTGAAGCTAAAAAAAAAAAGCGCGCGCAGGATGCAAGTTTTGTTCACACAGAAAAAATATATTGCAAAAATTGCAACAGATGACCAAAACCGCAATTGTGATTTGTGACACAGGTAACACAGGCAGAGATGCAGCTGTACTATTACTGAAAATCAATCCTGCGATGGGGGTGAAATGGGATACCCACGAGCAATGCGTACGATGTTCCGATCTAAGGCTAGAATACGTCTCTCATTTCCAATTACCGAAAAGCGTTTCTAATTCAATAATCGACTGATCCTAATTTGTTCGTCGGAGAGGCAAGTGCGCGTTTATGGGAACACTTGTTGGAGCGACGGCGCGCCACGCGCGGCGCACGCGCCGCCCCTCCGGAGACTTACCCGGGCAAGGGTAGTTGACTCATATTCTGATCTAATGGCGCGTATCCATGTTGGTACTTACACGATTGATGAACGGGTCTAACTTCAAGAATGCGGGGTGGGGACGTACAATGCGTGCCACGAAAAAAACGACTTGAGACAACAAGTGGTTTGACACGCGCAGTGACTATTTATAGGTCACTTTAGCGGTATGATACCTGAGTGAGGTTTATGACCTGAGTGCGGGAAGGCACCGGGCGTCATTGAGCGGCAGAAAGAGGTGCGGGAGGCGCGGTCAAGTCTCTTCTTACGTCTTACGCAGACGTCTTACGCAGACTTCTAGAGAAATGCTGAAAAAGTGATGTTGCCTCTTAGATGAAAACAAAAAAGGGAAGATACGGCACATTCTTACTAGCAGCCGTGAAAAAATGGGCTCGAACGCACTCATGCACATAAACTCACACAGCTTTAACTCGGTGAATAAGCGATACGCTAAACCAACAAGCCCGAGCGAGACAAGAACAGTGTCCAACCGGCGGCGACTGAATGAAAGTGAGTCCATGGACTCAGTTTTGCAGGACCACGCGTAATGGGTGAGTGCCGTATCTTCCCTTTTTTGTTTTCATCTAAGTGTTGCCTACAAACTAGTTTGAAGCGACGCGCACTTGAAGGATGATGGGTTACAGATGGTAGATGAATAGTGTTGACTGTAATCTGCATGGATGAACTAGGAACTAAATAGCTTTGCACAACTTTTTCATTTTTCAGCTTTTATTCATAAGTCTTTCTAAGGTTTAGGTCCTAACTAATCGAGATCTGTTTTAGCAAAAAATAAGTATATCCATCCAGATTATAATTTTTCCATTGGCGGCGCCAGTCTTAATTGCTGCAGATTTCTGAATTGAGAAATTCGCTAAGCAAGCACTTAAGTATCATTCTGTCGCTGCGGATTTCTCACATAAGAACGTGACAGAAAGATACTTCGTAAAATTCTCAATTCAGAAACCGGGACTTAGTCACACCACTGGTACTCATTCGGTTTCACCCCCAATTTGTTAGATTGCCGGGTCGCGTGGCCATTGCGAGGGGTGAGATATCTAATAGAATTACAGGAGTAACAATAAAAACGCTACTTCAAACAAATTACTGTATGACGCTTGAGTTTATTGCTCAAGTATCAATTTCGGGGTGACATGAATGATCTCTGATCATGGGAATTTCTGTTCAAGTACCGCAGAGGACTTTACATCCACACCTCAGTTGGATTTTATATCTCCTTTGATATTTTTTGCACTTAAATTTTTGTTTCTACACTTTAGTTACTCGAGGCGGTGTCCGACCCCTATATTTCATGCAGTACCTAGCGAACAATTTTTTGTAAAGAAAACCCGATATTCTATTACGAAATTTCAGAATTCACTACAAAGATGGTTGTATTGATGAGTAGAACAATCACACATACACATGGGCACATTTGTATGGAAATAATAACCACAAACGCGTACAGAAATAAAATAGGGTAGAATTGATTACATGTCTCTAGTTTACGATTGTATGGGCCGCTTTTTTGTGGGCGATAATAAAAATACCATTTATTTTTGTGTGCTTTTTTTCCCTGCATCTACTGGGTAAACTTCGTAGGCCCCATCATCCATTTCCATCAAAGAAGATATACAGGGTGTTGTTTTGTAAAGTTACACCCGGCTCAGGAGTGATTATTTACACGACACTGAAGCCAGAAAAAGTGTTAAAAAAAAAATGTCAGTGAAAAATACCCAAAAATAATTAAATTGTGGCCGCCCGTACTATTACACTAACGCTAGCGGCGATTCGGGCGCAACATCGCGCGCGCGCTTTGAGAAAGCGGGGGTGTCCGCACGTCGCGGTTATTAAAGAACAACTTGAACAAGGTGATTTTTATGCATCAAAAAAATTTTAGAAAAAAAAGAACTTGTTTTTAGTTTCAAGCGTTGCTCAAACTATCGTCCCTGACTCGGGTGTTACTGACCAAAACAACACCCTGTATATTGTAAGAAAAAAAGAATATTTTTTCTACCAATATAGATTTTTTAACATGCTGTCACCTTTTATTCCCATAGGTTAGCGAAAACCGTAAACAAACATTATGTGAGTTTAATCTTAACAATTTAAAACAAATGTTTGTGTATGTGTTACCGGCCAAACCCGATTTAAGGATAAACTAGTTTCGCCTAGGCCAAACCAGTTTATCCGAACGTCGTATGGATAAACCGGTATAGCCTAGGCCAAACTAGTTTATCCGAACGTCGTATGGATAAACCAGTTTAGCCTAGGCCAATCTAGTCTGGCCTAGCAAGAATATATAAGCTTCAGGATAAACTAGTACGGCCTAGCCCGAATTGATATTGGCTAATGATTAGGTATGAATGTTACCATATCTCGTAAACTAAGAGGTTTAGCGCAAAAATAACGAAATTTTCGAACCCCTTAATGTCCCCAGAACCAAGCCTTTTACTTCTCTACGTGTTCTAAAAACCGACATACAGGGTGTTAAACATACAGGGTATTCCTGAAAGTGTGACAGACAGTCGAAAAATTTTTAAAACAAAGGTTAGGTCAGTAGGTTTGGTTGGCGACACACTGACATACCTCTTTTTGTTTACGAATGGTCCTTTAAACCGGACATACCGTAGACTTTTTGACTGTAGACTTTTTCAAATTCGGCCTCTAAATGCGTTCAGATAATTACGGCGGGTTTGTTAATTTTAAGGAAAAGTACTAGGCTAGCATAAATAAGTAGAATCTGTATTACCCCTACTTAAATAGGGCTAGACTAGTTCGGCCTAGGCTAAACTAGTCTAGCCCTATGCTCGTATGGAGAAACCAGTTTAGCCAAACTAGTCTAGTCTAGTCTATTTGAGTAGGAGTAATACAGATTCTACTTATTTATGCTAGCCTAGTACTTTTTCTTAAAATTAACAAACCCAACGTAATTATCTGAACAGTAGGGGACACACTTAGAGGCCGAATTTGAAAAAGACTACATTCAAAGGTCTACGGTATGTCCGGTTTAAAGGACCATTCGAAAACAAAAAGAGGTATGTCAGTGTGTCGCCAACCAAACCTACTGACCTAACCTTTGTTTTAAATCTTTTCCGACTGTCTTTCACACTTTCAGGAATACCCTGTATGTTTAACACCCTGTATGTCGGTTTTTAGAACACGTATAGAAGTAAAAGGCTTGGTTCTGGGGATATTAAGGGGTTCGAAAATTTCGTTATTTTTGCGCTAAACCTCTTAGTTTACGAGATATTCATACCTAATCATTCGTCAATATCAGCTCGGGCTAGGCCATACTAGTTTATCCTGAAGCTTACATATTCTTGCTAGGCCAGACTAGATTGGCCTAGGCTAAACTGGTTTATCCATACGACGTTCGGATAAACTAGTTTGGCCTAGGCTATACCGGTTTATCCATACGACGTTCGGATAAACTAGTTTGGCCTAGGCGAAACTAGTTTATCCTTAAATCGGGTTTGGCCGGTAACATATGCAATATTTTACAAACCGGGTCGGATTTCACCCAATGAGCTTTACAGAATCTTTTTGTAGTACAGTATCTAGATGCAGTTAGGGGCACGCACTGAACTAAATCCCATAGAATCCGCATTACGTATAAAATCACAATAAAAACTTGTCCCCACAGAAACAAATGATACCAGCAATAGAACAATACGAAACATCATTTCGACCATACGTCTAATATTCGAATGTCAACCTTATTGCATTAGTGTACAGTTTTACTTTAATTGCATAGACTACGAGCAAATAAGCTCCCAAAAGCAGTTTGGACATCTATTTTTCCAGACACATTTCAGAGTTCTATGTTGTATCTGGGGCACTCTACTAATCCCATGGTAACTCTTATCGCGCGCGGCACAAGCGCGCGTCAATCGAACAGAAAGGTGTATCCTACCGTGTCGCTAACTGTACTTAAATGGCACCGGAAGCCGTTGCGGTGGCCGGAAGTTAAGCACGTGTCTCGGTGAATTACAATCATTGCAACAACATGCTTCCCTCAATCTGCGGTCGGCGTAAGTCTACGGCGTGTGACGCCTAGATGTCGGTAAACTATACACGCGTAAACCTTTTTGTTCGGACTGACGTACTTATGCCGTGTGACATAAGAGCTACCATGGGGCATCCTAGCATTTTGCTGACCGTACTACTTGCAACAACCTTTTGACCATGGATTTTGAAACATTTTATCAGAACTAATGATAAATAACTACTAAGTTTATTTATAATACTCCCGACATTTCAGCTTCAAATTAATATATCTCATAAACTGCCTCACCGATGTTGATAAAACATATCTAAAAACACTCGCAGCTTTCAAATAAAAAAAACGCTTACTTTTCGGTTCACCCTTTTAAGAGCTACGGTGCCACAGATAGACACACAAACATACAGACACACCCTCACACACAGCGGTGAAATTAAAGACCTCTAGATACATAAGTAGATAGGGTTGTTACTCGTACATCACACACAAGCCTTGCTTCGTCCTTCGACACACGCAGGTGAGAGAAATCTCGGTATATTCGTAACCCTTGCACGGCCGTGGGCACTACCGGTGTCCACCTAGTCCGCCTGCAAAAGATTCAGTCCTCCCAATCCCCACTCACGCCCCATAATATTTTACCTAGCAAGGGCGCATGAAGCACCAATGTTTGACCAAAAGTCAAAGCGATAGCTTTGTACAGCGATCACTTCGGACGGAGTCATATCAGGCTTTATCGTAAACTCGTGAAATAAACAAACTAAGTTAAAAAAAAACATACTTTTGTATGGAGGCGCCGGGTATCGATCCCGGTACCTCTCGCATGCTAAGCGAGCGCTCTACCATCTGAGCTACGCTCCCGGTGAAAATAGCTCCGAAAATTGTGACTACAATTATACAGCAACCGGAAGTGAATGAGAAAATCTGAAAAATCCAAAGTTACAAGAAGAATGGCAACTCTGTACTCAATTTATAAACCTTAATAAGACTCAGTCAAGATTCGGTGACTTGAAAGGACCAACAGGCCGACGGACTGTGGAGGCAGGATAATGAGGTCCCGTTAGGCACCCTTCGGGTACGGAAACCTCCTGATGAAGAAGAAGAAAATTACTTACTAAGCATATCATCACACACAGACACCCTCACACACATACACACCCTCACTCACATACAAGTCCCCACGCCAAAGCCCTAAAAATATTTAAAAAAAATTACTATCCCATTTAATTTAATTTTAATTTAGTTTTAATTTTAGTTCAGTTAAAATTTTGCTCAGTAGGTCATAGTTTAATTTAGTTTTTGGTTTAGCTTTAAAATTCTTAATCTAGCTATTTTAAGTAAACTCTCCTTGCCGGTTTTTAATTTGTATGTTGAATTGTATACAAGGTGTTACAAAAGTACCTAACTCTTTTTTACAGGGTAATATCACCCGGTGACAACCAACAACCAAAATTTTATTTTTGCTCTATGGCGTTCCGTTGATTTTTATATTAATAAAATGTGAACGCTGTGGCGGGAGAAAAGTATTTTTTAAATATTGTTTTCATTGACTTTCACGATGTTTTAACAACTCAAAGCTATGAAAATGCACCTACACACACAAACATATTTTAAAATTTGAGCTAATACCAAAAACAAAAAAGTTATGATTTTTTTTCAATTTTGAGGTTATAAAATAAAAATTGTTTTTTTTTTTTAATTTTGTTTACTGATTTGACATCCTGTTGACCACTAGGTTACGCCCTGTAAAAATAAGAGAATGTTTTGTAACACGTTGTACAAAATGAATCATTTATTGGCCTAAGATCAAAATTGTAATTTAACCTAAATACTTAACTTGTGCTGTTGATTCTGTTTAATAAATAAAATAAAAAAATAATAAAAAAACCTTAAAAGGAAGAATGCCCATTCTCATCCAACAGTTTGACAGCACAAATTTTCGACAGCGCGCGGCCTCCTTTAAATTTCCCTTTCCCCGACCCTCCTGTCAGTCAGTTAGAGGGCCGGAGGGCCGCGGGGGGGAGGGGTTTGCACGTGGAAGGGGGAGGGGGAGGGAAATGGCCACATCCGGCGGAACTCCCGAACAACCGTCTGCCTGTTATTGTCTAAGCGTGGTTGGTGCACCCCTTTGTTGTACTTGTTTTGTATTTTGCGCTTTATTTTATAGGAGTGTAGGTGTATTATTATGTATGAGAGTAGCTATGTACCTTTCGAGTAAACCGGCGAGATCTTGCCAATCATCAAAATGAGAACAATTTACGATACTCTTTTTGAACGGGTGGTTTCCTATCTAGATCCCGTTCGTTTCCCGGTACTTGGCCTTTGTCTCAATTTATTCACATATTCATACAAATTTTCATGTAGGTACGTCTTGTTAGGGCCCCAGGAAAAACCTTTGCCCATGAAGATACGAAAGATAAAATATTTAACGTATAACTCTTCGATGTTTTTAATTTTAGTCTTAGTTTCAAGATGTTTGTTACCTACTTAGCTTGAACTTTTATTTTCATGTTGCGATTTTTAAAAGCCAAGGCACATACCATTTTTTGATGAGCTCAGCAGCGCACAAAAAATACAGTACATATCAAACATTTTATAAGAATAATAAAAACAATCCGTTTTCGGCTTCATACCGGTAGAGTTACAGCTAACTCGTTGGTTATATTTACAACTGCGCATAGTTAATTGAGTGCAGGTCATTACAGGGTGCTGGGGTGCTGTCTGCGCCCATCACCGCTGCATTGATGCACTGATCCCTGAAAGGGTGCGTCTGTTAGGGCGGCGAGTAGGACAAGCGGATAGCGGATTGTACTCCGGTAGGTAACGCGAGGCCGTTGGGAATAATTTCATCTGAAACTTCATTGTTTCTGGTTTTTTTTAGGGATCGGTTCCTCGTTCTTAGGAACGAGTTACTTAGAGGCAATTATGATAAGTTCACTTTAGGTTTTTTTTAATATTCCCATGAATGGAAAATACGTAAGTATGAATACTAATGTATCCTAACTCTATTTACTTTTAAAAACACTGTACCTTATGTCACAGGTTCACGGGCCATATCTTTTGTGGTACTCCGCTACCGCTAGCGCTCTTGCGTGCCCCTTGGACCGCCCCGTCGGAGCGAGTCCCCAAGGTGCCAAGCGGCAGCGATAAAAGCGTACTGCATAATGTACGCGCGGCCGAAATCGAAAAATTAAAACTCGCCCATCTGCCCGACGGATTTGGTCCGAAAAGGGTTGCCCGCGTTTTTAGGGTTCCCTACGTGTAGTTTTGACGTGAGTGAACCTCCGTCGTGTATGTACCTCATTTTAATATTTTTTCATAAAGCTGACGTGTAGCTGAATTCATTGAATCATCGATTTAACCTTATAAACATAAAAAAGATGAATATCATCTCTATTTAAAATCTAATCTATTTTAGGCGGCCAGCCTTACAGCAGAGACGCGTTGCGTACTTGACGTTTGGCTTTGACGCGTGACGTTTTGCTTTGTCCGCGCCCCGTTTCTCCTGTCTGTTTTGCGTCGCGCGTCGCTTTGTATGAAAGAGACATTAAATTGACGTAGCGTCCGCACCGCGTCTTCGTCCCGCGTTTTTTTCTGTGTGGCTGGCGCCTTATACATAGGATTTTAAATTGTCCTGAGCAGATACCACGAGTGCTTACTGTCACTGTCACTGAAAGTGATAAGTTGGATAAACAACCTTACTGTAGGTAGTATTAGGATACATGACAGACGTCTGGCACAGCTTTTTCGCACTCGTGGTAGCTACTCTGCTCAAAAAATGCCTTGCCCATTGGTATGTTTTATTTTCTATTGTTACTTAATCATAATACGGAACCCTATGCTGACACCTAACATGCACTTGCGTCCTCTGTGTATTTCAGCAATGTTTTGACGTGCCCTGTTGTCTGGAAGATATTGTTTTCGGGGATTAGGGTGGTTGTCTGTATTAGTTTACACATTATGTTTTTAATGGGAAGGGTTGTGTTTGCCGCATAATCATTACAAGGGCCCGGAAGTATTAGGGATGAAAGTAAGTACCTTTATTTGTGGAATATTTGTAAAAAGGAGCATTATATCACGTAGTTAATTTAGGCATCTTATACATCATATACTGCGTCTATACGGCACTACCACCCGTACTTCATAGTACTAGTGGGCCATAATATTGCTAAATAGATAAGTCAGTCTTCCCAAGCGCCTTTGCATGCGAAACGGGTAGTATAAATATAAAGTTTTAAATGCAAGCAGGTAAGTGTGAATATCAGGAATCATCAAAAGACCAACCTTCCACATTCCACAGAAGAAAAATAGTCACACGTGTGGAGGGTACTAAGTCGCGGTCGCAATATCTGTAAAGGGATTTGGTAAGTCTCAAGGTGAGTGTTCGCTAAGCCAGCCCGTACATCTCGCGCGAGAATCGCCGCGTCGTGGGATTCCGCCTCAAGTCACCTCGTGTGTGACAATGGCATCGATTGCACCACGATTAGCTCTCCGCCGCCGATCCGTCAGCGGAGCAAGTGAATGGGCCAATTAAATAATTCACGTACGGGCACGGACCGGGTGGGCCGCAGGCAGCGCGCGCGACGTAAACATGCGTGAGACGCGGGCCGAGGGGCGAGGGGCGGACCGGGCGGGCTCAGCGCGGGGGCGTGGTCCTGACGTCACGCAGGGAATGTGCTCAGTCGGTCATAGTCCGGCGAGCAACGCGCCGCGGGTCCGTGTTTCGCTCGGTAGTTCCGCCAACGCCGTCAAGATTTTCGACCGCCAGTACCACTCACCTTCCAAGGTGCTGAAGTTGGAGGACGACCCTTGGGGGTCGTGCGCCATGTACTCGCCCGACAAGATGAAGTCGGGCGGGGGGCTCATGGCGCCCCCAGGGTGCTTCCCCGGCCGGTACAGCCCGACCTACCGGAGTCCAGACCCCAGACGCTGTGTGCCGAATCCCTCAGTGAGTACCCTCCACTTAGCACTAGCTCTAAGTTATAGCCACCCAAACGCAGGACAGGCCGGAATAACGAGGAAAGGCTCAAGGATCGATCACACATAGTTTATAACCTCATACTCGTAAGTAAACGTTGACGTTTTTTACTCATTCATGGATTTGCAGCTAGCTGTGTAGGTATTGGTAGGGTGCTTGTCTGCCCAGAGAGGTCAAAACGTCAACATTTAAGTTCGAGGTTACAATAACTATAGATCGATATCTTTATACAGCGCGTCTAGCACGCATCATGGCACATAGAGATCAGCAGCGTGCTACACAGTGCTCTCTTTCACTATTTTGTATCAATATAAATTTATCAATATCAATAAGTGTCCATCATGCTAGACGTGCAGCGTATTGGGTTTTAATTTGATACTGTTTTTTATATTTTTAGATATCTATCTATTTACTAATATATTTTTTTATAGAGCCATCGTGAGTACTTTCTATTGCTCGTATTGCTCCGCGATTTTTGATAGATATAAAGCTAGCGATACTGCAAAGGCGATATGAAAATGGGGCCCCATTGTTATGACATAAACTAACTGTTCAATTATTTTTCAGAACGTTGTGAAGAATTTTGTGGTTTCAATGGATTTCGGCAGCTTTTTAGAGCTAGAAAAACAGCACTCGTAATAGTGGAACTGTTAGAACGTGGTTGGATTAAATGTAGAAAAAAGTCCTTATCTGAAATACAATTTGTATTGGAAATAGAACATGACACAAGGGTCTGGGGCCTTAGCCTGTAACACAGTGGCGTATCAATGGCGTCTTAAGTAGAAGGACAAAACCGGGATTTTTCGTTGTTCTCGTACAACCAGCGAACTAATCCTCTAGAATTAGAGTCATAATATTCTTTGCTGTACTACAGTAACATTAAAAGGACCGACACTGGACCGACAGCATCAATAAATCGTAATTAAAACAGTCAACCGGAAGCCCATTTTGGCACCATTGTGTTACAGGCTAAGGGCCCTGGTTGCGGCCGATAGTTGGAAGAGACTGAGGGTCCTGGGCTCGTCTTGAGGGGCATAGGAGAGGATGACGCTGAGTCAGGGAACGTATAGCTGTAGCACAAAGGCATACATACAAGGGGCATAACAGGGCCCTTAGCCTGTAACACAATGGTGCCAAAATGGGCTTCCGGTTGACGGTTTTAATTACGATTTATTGATGCTGTCAGTCCAGTGTCGGTCCTTTTAATGTTATTGTAGTACAGCAAAGAATATTATGAGTCTAATCCTAGAGGATTAGTTCGCTGGTTGTAGGAGAACAATGAAAAAATCCCGGTTTTGTCCTTCTACCTAGGACGCCATTGATACGCTATTGTGTTACAGGCTAAGGCCCCTGATCGAACGTCAAATCGGTTCCGTCGGCCGCTTCTCCGTCGGCAAGTGTCTCGCTTCGAAGCCAACGTGATAGAAATCGGAGATATAGCACAAATTATAAATGTACTTTTTTTACAAATCCAGGCTGTCAAGTTTCTTTACAATGAAATTAATTAGTTCAACTGTTTGGGCGCGAAAATGCACATTATACCATAATAAACAAACACCATACACATTACAATCTCTATAACAGTAATAACAGTCGGGTTAGACAAAGCCTGGTCAGAAAATATATAAAAAATGCCATATTGCGGATTACTCGTATTTTAGCAACTATTTCTAAAATAATCAGCACTGGGTGACAGGTTTTCTTAGTTCCTGGACAAGCTTTACACTATTTTATAACTCAAGTACGAGAGCACCGATTTTAATGATCATTGATTTGTTGGATTTGTTTTACCCCGAATAGCAAAATTATTATTAAAAATTGGAACAAAATCACAAAAAAAATTGCCTGCGTGGAGGAAATCGCGGACAAAAACTAGAAAAACGACGCCCTCTTCAAATAGTTTTTGAAACGAATTGAAAACTCTATTGATTTTTCTACTCATTTTTTTATATCAAAAAACATGTATATAGGTGAAAAAATCATGGCATACATTTCTTGTAAATCGTAAAGAAATTAGAGTTTTTTGCATTTACAATATTGGCAAACGCATCAAACATTTTATTTCATTCTTAAGTCATAAAGTTAAATTATTAACAACTTACGGAAAACGAGCTTGAAACTCGGTTAGTAAATATCGGTGGTTGAGTAAAAACTAATTGTTCAATTATAATTTTTTTGCAAAATAGAATAGGTATACGATGAATTTATAGTAGTTTCAGCTTTCTCACCTGGGTTTTTTACAGTTCCAGGATCAGTACTGGTACCACGAGTGCTTACTGTCAATGTCACTGAAAGTGACAAGTTGCATAAACAACCTTACTACTATAGTATTATGATACATGACAGACGTCCGGCGGACGTCCGGCACAGCTTTTTCGCACTCGTGGTAGCTATACAGTTCTGGGTGAGCTTGCAGATATTTATGTCATGTTTAGGTAAGTATATTAATGGAATATTGCAACCCTCATCCCTCCATCAACCCCCTTTCACTGGGTTGATTTTTTTCTTTTCAATCCTAACATCATCCGCTCCCGTCGCGGAAATTCCGTCCGTCAAGGGATTCAAATGTTTAAAACTATAGTAATGTACTCGTATTTGTTTCAATTGGTTAGTTTCAGTTTCGTGTTTTTTTTTATTTGATTGATACTTTCATAACAGAGTTTGATTAAGACTTTCTTTTTTCACGTTTTGTAAGACGATTAACGAATGTTATATCGTGTACACAAATTTTGGTGGACCAATTTAATTTATTTATATTTTTCAAACAATAGGTACAAGTAAGATTTTTTGTGGAAAAACAAATGTTGCCTAGAGAATAAAAACATCAAGAACAACTGAAAACCATTTTTCTATGCGATCGGACATCATCCGACGGATCAGGAAATAAACTCGAGTCTCGGTTGCTACGATGGCGTAGCACCGCTACGACCGTAGCGTATAGCGGAGCGGACCTACGCGTACAGCGCCGAAGTAATAATATTTGCAGACAGTTTTAATTTTTTATGGAAATTTCATATCGGGAATAAAAAAACTGGCGCCATCACGCCATGCAGAAAGTAGCGTTACTAATATAGTAGCGGTGATGAGATGAGATACCGTAATATACAAGAAAAGAAGAAAGATGTCAAAAGTTGGTATTTTTCTATAAAATTTGCTTCCATGGGAGGGAATTTGGTCCATTATTTCCCCAATGGTGGATTTTTGGGAACTTTGAGATATCAATAAATTAGAACTCCATTCTTCAACAATATAATTTAACCAATCACGTGTCGTCATTTTGAACTAATCTTCGATTAATCACTTGGCAGAGAACACCCTTGCAGAAAACGGTCGTATCTGTGTTTTATTTTGTTAACATTTTTAAAATTCGACTCTTGCTTGCTACGGTCGCGTAGCACAGCTACAACCGTAGCTCGTAGCGGGCCTACGCGCGGGCCTATTTTGTTTTTTTTTTATTCAAGTCTCGAGTTGCCGCTATCAACATGATGGAGAGAAAAGTATACAGGGTGACTGGTAAGAGGTTGTATTCCTGCTAAGGGGTTATAGATGAGGTCAAAACAAAACGATGTTATTCCACAACGGTTTTGATGTTATTTGACTTTTAACCAACCATTTCCAAAACTATATCAAAATTAAAGTTAAGCAATAAAAAATGAATATAATAAAATCGATTTGTTTTGACCTCATCTATAAGTTATAGCAGCAGGCAGGATAACATCCTATTATCAGTCACGCTGTATAGGTATTTTAAGTATGGATGGTCTTAAAAAATTATGGCACCCTCATAAGATTTAGCAAAACAATCAAGTTGGACTAATATTGTTTCCGTGCCACCATAACTTATAATATTGCCTATAAAAGACGCCAAGTACCGACGAAATGACACTCACATTCTAACTAAGTACCAACGGCAGAAGTATACATTTACCTATCTATTTTGGAAGCTTCTGTATTGTTAGTTAAAAAAAATATATTTGAAGTAACAGAAAAAAAAACAAATATACTATTTTAGAAAAGTCATGCTTTTTCATATAGGTATAATACCTTTGTACCTTAATTGCGGAAATAACGACAAAAATATTGCAAAATATCGTATGCAGTAGGTACCTACCAACGTGAGTAAATACCTAATGGGGGTATAGTGATAAATAATAAGTATATTTCAGTTAAGTTCATACGTTTATACAAAAAAATACCTAAAGCTAAAAAAACATCTTAAAAGTGATACAAACAATACTTAGGCCCAGTTTCTGGAAATTTAACAAATTTAAAGAGTCTACTCCATATCCCTGATAATAAAGGATAATATGACAACATAATCATCATCAAAAACACACACGCACATAGTACAAAATATTATCTATCAAATACAACTTTTCCTCTGAGGTCAATCGCAGGTTGGGCCGATGGTACAGTCAGCGCCATGCCAGGATATCCATTTTTGGGGTTCCGTACCCAAAGGGTACAACGGGACCCTCTAAGACTCCGCTGTCCGTCCGTCTGTCACCAGGATGTATCTCATGAACCGTGTTAGTTAAGCAGTTGAAAATTTCACAGATGATGTATTTCTGTTGCCGGTATAACAACAAAATTAAATACTAGAAAACACAATACAATAAATATTTAAGAGAGCTCCTATGCAATGTCAAAAAACGTGAGTTTTTTATAGACAATGGTACGGAACCCTTCGTGCGCGAGTCCGACTCGCACTTGGCCGGTCTTTTTGTTCGTTTGACGCACTTACGATAAGAGCTAGGTACTATGGGATATCCTCGCGTGTCGCTCACCGTACTTCGGTTGCCGTTAGTTTGTGCCTATGAGGCCGCGGCAAAGTGCACATTAAAAGTTGCTTTTACACCGGAAGAATAAGGCCTATAAAAATATTTTCCGTTAGGGAATAATTTTGTTGAAGTGTTCCAACATTTGCTTTTTAATAATTTACTGAAGAATCCTTTAAGAATTAATTGATATCTTATTAAAGAGTTCAAATTTGTTGAAACTTATAAGATCCTTACCGGACACTATGACGTGCATTACCTTAAAAGTATCTACAAGATGAACCAGAATCACCACCTCACACAAACTGACCAGCTCTTTGTGTGCAAGTAACCCCCGTAAAAACTTTTTAACTAACCGCGTAGTTCACGAATGGAACAAATTACCAGACTCCATAATCAGTGCAAATTCAGTGAACACTTTCAAAAACTCATTGGACAAATACATAAAAAATAAACAAGTGCAGTGATATACACACATCAGCTTCAAGCTGCTAGTGTATAATAAATAATAATAATAATATGTTATCAAGTTTTTGATCTTATTTTATAATAAAAAATGCCAAAAATATGTAGCAACAAATTTCTATAGAAAAAAATATTTTTAAAGAGAAGAGGTTTTATGTTCTTTCTAAAATGTTTTGATGGAGAATTCATTAATGTTTTTCCCGTCTGAAAAGGCTATGTGCCTAATCTAGTAAAAAATGGGTCTGTACCTAATGAAATAAAGCAAATTAAACAGCTTGTTGTTGCTATACGCGTGATTAAACTGTAGGTAGGTAACGAATTTAGTGACTGTTTACACTTTTACAGACTTGTACTACTCTGTGCCTACTTAATTTGTCCTAAACCCGAGCCACAGTCGTTGCGGGGCGACAAATAAAAAGTCGACAAAAATAAAATACACGTAACCATTTAAAAATGCGGATTCCCGAACCACACCAAAATACTCTCGACCGCGATTTTTGTTTATAACATCAGCAAAATGAAATAAGCAACATAATTATCCCAAATTAAGCGATTATTAGCACCGGACGCTCCCAAAACCAAATTTCCTACCGAGCCTTTAAACTATAGCCTTAGGTACGGCTAACACAACCCCTACTGTACATCTGTCTGATATGCCACACATTCAGTCCAACATCACGCCGAAACCGCGTGCGAGAATAGGACAAACGCATTGCAGTAGGTGCCGTCCTATTTTATTCACCAAATCGAGCCGCTTGTCAGTTCTGCGAGACAGATGCACGGCATTTAGCTAGCATCAGAAAGAGACAGACGACCCTCGCACGGCTATCGTCAAATGAAACGCTTCACTAGGGGAGCCACGGACGATTGTTATTCCGACTTATATACCAACAACGGCGGGGGGAATAATAATAATAATGATAGTAAAAAAGCGGAGGAGTACAAATGCATTCTAGTATAGGGTTTCGAAAAATATGTAAGCATGTTGCGTAGTTTGAACAAAAATAGAGTACCTAGTACCTGGATTGATGATTTTCGGTTCAGGGCTAGGGAGGCGGAGGGTGGTTGAGAGTTCGGAGGGTGCTGTGTATAACAAAGCTTGCGTACCATCATAACGTCCGTTCAAAAACTACATGTACGATGACTTTTTGGTTTTTCTGAAGCACTAAACCGTGCTATGGAAATCTTAGGCATATGGCAGACGTTCAAGGGTAAAAAATATGAAAAAAATAATAATTTCATAGAAGGTCGATGTTATATCTAAACGTATAATGACATACGGTTGAAAGTCCATTGATCTTTAAACTAATCAATTGACTGCCATCTGGTAAAAAAATATGCGACTCAAGTTTTTTTAATTTTCATTATGTTTTTAAGAAGGTGCCGTTACACACAGCAAATTTTAACAATTAAGTACCTACTGTATACTATTATGACAGTACTAAAGCTGCTATGCAAAAATATACTGAATCCAAAAATGCAAAAAAAAACGGTGTATGTCTGCCTGTCTGTCTGTATGAACACGATAAACGCGAAAACCGCTGAATAGTTTTCAACTTCACTTAACATGATCGTAACTCACTTTTCTGGGTATAACATAGGCTATTCGATGTTTAGAAAACATTGCGGGTTGCAATTTTAACTTCGTTTTTTGTAAGAAATATTCATAATTTTGATATGGCTTCTTGAGAAGGTTTGTTAAGAACGTAATACTGAACACATTTCTGCAAAAAAAAGTCCGACTTTGAACCTCATTATCTCGGAAACTGTGGATTTCCCAGGCATAGTTTCTTGGGCAAAAATATTCGTTATGATGAGGACTTTATGTGGTATCCCGCTTTGTTGGTGGTCTTTTAACACCCATTTTCACATCGACTTATGGCATTAAATAAGAGTCGAAAAAATATGACCCTGAAGGGTCTATATCTATAGCACTAAGAACCACAATCCTTCTAACTGGTTCTAAACAAACCTCAAATCACGACATTATGTACCTATACATTATTACACTATGTTAGAGACGCTTCTTTATGTACTGACGCATTGATTTTCACTGAAGACTGCTCCAAGATTTCTTTAGAAAATAATAAATTTAACCATAATAAACTGACGAAATTCCGATCAAAACAAAACAAGACAGTATTTTTTTCATCCGATTTGTCAGGTTCGCAAAGGTATTCTGACCATAGCCACAACACAAATATTTTTTCAGTTGGCAATCGTGTTGTAAGTAAAGCACTTATTAAGGCTGGAAGATAGCAGCGTGGCGGGAAATTCAAAATTTTCACAGTTTTTTTACATTTTGTAGCTAAACTGAGCTATTTTTGTTCAGTGATTTTTCGTTCGCGGCAATAAAACAGTATTCTATTCATTATTGTAAACAACAGAACAACAATAATTCAGCCAATTATGTGTTCTGGTCTACGACAAGTTTTTTGGGCAGTGCCACTGCTTCGTAGACCAGAACTTAAAATCGGCTGAATAATTATTGTTGTTCTGTTGTTTACGATTTTCCGCCTTCACCTCAAGCTCGGATATGCTCATCCTGAGACTAAAGGTATAGGTGAGCTAAAGGTTATGGCTACCAAAAAATATTTTTTTCTAAATAACTCTGATAGGTAGAGCTGTTTTTTGGGAATGATGTTTATTGACATAAAGATAATTTAAAACAAATAATAAAATACATAGTTACATCACAAGAATTTCGAGTAAAACAATCCTATCTATTAAACGTTTTATGAGTAATTGAATAGGTCGAGTTTTCCAAGGCTTTGCAGGCGGATAGTTGCACTGAAGACGGGTTTCTTACATGATTAAAAGAAACCCTAAAAAAATGTACTTTGGATGTCGTGAGACTTGCCATGTGAACCCCGCTACAAATAACATTGATATAAGGGTTGTTGTAACCACTTATAGCTTGCAGGCAGAATAATAAAGCATAAACAACACAGTTTCGTATAAAAAACGGCTGAACGCGAGGCAGACTACGATTAAGGTGTACCCTTTATTTGTTTCATCCTTTATGTTTTATTTTAGGAGCGGAATCCGAACATAGAAAATCACCTTTCTTGAATTACCATCTGTAATTTTTATACCTCAAAACGACTTGGGTATGGCATGGCACGGTATGGTATGAAGAATCAGATCATGACAATTCATACTGACACTATCTTATTTATGTTTGGAAGGGTGTTGGAAGGATGTTTGTTACTAAAAGGATGTTGTTCACTCACGTTAAAACGGTTGGACGCGTTTGGATGGATTAGCAGTATTCTGTTGCTTCGATAACACTTGTAATAATTTAATTCTGCAATAACAATTGAAGATCGTCGTTTAAAATGGCAACTTGTTGAACAAGCTAAATGAAATAAGTATGTTTTTGGCTGCGCTCAGATACAACACAGTTGCTGTATTACCTACTATCATTTTGAATGAAACATCGTTTTTGATATGATCTTTTTTTGAAGCAAATAGGCTTTCGTTGTTGTAAAGTACTATCTATGGAGTACGAATTCGTAGCAAATGGAAACATTTTCGTAATATGCCAACTAGTTTTTTGAACCGACGTTTTTGACCCAATCTTATGGGCTCTCTAGTGAAAGTAGTTCAATCTTGTTATGAGTAGAAAGCCTGCTTTTAAGTTCCACTATCGAATTCGGGTGTATCCTGTGTTTGATTTGGTTTCTCTAAGTTTCACCATCGACGTCAAGATGAAATGGGTAATTTCAGTAGAGAACTAACTACCCAATTTTTGTAGACCCTTTAATTTATACATAGTTTTTAGCTAAGTTGTTGTTATTACTGTGTACAGTTATGTATTGGAGTAATTTATTAACACTTAACTGTACTGCAGTAAGAACATACCAAATTTTCTGAAAGTGAAAGTGACTAGTACTTTATTGCCAAAAATAAATAATCTAGATTGTTTTAAAATTAATCAGTACCCAGAGTAGATTTTAAAAGTATTCAATAAAGAATTTAGTAGAATTAAAGTTCGATGTTTTGGCAATGGGCCCCAAGCTCAGCATTTGTCGTCGGAAACATATTAAGTAGGTGATTATTATGTTTTCCGATCAACGCTGATTTTCAGCATATCCCCAGTAAGTAGTGATAACTAGTTGAAATAGAGAGAGCGCATAGCGCGTAGAAATTCTCTGAAAACACTCAAATAAAAAGTGCCACCAAAATTAGGTACTTAGGTACCTATTTGCTGAAAATGGCCGAAATGTGGGCAAAGGCAATCCCCCTGACGGACGTGCAAATTATAAGCTGCGCCTTGATTTCCGTAGCCATAGTATACATTAGTACCTACATCTATATACAGGGCGAGTGCAGTTCCACCTACAGGGAGGTGACAAAGGGAGCTTGCAGGAGCCTATCCACGCCAACAATAGTCTGGAGCCGGTTGGTTTAATATTTAACCATCTACGGCCGACATGTTGAAACTTGGTGTAGCTGCGCCTCATAATGGAGCGCGTTAAGTACGGCGGGTGCAGTAGCCAGACCGACGACACACAGACAAGTAGTAGCTGGAGAGCTAGGCGACCATTCGAATTATTTTATCGTTCAAGGCTGGGAGTTGGTAGGCTGATAAATGATAACTAGTGATTCGCCCCGAACTGTGAACTCGCGACCCCATATAAACTTGACAACCCCATATCTCGGTAACCCCTCGACCGATTTGGCTCATGTTCGAACTTAAAAATTATTTTAATTTCATTTACCCGCCTACCAAATTTCATAACGATCCGACCAAATTTACTCAAGTTATCGTCGAACGAACATACATACATCCAATCATACATACAAACGCCGGATTATTCAAGTAGACTCGGAGAACTTCGCTCGCTTCACTCGCTGGTTCAATAATAATAATAATTTATTTATTTCAAATAATTAAAATTCGTATAAAGTAGACTTCGCTCAGCCTTCTTTTTAAGTTAATTTCTATGGTTCCGAACACCGAGTTCCGAACCAAAAAAGTAAAAAAAGGACCATTATAGGATCACTTCGTCGTCGTCCGTCTGTCTGTCTGTCAAAGGAGGTAGCCGACGGTCAAAGGAGAATCAATCATTACTGAAAAAGGAGTTCTAGACCATATTCTTGAAACTTCAAGGAGAACCATCGTAATATTTTCTGATCCTGGGTTGTATTACAGTGTCCTGACATTACAAGAACGTTTGTTTTCAGGGTTTCGGACCCCAAAAGTATAAACGAAATTTTATTTTTAAAACTTAATTTAAACTAGTGGTTCGCCCCGAACTTTGAACTCGCGACCCCATATCTCAGCAACCCCTCGACCGATTTGGCTCATGTTCGAACTTAAAAATTCTCTTTACCTTATTTACCTGTCTACCAAATTTCGTGACGATCCGACTAAATTTACTCAAGTTATCGTCGAACGAACATTCATACATACAAACATACAAACATACATACATACATACATACATACATACAAATGCCGGATTGTTCCAGTAGACTCGGAGAACTTCGCTCGCTTCGCTCGCTCGTTCAATTATATGGCGGTATGGGAACCCTCAGTGCGCGAGTCCGACTCGCACTTAACCGGTTTTTTTATAGGTTATAAAAAAATGAACTTTCAACCGCGCTCAACCAATAACAACCAGTCTAAACGACCAGACTAAAAGCTCCTAAAAAAAAATTCATCCCAAACATATAAACATATAAACTTTCAAAGTAAAAAAAACGAACTTTAACCGCTTCCCACCAAAATAAACTATTATTATAAAGGTGAAAATTTCTCACAAAAGAGCGTGGCAGAACGATAGTAAAGTATTTGCTTAACAAAATTCTCAATTCAGGAACCGGGCCTTATTTTACTAAGTAAATGCTTATGTATCGTTCCGTCACGCTCTTTTGCAAGAAAACTGCAGAACTAATTAACTAAGTAAATACATAAGTAACGTTATATACGTTACTTACGCTTTGTTTAACACTAGCTTTTGCATTATAACAATAAAAAATTGCTTAAAGCACTCAGCGATAAACGTAGCTTCCCATTAGTGAAATATTTTTTTTAATCGGATGACTTGTTTTGGAGATTACCCCCTACATACATACTTAAACTCTCCTCTTTATAATAGGTAGGTATTAGTGTAGACAAAATACGAGTATATTCGAGCTTCCCGATTTTTTCGATCGATTTGTATTTTTATTATATTTACTGGGAGAACATTCATCTAGCTAAACTTGGAAAACAAAAATACCAAACAAAGGGGTCGTGAATCTTGATTGATTTTTAAGCTAGACTTAACCCCCAGATTTTTCGCTTCCTCTTTCCTAACTCAGATAATAGGAAGCCTCATTTTTCTGAGATAAAATCAGTTATCTACAAATTACAATAAATGGAAAGACCTAGGTTACTGTGCAGAACTTAATGTTAGGGATGTTAAGTAGCTATGTAATTTTTGCTACTGCCATTGAAGTTAAGTGACGCTGTTGTCATTCCACCACTTTCATGCCTGTAAATCTGAAATTAGACCTTTACGTAAGTTCCAACGTTATTTAAGATCTTATACACATAGGGTGGCATTAATAGTCGTCGACTCAAGATCGAACTCCAGTAGGTGATCTCAGAAAAGTCAAATGCTAATGTCAAGCCTTGGCTAATGTCAATGTCAATCTCAAGATAGTGTATAAATATGCTGACAGCTACTCAAGTTTGACATTAGACAAGGCTTGACATTAGCATTTGACTTTTCTGAATTCACCTACTTGAGATCGAGCTCAAGTAGGTGATCTCTGATGACTATTAATACCACCCTTATGGTTGTAATAAAGTATTGGGTATTGCCTACGGGTATTGCGTATAAAAAAAGTATTTCAAATCAACTTATCGTTATATTAGCACGTATTTTAGCCGTAATGTATGTGTTTTTGTTAAAATACTTTTCCTGCCTTTATCACTTCGTAAAAAAAATGTGCAGCCATAACAGTGTCCAAAGTATCTTCTTATTCATAATTTTCCGGGTTTAAATATTTTATTTAGACTTTTAGACCTTTTAATGTTAGCCTTATGGATCCCTTTGCGGTGGGTCTGCGAGAAAATCGTATAATTTAAACGCTCTGTCGATTTCAGGATGTGGAACTATGTAGATCGTGCACGAAATGAATTTATTTTTTCTTTTGACTTTTCAGATATATTTTTTCTTCTTTAGGGGATATCTATCACCAAAAATACATCGGGGACATTCAACTAGCCCTCGGTGACAGCTCTCCAGATTTTCTCGCTTGACGTCTATGTTTGGGCCACCTGTATAAGACGTGATATCTACTTATTCGCACCTGACGATGACGTTAATAAATTGACAAGATACAAGAGCTGAGTTGGTTAGTACTTAGCACCAACTTTGGGACGAAACCGCACTGCTCTTGCTGGGAGGTGCAGAGCATATCCCATCACGGACCATTGCCCGCAGTGGTCAATAGAAGGAGGGATCCAAAAGATCCACGAGGCCGATGCGGAAGTGACAGATTGGATCAATGGCCTTCTCTTTAATTCTTTAATATTCGCTGCATAATGTCCCATACGCAAAATAAATAAAGCATCTTTTTCTTCTTCATCGTCAATTCCTCATGGCTGAGGATCTCAACCACGTCGTACTCGCTTTAATCTCTCAGACCACATGAATAAAACGCGTTTGCCATTCATCTGGCCCAAGGTTATGAACTTTTCTAGACTAGACTAGACTTTATTTGGCATAGATACTTAAGTAGTCGAAATTTTGCTAAATTCAAAATAAGTAGCCTAGAAGAACATAAAAAAAAACAAAATGATGCCGATGTCGTATGTAAATTTGTTCGTGCTAGTACAATAGAATAATGACAGTGCACAGCTAGTATTCATACCCCGTCCTCTGTGTGTCCCACGAGTGCCAACTTAATACAAACTTCCCCGTCGCTTCGTTATTAAAATAGCCTCCTTGCCTAACTTGCCTCCTGGACTATAATGGCACTTGTGAACCGCGCCGGTTGGTACGCGAAAGTTTTGAGCCAAATTACCTCTGTTACTATGTGGCCGGTGTTAAAATTAAAGGGTTGCAACGTGGTAGGTATTTCTTTGAGTAGGTACAAGATATAAAAACAATATTTAATAGTTATTTGTTATGCAAGAATGCAAAATTATTGTTTGCGACGAGTGCTTGTATTGAATACCGAGCTAGCAAAGGTTTCTAAAATTGAGCCACGAGCGTAGCGAGTGGTTCAAAAAAAGAAACCTGAGCGTAGCGAGGTATTCAGAAGCACGAAACGCAAATAATATTGCATTCGTGCGAAACACAAAACTTTTCATCTCACTGAAGCGAGGAAATGATTTTGTTAGCCAAGCGGGAAAAACTCTATAGACAACTACTTACAGGCAAAACAGGTGAGTCGAATAAGTTCCTCTTAAAAGCATATTTTACTGTAGTTATGGCTTCCGCACTAAAGTTTTCAGCTTCGTTGGTAATAAAACCATTCGTTTCATTAATAATTTCCTGAAGTTTATTTATCCAGACACAACAATAATGTAAATAAAAGAATGTTTTTTTTTTCCGGGCCCATTCTGAACTTATACCATATAAATTAAAAATTTGTAAGAGTTAGAAAATTAAATTAGTAATATCGTTTGAAAAAATGTATTTAACAAACCAAAACTTAATTATCTATTTGATAAAACAGAAGCGAAGCATTTTTTTAATTTACTGGTATCAAAAATTAATATAGTGTACAAAATATTGAAAAAACCTGAAAGAAGAAACCGCGTTTCTGAATGTTCTATTCCGTGACTTTACCTTTTTAAAAGATCCTTATGCCCCATTTACATTCACAGTTTTGTATAGAGAATGGGCACGAACAATCACTTTCGCTGAAATACGCGTGTAAACGAACTATGAATGAGGATCTTTTTTCGGTCGGGATCTGGCATCTACTTAAACAGCCAGTGTTTTTTTATTTTTCAACACCCTAGGGCGCGGGAAAGACTTTCCCGGCGTCGCGTTCAAATTTCGAAGCGCGCTAAAATGCAGATAGTTTAAATCCGGCCTTTACACGATCGTAAGTTACTAGTAACAGCAAACTTTCCGAGCGAGGGAGATGAAATAGTTATTTGTTATGCAAGAATGCAAAATTATTGTTTGCGGCGAGTGCTTGTATTGAAAACCGAGCTAGCGAAGGTTTCTAAAATTGAGCCACGAGCGTAGCGAGTGGTTCAAAAAAAGAAACCTGAGCGTAGCGAGGTATTCAGAAGCACGAGACGCAAATAATATTGCATTCGTGCGAAACACAAAACTTTTCATCTCACAGAAGCGAGGAAATGACTTTGTTAGCCAAGCGGGACAAACTCTATAGACAACTACTTACAGGCAAAACAGGTGAGTCAAATAAGTTCCTTTTAAAAGCATATTTTACTGTAGTTACGGCTGCCGCACTAAAGTTTTGAGCTTCGTTGGTATTAAAACCATTCGTTTTATTAATAATTTCCTGAAGTTTATTTATTCAGACACAAAAATAATGTAAATAAAAGAATGTTTTTTTTTCCGGGTGCATTCTGAACTTTTACCATATAAATTAAAAATTTATAGGAGATAAAAAATTAAATTAGTAATATCGTTTGAAAAAATGTATTTAACAAACCAAAACATAATTATCTATTTGATAAAACAGAAGCGCAGCATTTTTTTTTATTTACTGGTATTTAAAAATAAATATGTGTACAAAATATTGAAAAGACTATAAGAAGAAACCGCGTTTCTGAATGTTCTATTCCGTGACTTTACCTTTTTAAAAGATGCTTATGCACCATTTACATTCACAGTTTTGTATAGAGAATGGGCACGAACAATCGCTTTCGCTGAAATACGCGTTTAAACGAACTATGAATGAGGTTTTATTTTCCATCGGGATCTGGCATCTACTTAAACGGCCAGTGTTTTTTTCTTTTTCAAAACCATAGGGCGCGGGAAAGACTGTCCCGGCGTCGCGTTCAAATTTCGAAGCGCACAAAAGTTCAGATAGTTTAAATCCGGCCTTTACACGATCGTGAGTTACTAGTAACATAAAACTTTCCGAGCGTGGGAGATGAAATAGTTATTTGTTATGCAAGAATGCAAAATTATTGTTTGCGGCGAGTGCTTGTATTGAAAACCGAGCTAGCGAAGGTTTCTAAAATTGAGCCACGAGCGTAGCGAGTGGTTCAAAAAAAGAAACCTGAGCGTAGCGAGGTATTCAGAAGCACGAGACGCAAATAGTATTGCATTCGTGCGAAACACAAAACTTTTCATCTCACAGAAGCGAGGAAATGACTTTGTTAGCCAAGCGGGACAAACTCTATAGACAACTACTTACAGGCAAAACAGGTGAGTCAAATAAGTTCCTTTTAAAAGCATATTTTACTGTAGTTACGGCTGCCGCACTAAAGTTTTGAGCTTCGTTGGTATTAAAACCATTCGTTTTATTAATAATTTCCTGAAGTTTATTTATCCAGACACAAAAATAATGTAAATAAAAGAATGATTTTTTTTCCGGGTGCACTCTGAACTTATACCATATAAATTAAAAATTTGTAGGAGATAAAAAATGTAAATAGTAATATCGTTTGAAAAAATGTATTTAACAAACCAAAACATAATTATCTATTTGATAAAACAGAAGCGCAGCATTTTTTTTATTTACTGGTATTTAAAAATAAATATGTGTACAAAATATTGAAAAGACTATAAGAAGAAACCGCGTTTCTGAATGTTCTATTCCGTGACTTTACCTTTTTAAAAGATGCTTATGCACCATTTACATTCACAGTTTTGTATAGAGAATGGGCACGAACAATCGCTTTCGCTGAAATACGGTTTAAACGAACTATGAATGAGGTTTTATTTTCCATCGGGATCTGGCATCTACTTAAACGGCCAGTGTTTTTTTTCTTTTTCAAAACCATAGGGCGCGGGAAAGACTGTCCCGGCGTCGCGTTCAAATTTCGAAGCGCACAAAAGTTCAGATAGTTTAAATCCGGCCTTTACACGATCGTAAGTTACTAGTAACAGCAAACTTTCCGAGCGTGGGAGATGAAAAATAATGTATTACCTATCTAGCTAGAAACAGGCTTTCTAGCCCTAAAACTTTAGCTTCAGAAATTAAATTAATTACGTTGTCGTGAATATTTCATTTATAGCTAATCAAAATATCAGTATGACCACGAAATAATAAATAAAGAACCGGCCAAGTGCGAGCCAGACTAATGGGAAAAATTGTATTTGATCTTACATTTTTGAAAACGATATATTACATCTATACGATGTAATATATCGTTTTCATTAAAAATCATTCATAATTTAATAGTATATTTCATTACAAGTGCGGAAAGGCTGTCATTGCAAAGAGTTCCGACAAATGGCTACCCGAGCCGAGGCGCAGCCGAAGGCGAGGGTTGACAGTCGGAACAAGTTGCAATGACGGTTCCGCACGTGTACTGAACGACTATTTTTAATACAGTTGCGAAAAAATTAAGCAATTTAATAAAATAATAAAAACACAATAAACTCAACTAATTTAACATTTTTAACTTTTCCGGTAAAATGTTCTCCGAAGCATTTTGTGCAATTATACTGAGTTCCGGTGGTGTTAATAAAAAAAAACTAGGGTCGAAATTACTCATTTTGTGCAACAAACAACTAAAGCAAAGAAAATTTCTGAAAAATCAAAATGGCGCCAACCGTAGAATATAAGCAGAGTTTTTTTTTTTCTTCACCCATTTTGGTAGGCAAAGGCAACAATGCCCATACAGCCAAGTCTTCAGTAGAAGTTTTTTATTGATATGAAATGAAAATGAAATTTAATGAAATTAAACCTAACCAAACTCATTCAATCAAATCATTAAATCTGATATTGAAACAAATTAGTAGCTTCTTTTTAGAAATATACGTATTTGCATGAATCATAAAAACTTTTTTAGTATAAACTTCATGGTTGGTTTTTCTTTTTAATAGACATTATTTTGACTGTTGGGAAAGAGAACGCACGAGTGCGGGAAAGGTAAAAAAAAGCACGAGTGTGTAATAGCCCACATCCCGAACGCTATACGTCCCTGCAATACGCCACTTTTTGAGCAACTGTATTAAAAAATCAGTTTTATCGTTTGCTAGTAAAGCCCTATCATTTGATAACCCACGCAATACGGTCACTCCACTTTAAAATTTGGATCCCCATTTGTGATGTAATAAAAAATACGGGTTTCGGATTTATTTCTAGACAGTACTATATGATGTTAGTTCTTACCAAACAACATTCTAGGTTTACGACAAGTATTACCCTATTAGTTTTAATTCCCTTGCGAGTGTCAAAATATGCGGAAATATTTTGCATCAACTGCCATATCTTTTGATTGCGTAAACTTATAACCATGATTGTTTTAGAGCTCCAAGGGATTGCAGTCAGGAGTATTTGATATTAATTTCAACTTGATACCTTCACGCGTTCCTGAGAAAATATGGTTGACATACAGACAGATTGACGGACAACAAAATAATCCTGTAATGGTTTCGTTTTTTTCCTTTTGAGGTACGGAAAACAAAAAACTTAAAAAAAATAAGCCATGCTCGGAAAGACGCTGTTACTTTAGACATGCGATCGTAGAAGATCGTTTTTTAAACCACTTTGTATTTTTGTGCGCTTCGAAATTTGAACTCAACGCCCTAATAAAAAAAAGAAGGAACTCCTTCAACTTGTAGCGTTGCATAGCAACGGGTTGTTGATTTTATGAAACTTCAAGAAGACACGATTTATAATCAACAACCCGTAACACCACATACCTACTCCTTTGTGACGAAGCAAAGAAGAAGGAAACTCATTTCACTAACCTCTATGTAAACCATGGAATGACAGTTGCTAGTATGCCACTGACCGATAAAGCCTTTGTAGCAACTGTCATTCCGTGGACTCGATTTAAAAATTAGAGTTTAGGTACCTACCTACCTATGTCTATTGTTTGTCACGCATGGCTAACAAAATAATTTTCTCGCTTCTGTGAGATTAAAAGTTTTGTGTTTCGCACGAATGCAATATTATTTGCGTCTCGAGCTTCTGAATACCTCGCTACGGTCAGGTTTCTTTTTTTGAACCACTCGCTACGCTCGTGGCTCAATTTTAGAAACCTTCGCTAGCTCGGTATTCAATCAAGCACTCGCCGCAAAGAATAATTTTGCATTCTTGCCTAACAAATAACTATTGTCACGCTACTGAAGTTCAATCTGATAAACACGGGTTGAACCCCTTCGCTCGTCAATTAGGACCATTAGCAGGGATCTATCATTCATTAGCGAACTGTGTGAGGACGGATCTGTGCCACTTGCGAGCGAAACGAAAGTTTTTTTTTTTCAACTTTTCAATGTCTTTTCTTGAAGGGTCCCTCAATTCTGAGGATTCGTGACCATATACAATAGTTCTCTACTCATCACGGTCATGGGCGCGATGGGATGCTTGCTGGATGGATCCATCTGCTGCCCTATTTAGGACATTGGACCATCGCATTGGTGTTCTGCCTCTCGACCGTCTGCCCTCCATCTGGCCCAAAATGATCTGCTTTTCCAGAGTATGACGTGGCGTCCGCATAATATGCCCAAAAAAGCTAAGGACCTTCTTGCGACAGACTGTTGATGACAGTCACTTCGTTATTCTGAGCTCGTTTAGGATGGACATATTGGTTCTGAAGGCGGTCCACGGGATTCTGAGTATTTTCCTCCAACACAAAATCTCGAAAGCATCGATTCTGTCACAGTCGCGGCTACTTATGCACCATGTCTCAGCGCCGTATGTGAAAATGGAGAACACCAGTGCTCGAACCAGGCGCACCTTGGTTTGCTGACGAATACCAAGGTTCTTCCAGTTCTTGGCAAGATTCGTGTTTGTTTGTTTGTTACCCTTTATTGCACACAAATTATATAAAGACTTAAATAACATGGTAGTAAAAGAACGTGTACAAGGGCGGACTTATTCCTAAAGAAATGTCTTCCAGCCAGCCCAGTGTTTACCAAAACGATGAAAATACCTTTCATTTTAAACCTATATTTATGACAAAGGTAATAGAGTTCTCTATCGTTATCGGTACTTTATTATCACCGTTTATAGTACGTGATTAGAAAATTTCGTTTGACAACGGCTAACAACGGACTTATAATTCATACACATCAACTGCCAAAATAGATTACTCAAACAAACATGGTCGTTGTATTGTTGATATTATATTTTGTCACAGTTCGATTTGAATTTCGAATCCAAGTCAGCGCAACGGTTTTTACGGCAGCCATCATTTTTATGACGCGCGGAATCGCGGTGTACGGTGTACCCTCGTTCGTTTCATAAGTTGCCAGTACATTTCGACGGCTATCATTTTTGAAGAATGGGTCTGGGTTCTCCGTTCCATCATACTATACACTTCTTAGTCAGGGGTACAAAGTTATTCGGTAACTAGCATACTTACTACCCAGATTGGAGTACTCTACTAGTTTTGGTAGAATAATAATAGTACATTACTGCCGCGGTCTTTAATGGGTGCGTTTCTGGCGCGCTTTTGATGGCCGACAGAGCGCAGCGTAGCGCAGCTCAAGGCCTTCACAGCGTGGTCAGCATTGCAGCCCTTGATGGACAAGCTGGAATGAAGGCCGAGACCGAAGGTCGAGGCCTTTATAGCGCGGACAGCAAGGGCTGCAAAGATGACCAAGCTTGAGGGCCGAGAGCGTAGCTAAGCTAAGCTCGAGGCCATCATAGCGTGGCCAGAAGCGCACTCATTGCAGACCAAGGCTTGTATAGTGCTTTACTCAAACAATGCGAGTAATTTAAATAGAACCAGCTTACCTTTTGTCTTAGTTTACTTTCTGTTGATTTTTCATTCCGCAAACTTTTCGTAGATAAACTTGTATTTTTCCTTTGACTTCGGTGGCAATAGGTACCTTTAAATATTTTATTTCGCTTCCTTTTTATGTTCGGCGTTGTTAAACACATTGAATCGGAGGATTCGTTGCTTGAAGAGTTCACTTTTATTTACAACAAAAACAGCACGCACAGAAAAAATCACTTCGAACAACGCGCAAAGCGGCGAAAACAATATGGCCGCGCTTTTTTTTTTCTATGCAATTTGTAGACTGCCAGCACCCAAACAGCCAAATTCTAAATAAATACTTTTTGTGCCTGACTTTTGAGTTCTATTTATGAAACAAAACTCGACATTAATGGATTTTCATACAGTTTTTCTGGCCGCAAAACACGACATTAATGAAATTCCATACAACTTTTCTGGCACCTAATCAAAGTAGCCCGCAAGTCCTCCTTTGCTCAAAGAAGGTTGTCGAATTAATGACCACATTACGAGCTTTTTTGAGTAAAATTATGTACACGTAAAAAAAAGTTACTAGAGTAATAATGAGTGTCGCTGAGTGTTTTGTTGTTGTGTGTGTTCTACTGTTTTTAACCGAAGTTCAGTGATATATTTTTAAACCTAAGAATGTGAAATCAAAAGTGTCCATAGTCCATAGTTATAGAAATAATTTGTTTGTTACACCTTATTGCACACAAAATATATAAAGACTTAAATAACATGGCAGTAAGAGTACGTGTACAAGGGCGGACTTATTTCTAAAGCTTCCAGCCAGCCCAGAGTATTATTTAACTTTTGACAAATAGTCACATTAGTCAAAAGTTAAATATAACCCGTATCATTAAAGAAAACATTTAGGATGAACTTCAAAACACTCGCCCTCTCGCTCTAATTAACACAGTCAAAGCGAGACGACACTAGGTTTTTAACTCCGTCTTAAATGTTTTCTTTAATGACACGGGTTATATTATAACACTCTTACAATCTAATTTTTTTAATGTGGCGAGAGGGCAGCAGGCAGGTCCTATTGTATTTTCATAAAATTTTATAGTAGCACCATTAAGATTGGTCGATAGCAGCGTAACGAAAAATTTAAAATTTTCACATGTTTTTTTTAAATTTTAAGCTAAACTGAGCTATTTTTGTTCCGAGATTATTCGTTCACGGCAATAAAATTGTATTCTTTTCATTATTGTAAACAACAGAACAACAATAATTAATTCAGCCGATAATGTGTTCTGGTCATCAACAAGTTTTTTGGGCAGTGCCACTGCTTTGTCGACCAGAACACATAATCGGCTGAATTATTGTTGTTCAATAATGAAAAGGATACTATGTTATTGCCGTGAATGAAAAATCGCTGAACAAAAATAGCTCAGGGTTCAAAATAAACAAAACTGTGAAAATTTTGAATTTCCCGCCACGCTGCTATCGTCCAAACTTAAGTTAAAGTTCCGTAGGGAGCAGCCGATGCAACGATATTTTGGCGCTACCATTTTGGCCGTGCGCGTCTGTAACGCAAGTTTCGGAAGCGGAGCCTTCATGACGAAGTTGTGTCTCGATAGGGGCCTATCGAGACACAAATTAACATATAAAATATATTTTCTATATCAATTTAACGGTTTCACTTACTTAATCGATATAAAAATGTGCAGTGCTTACGAAAGTTTAAGTTCTAATATTTTTCTATTGCAATAAATTATAATTCTATGGAGAGAAACGGTGGTCGGTGGCCTAGTGGTAGAGCAATGTACTCGGAAGCGAGAGGCCCAGGTTCAATTCCCGGTGCGGGCATCGTATGACTTTATTTTATTTCGAAGTTACGTACATTTGTGAATTTATAGTAGCAATACCACTCGCTGTAAAGGAAAACATCGTAACGAAACCTCAGCGTATGAGGCATATACCCTCAAACGCGAAAATCGCCAATCTGCATTGAGCACGCGTGGTGACTCTCTGACTCTCTGAACACTCTGTACTTCTCTGAGAGAAGGCCTTTGCCCAGCTTATGGGACATGTACAATTCTAAAGGCTACATTTAATGGAGAGAAACGAGTAAAACTCGGGTTTGTCCCAAAACACCATTGTGTTGCAGACTTGAGGACCTGCCTGTCGCCACGTGCCGCCACTGTACCCACCATTGTGCCCTCAGCAAGGCCGTCAATCAACTTACCAATAATAATAGTGGAGCGGACAGCAGCCTCGGAATAAATGATTATATTATTTAATGCCGATCATTTTAACTTGTCTGAATTTCATCTCGGTATTGTTCGTTTCGTAGGTAATTATTTTAAAAAGACGTTTCATGTTTCGATGTGCTCTCGAGTAAAAGGCATTATTATCAGTTTCATTGTCTGAAAAGTATAACATTTGTGCACTAAATTACCAACTATAAAGAGTTTAAAAAAAAACTCGTGTCTTTTCAAACGTCTTTCCGAAAATAGCTCGATAATTGGAATGTCACTGCTCGATAACGAACATATTTTTGACAGCATCTATCGCTATTTTTACCTACCCCCGAAGCAATAAGAAGAGTGCATGTGTTATAAGTTTGAAGAGTGTACCTAGAGTGTATCTGTGTCTGTATATCTGTCTGTGGCATGGCAGGTCCAAAACGAGTATATCGATTTTCTTTTAGTTTTTATGTTTTTTTTTTGTTAAAGGTTTTGATTGAGAGTGTCTTAGCTAGATTTCATCAAATTTGGTTTAGCCATTTAAGGTGAATACCGAGGCACAAAAATCATATATCATATTTTAGGACCTAAGGTTTAGATTCCAGATCCTGACCACTAAGTAACCACTTTTGGCGATAAAAGATTTTATTCGTAGGTTCTAGGTCCTATAAATAGGTCCTAAAATAGTTAAGCCTTGCGTTGATACTCTAATTAAGAGTTTTTAGCAAAAAACGCATCCAAAAAGAAGATATGATTTTTTCCATTGGCGGCGCTAGTTGTGCCTCGTTTCGGGCCTTAAGAGATATTCTAATTGGAATTGAAAAGTTGTGTTTAGTAGTTTTCGCAATGTACTGTGCAAAACCAAATCTCCTCGGACAGTTTACACACAAGTCAAGCCTATGAATTGAACAAAACCGGTCGCGGCGCTAATCTATTGTTTAGCCAGTAATTACACTGTGTTGTCCGGCTGTACGCCACAGTCCGCAACCCTTGCGCTATCGATCGGACGGACCGGAACGGACGCCAAATTGGCGGGTGTTATTTCGGATTATAATGATCGGATCGAGGCGCACCTGTGCGGTTCCCGCGACGCGGTCACGCACCTCGCCACTTACCCCGGAGCGGGCGACGCTCGTATACTCTAAAACTACTCGTATTTAGGACTGAAAAAAAAATGCTTGGAAAAGGAATTGAACCCGCAACCCCGCTTGTCCCGGACCAACTTTAAGGCGCCGGCGCCGGACACAATGCTCTTCAGTTCCGCGTTCCGAGTTCAGAGTTCTCAGACTTGCTTCACGAGAACTCCGCATTCTGACCGCTTCAGTGTGAACGATTCCAAGCAACCTCTGGGTGCATTAGAAAGAACGCAGAACTCCGGGTGGTGTGTGCGGCAACATATAATTACTTAAATCACGGGTTTGTGCTTAAATAATAGGGCAAATTAACAAAAAATACTACTTCACCGGTGAAAAAGTACACAGTTATTAGGCTTCTGCCTGATTCCGAGTGATCTCTGCTGTCCGTTGAGGAGTTCCGTTCTCCATCTCCGAAAATTTTCATCAGATCTTTACCATTTTATGGGACCACACGGGATATATACCGTTTAAAAAAAATATATCATCAAAATCAGCTTACCTACCTGGAAAAAAATCTGAGGTAACCTAATCCTTTTTTTAAGTCGGTTAATAAAACAAAAGCCCTTATAGCAAGCAAGATTTTGATTGACACTTCAGTGACATCTAATATCCAAAAATAGAAGTTAAAAACTAAAACCCGACTACTAAAATGCTTAAAACAAGACTTGTTTATCCTTAAAATAGACTCATAGATAATTAATCGTAGTCGGAGGCCATCGGTTTATCAAATGCGAATGTGGTGTCCTCCGACTACGATTAATTATCTATGAGTCTATTTTAAGGATAAACAAGTCTTGTTTTAAGCATTTTAGTAGTCGGGTTTTAGTTTTTAACTTCTATTTTTTTTTTGAGCTTTTTAGTAAGTCATTTTGGACAATCACCCAGAATAGAACCAAGAAGGGCAAAAAAAAACACATTTTGGAATTTTTTTTCTATCTGTTATGTTGACGCTACATGTGTTATACATTTTTGAAAAGGTCTTTTAAAGCCCTTTTATTTGATACCCATGCCGATGGTATCCGATAATTTTTATTTTTAGGTCCACCACTTTAGGGCACAGCACAAACGCCATCTTGGTTTTTTTCAAAATTAAATTATCCTATGTTACCTGGGTGATTAAGACAAATCTAACGACACCTCATTTGTTGAAATCGGCCGAGTAGTTTATGCTCTGCGAGGGAACAGATGAACACACAAACATACATACCCACATACATACATACATACATACATACATACATATATACATACATACATATATACATACATACATACATACGCTGCTAAAATCATAACCCTCCTTTTTGCTTGGCGTAGTCGGGTAAAAACGGTCACAGTACACCTACAGGATAGGACAAATAGGACCAATTCATCCTAAAAATGGTAGGTCGAACGCTCCAGAGTAAGATGCTAAGTACCTACCTATAAGTACCTTCCACCTCACTACTTATTCATTATTTCTTTGTTCAAATGCTATTGAATGTATACTTTTTTAGAGATCCGTGATCAAACAATAGTAAATTATATTATGTGAAAGTAGGACCAAATGTCAATGTTTTAGCTCAAATTGACATTTCGCTCAATATATCTGGAGCTGTCACAGTTTTATAAAATGTCAATCTGTCACAGTTAATTTTTACTGCAAATGATTTAAAATATATCTAAGAAGTCCGACCGCATCGAATAACGTCTGGATTTTAACTGGATGTCGTCTGGAAACAAAAATGATGGGTTAAATTGGAGCTAAAGTTGGTACTTAATTGAATTAATTTCCCCGACTGAAATTCTCGCCGTTTTCGCTCAGGAAAGTTCTCACTTTGACATAAGTAAGTATATTTCTGTTTTTATTCTTAGTTCTATTTTTGTTATAAGTCAACGAAAGAAAAACACAAATTGTCACAAGTATTATATTTCCAAGAGGTGGGTAACATTATATTCTAATGTATAATTTACCGATTCTTGTAATTTTGTGAGCAGATTCGATAATTATATGGAATTTTGTCGATTCCGCTTTTTTTAATTCTACTCGCAAATGTCCAAGGTAATGTCGAATGTTATTTACCGTATGATTTCGCTCAAATTTAGTATGGACATAGGTAATTACTTATAGATTAGAAAATAAAGAATATGTTCGAAATTATAAAAAAATATTAAATACCTATTTGAAATTTTCGTGTTACTTGTATAGGTACGTGGAAAACAGATTTTCGGAAAAAGCTCGGGAACGAAAGAGAAAAGAGATTGCGCTACCGATAAAGCGTCGAAGAGGACGCGAAATACCGTATTCTCTTCTAAAATTATTAATACAAATATTGTATGGGAACCAATAGTAAAAAAAAATTGTATGGGAATTGGCCTTTTTACTCGGCCTTCTTTTTAGGACAGAGTTTGTGAGGCCGAAGGCCAAACGATAAGACACCCAAACGGCGAGGCCGAAGGCCGAGCTGCAGAAATTCCAGCTCCGTGACACGAGGCCGAAGGCCGAGTCTAGCGTTGAGCGACGCTCAGAGCGTCTCGACAAACCCCACTTAACATTTCGCATACTTGACAGACTTGCGAGGTCTACAGCTACTGCCACTAGTATTACCCTCGCACTGATTTATATTATTTGACCGAGCGAGCGAAGCGCCTCCATTTCAGCTTGGGCAAATACTTTCGTTTCGTCTCAGGTCGCATATCTGAACCGATTCTCGTGAAATTTCCTGAGCATGTTCGATAATTATGTTTTTTTTTTCGAGTCATTAATCGTTATTTTTTTCAAAATGGTGGATATAGCCATTCCTCAACCGATTCTCGTGAAACGTGAGCTTGATTCAGTTTTTCGAGACACTGCTACTGTCAAAGGAAAAGTCAAACTTTGTGGTTAACCGGCCGATTTGGCTCTTTAAAATGGGAACTAGGTATATTTTGTGTCATCAAAGTTTATATTTGTCATCAAAATGTATCATCTAATAAGATAGGTACTTTCTAGGCCACGTTCTTTCGATATCTCATAGATGGCGGTAAAAAAGCAGTGTAAAGAGTCTTTACTAATAGCATAGATTTTTTTTTTAGAGGCAAGTATACGAACCAATCGTGCCATTAAGGTTTACACAAAGAAGTTTATAATTTAAATAGACCACTGTATCGGCAATGGAGGTTGACAGCCTAGGACCACAGAGGGAAAAAATGTTGGACTAACTATTTGATTGTTAACCGATTGGTTGAGGAGCATGGTTACTAAAAATCCAGCCAAAACTGTTGAAAAGCTAAGTATGTTTGTGAAATAATTTTGAACATAAAAGTAATATTTTGAAGTCGTGAAAACGGATATATATAATTATGCACAAACATACATTCACGATCAAAAAATCAGTCCTTTTGAAAAATATTTCAAACAACTTTTTGTTCCTATTCGAAACCTATTGTGAGGGGTATCAATGGAAAGGAAACGACCTTAAGGCGCTGGGCATAGTGAATTAGCCCGCGCGCAAAAAAAATGCACAAAAACGATTCCTGTATCAAATACACAAAAAAAATCGAAAATGTTCACATATCAAACCCTAGAATTAGGTGAGAGCTATCTAAAACAGCCAGTTTTGTGTTGATACCCATAATAGATTGCAAGATATTTTCTTTGAAAAAAAGTGCGCCGCCTATTTTTTTTCATCAAAAATATCTTCAAAACGTTTATGAATGTCAACACGAAACTGGCTGTTTTAGATAGGTCTCACCTAATTCTAGGGTTTGATATGTGAACATTTTCAATTTGTTTAGTGTATTTGATACAGGAATCGTTTTTGTGCATTTTTCTTTGCGCGCCGGCGATTCACTATGCCCAGCGCCTTAAGGCCCCGTATAAGGCTAACTAGCGCCACCAATGTTGAAAAAATCATATCTTCCTTTGGAAGAAGTTTCTGGAAAAATCCTAAGATGAGCCTATGCGCCATGCTTTTCTAGATTTTTAAGTGTAGATACCCTCTTCGAAATTTACTTTTAAGCTAAAAAATTTTCGATAACCGCCAAAAACGGCCGTTTTTGGCGGTTATCGAAAATTTTTTAGCTTAAGACTAGAAATTGAGTTGGGTACCCACACTTAAAAATCTAGAAAAGCATGGCGCATGAGCTCATCTTAGGATTTTGTCAGAAACTTCTTCTGAAGCGAGATATGATTTTTTCAACATTGGTGGCGCTAGTTAGCCTTATACGGACCCTTAAGAATAAACAATCATAATCAAAACAAACCTCTCGGTGCGTGATGATGAATAAAATATTGGTAAACTCATGAAACTTACCCGTGAGAGATCGCATGGAAGCTGTTATCAGGGCAAGGGGATGTAATAATAATATAAGTAAATTTATTACTTTGAGAATAAAATAGAGCATAATTTAGTGATTTTCTCTGTTAAATTCATCAGCGTATTGAAATAGAAAAGTCGTAGAACAAAAGTTGTTGAAAAACACATTTGAAAGTTGACGTGTTTCAGGAATATAAAAAAAATTTTTTAAGGGTGGATGATAGCAACGTGGCGGGAAATTCAAAATTTTCAAAGTTTTTTTGCCGCGAACGAAAAATCGCTGAACAAAAATAGGTCAGTTTAGCTACAAAATGTAAAATACTGTGAAAATTTTGAATTTCCCACCACGCTGCTATCGTCCACCCTTAAAGGCGTTCAGATGGCGTTGATCCGACATGGAGTCTATCACAGAGTAAATTAGTGCTTACTAAAGAGAAAAGTCTTCTTCACTTCATTGCTCTGTGACTTCATCTTTCATCACATCATCGTAGACGTCATTCCATTTAGGTACATGAAAAAGTGCACACTACTTTGTGATCTTGTATGAGTGAATGGTAAAAGCGGAAACACTACATTTTGCTCCACCACTAATACCTAAATGTGTTCGGACGTATATGTACGAAGGCAACGAGCGCGAACTGCCATAAAAAAACACGTCTCGTCAGCGATATCTATAGTTACAAATTTGGAACTACAACTTATGAGCTGTCAAAAAACTCCCTTTGGTTTAATTTGAAGGAATGAAAGTTTTTCAGTCATTATTTCAAAAGGTGCAATTTTTCTGATGCTGAGTGTCAACACTTTTGGCTGAATTTTTTGTAGCTTATAATAACCTAAACTCTAATTTTTAATTCGAGTTCACGGAATGACAGTTGCTAGTATGCAACTGTCAGAAAAAGCCTTTGTAGCAACTGTAATTCCGTGGACTCGATTTAAAAATTAGAGTTTAGCTATCTCAACTTTGCCAATCGGTTAACAATGGCTAGTCCAACCTTTTTCCCTCTGTGGTCCAACTAGGTTGTCAACGCCAATACAGCATATATTGTAAACTTTTTTGTGTAAACCTTAATGGCTCGATTGGTTTGTATTTGTATCCTTGCCTCTAAAAAAATAATATATCTATGCTATGAGTAAAGACTCTGTTCTTTTACCGCCATCTATGAGATATCGAAAGAACTTGGCCTAGAAAGTATCTCATTAATAGATCTATCGCCACGAAATATTTTCATTCTCAGAAAAATAAAAAGTGTCGCCAGGTAGGTACTTACAAATTAATGTCAATAGGTATGTACGTAGAAAAAGAGATGGATTATCTATAATAATATTATCGTAGTGCATCCATTTAATAAACATTTTGTTCTCAAGATAATAGGTTTATTCCAAAAATAACAGCTCCGTACTCAGAATAGTAGATCTGTCATCAAATAAATCGATTATCGTCCGCAGATTGCGATTTGTTATTTTTTGTTATTTTGTCATCAGTACAGTCTGTAGTTACAAATTATTTCGTTCAATTCTCCAAATAATACTATTCGTTACCAATTTAATAGTTCAGTTCATACATTTTATTATACAATAATGTTCAAAGGGGCGGAGCCAAATTGGCGCGCTATGAAAATTGACCAATCATGCGCAGCGTTGGGTCGTACGCACGACAGCACGTCGACCTTTACACGCTAGCACTATACTCGGTTGCGTTATGGACGACTTTTCAACAAAAATGTACAGACTGACGTGCTGTCGTGTGTACGAGAGGTGGCGGTTTAGGTACTTCATTCGCTTGATTCCGTGCTCCTTGTTGCAAGTGCATTTTATATTATTATTGTTAGGGTTTTTGGTTTTAGTTGATTTTCCCACTAATTTCTTTAATTATTATCATGGCATCAAGTTGTGGTAAAGATGATGCAACTCCTCTAATAACGTTATCATCGCTCGTTGAGAAATCACTAGTGGAGAAAGTGCCGTGCCGGTACAACAATAGGTAGGTACAACCAGTATACAAGTACCTAATGTAAGATAGTAGTTAAAACTTAATAAATTGATGATAGCTTAAATAATTCCCATTTGAAATGAACTTAAATAATAGCTTCTTTTAGTTAGAAAATTAAATTGAGATGTGTTCGAAATTTTAATTGTTTCTATCAAAAATTTAAAATGTTCGAATACTGCTTTTTGGAAAAAATTAAAACTCGGAACCCGTGATTGGATGCTAGATGCACCAAGTATCGTTACCGGTCCTATTCTGGTGAACCACAAGCGTTGTACTTCAACAAGTACCTAAATGGTAAATTTGTGATTGTAGTGGCAGCTATTAGTCTCCAAGAGTGGGTGAAAACAAGTGATTTGGGGACAGCGTACCTCGAACTTCCGGTTGTACGCACGCCACGCGGGCAGGGGCTGCCAACCTTACTCTGGGTTAAAAACTTACAAAGTCAAAAAAATATGTGGAAAATAAATTATTTTTATATCGAAATAAATAAATAAATAATTTGATCGGAAGATGCCTACTGTCACACTTATATTTATTTCAGTATTTAATACTACCCGATAGCTCGAGGTGTCAAATGTATAAAATTGCCTGATCCAACATGCTCGTAGCTGGTAGAGGTTATCAAATAGTATTTTCATGACGTGAACTTGTAGAGAGCCAATATCAGTCGGCGTCAAAATGTCAAATCCCAAATAGGTCAATCAAATAAAAAAAATCAAGAAATTAATTTCCAGAAAGCTGGATATCATTTTAATACCTTTATTTGGTCCTAAATGCGTGTAATCCGAGTTTGCACGGTCCCAGGAGGTGAGCTCAGCTTTTGGGGGCCAAAAAACCGCGAAGGCTAAGGGAACAAGATTGGCCCACGAAAGCGATCTGGCTGATTTTTATGGTGGTGCACCGGTTTAAGCCAAGGTTACTGTATGCCAAAAATCAGCCCTCGATCTTCTTTTGTTTTAGAGATATTTGACATAATACCAAATCATCAAGGTATTTTTTAAATTAATATTTTAAGTAATCCACGCAAGCTAGAATAACCAAATAAAATCACGATGAATGAGGATAAAATAAACTATTTAAGGATACTTTTTTTTGTTCGATTGACGCCCTTATGCCGCGCGCGGTAAGAGCTGCCATGGGGTATTTCCCAAGTAACATTTTAGGTTGTAGAAAGGTTGTGAACAGGTTCTAGAACCTTTGTATGGAAATCTGCTCGTAAGTCTTATAACTCTCAATAAAGTTATATTAACCTTGTAATTACCTTCTGAGTGCCAAAAGGGCCCCGGTTTTAGAACCTTTCTGAGAGCTACAGCACAACCTATAGCTCAAATCCAGAACCTTTCCAATACTTGCATAGAACCTAAATATAACCTTCACAACCTTAATTTAACGTTACTATAACCTTGCAAGACAACTTATAAGTTCTAAATAAGTCTTGGATGTAACTCTATGACAACTTAAAACCTTTTTGATGGATATGAATAAATACCTTTCCAGGACTTTCAAGTTTTAAATAGCTTCTGTTTAAGATTTTTTACACAGATTCAAATACTTATTTACAATGGCGTCATTCCTTTGTCGTTAGGCCAACTTTCAAAATGGCTAGATAAACAATATTCATAAAAATAATATGTAGCTTGGTTAAGTCAGGAAATAATGAAAATATAGTGCGGTTGGCACTTTATCGTGAAACTTTACGATAATAGTGCTGAATACAAGACGGGCCTTTCGTAAATTAAACTTTACGAAGATTTTTTAATGAAATAAAAATTAAATATTTGGTGTTTGGTGGTAAGTCACATCAGAAATCGATCTACTATTCATATAAAAAATATATATTATAAATCGTGTAGCACATGGTATTTGATTACCCTTTATTTAATTAAAATATTGGATTTCTTTAGCTTTTTTTTTCATTTTATAATATTAAATATGGCTGCCGTTAGGAAATTACTTGAAAGCATTATTTTTTACCTTTTCAGAACTGTAACAGCTAAGAGCGCTTAATTTTTTCCAAAATAAGAGCTGAAGGTAATCTCGCGGAGCTACCCCAAACGACAAGGCTGTTTTCAACGCTTCAAGGTTATTACCAGGAGTTGTCCAAGACTTGCCAGTCGCGAAAATCACCACTGAGCTAAATTTGTTGCTTTTAAGTTTTGGTTGTAAGGAGGACATGCGATTGACCTGCGTTCAACAAATAGCTACAGGCTGCTCTAAGGGTGGTATTCATGAACGATACTTATGAGATCGAAATGGATATCTGTTTAAACTTAATTTAAAGTGAGATCAGTTTTGAACTTACTTTAAACTGATTTCAAAACTGATTTCAAAACTGATCTCTGTTTAAACTAAGTTCAGCGAGATCAATTATGAACTTACTTAAAATTGAGTTCAAAATTGAAATTCGAATTGAATCGAATCCAATCCAATCGAATCGAATCGAATCGAATAAAATTGAAATGAATTGAATCGAATCGAATCGAATTGAATTGAATCGAATCGAATCGAATCGAAACGAAACGAAACGAATCAAATCGAATCGAATCTAAACAAAACGAAACGTATCGAATCGAATCGAATCGAATCTAATCGAATCGAATCGAAACGAATCGAATCGAAATTAATTGAATCGAATCGAATCGAAACGAAACGAAACGATTCGAATCGAAACGACGCGAATCGAAATTAATTGAATCGAATCGAATCGAAATTAATTGAATCGAATCGAATCGAAATGAATTGAATCGAATCGAATCGAATCGAATCGAATCGAATTGAATTGAATCGCATCGAATCGAATCGAATCGAATCGAATCAAATCAAATCGAATCGAAACGAAACGAAACGAATCGAGACGAAACGAAACGAAACTAATCGAATCTAATTGAAACGAATCGAATCGAAATGAATTGAATCGAAATTAATTGAATCGAATCGAATCGAATCGTAATTAATTGAATCGATTCGAAACGAATCGAAACGAATCGAATCGAATCGAATCGAATCGAATCGATTCGAGACGAAACGAAACGAAACGAATCGAATTGAATCGAATCGAATCGAATCGAATCGAATCGAATCAAATCGAATCGAATCAAATCGAATCGAATCGGCTATTGCTAGATTCATGGTACGGTCGGCCACAGTCTCAGATACCCCTTTTTGTTCGATTGGCGCCCTTATGCCGCGCGCGATAAGAGCTGCCATGGGGTATCTGAGATTGTGGCCGACCGTACCATGAATCTAGCAATAGCCGATTCGATTCGATTTGATTCGATTCGATTCGATTCGTTTCGTTTCGTTTCGAATCGATTCGATTAGATTCGTTTCGTTTCGTTTCGATTCGATTCGTTTCGATTCGATTCAAATAATTTCGATTCGATTCGATTCTATTCATTTCGATTCAATTCATTTTGATTCGATTTGATTCGTTTCGATTAGATTCGATTAGTTTCGTTTCGTTTCGTTTCGTTTCGATTCGTTTCGTTTCGATTCGATTTGATTTGATTCGATTCGATTCGATTCGATTCGATTTGATTCAATTCAATTCGATTCGTTTCGATTTGATTCGATTCGATTCAATTAATTTCGATTCGATTCGATTCAATTAATTTCGATTCGATTCGATTCGATTCGATTCAATTCATTTCGATTCGCGTCGTTTCGATTCGATTCGATTAGATTCGATTCAATTAATTTCGATTCGATTCGTTTCGTTTCGTTTCGATTCGATTTGATTCGATTAGATTCGATTCGATTCGACTCGTTTCGTTTCGTTTAGATTCGATTCGATTTGATTCGTTTCGTTTAATTTCGTTTCGATTCGATTCGATTCGATTCGATTCGATTCGATTCAATTCGATTCGATTCGATTCGATTCAATTCATTTCGATTCGATTCGATTCGATTCGATTCGATTGGATTGGATTCGATTCGATTCGAATATCAATTTTGAACTCAATTTAAAGTAAGTTCAAAATTGATCTCGCTGAACTTAGTTTAAACAGAGATCACTTTTGAAATCAGTTTTGAAATCAGTTTAAAGTAAGTTCAAAACTGATCTCACTTTAAATTAAGTTTAAACAGAGTTCCATTTTGATCTCAGTTTAAGTATCGTTCATGAATACCACCCTAAGAGTGCAAACATGGAAGTGTGCAAATAGTGACTATTCATAAATTATAATAAAACGTTAATAACTGGCCAAGTGCGACTTGGACTCGTGCACTGAGGGTTCCGTATCGTAACAAAAATGACAAAAAAAAACTAGCCATAAAGACCCTCGGTGCGTGAGTGCCACTTGGCCGTTTTTAAAACTATTTGTTGTTATACTATAAAGTAAGCTCTATAATAATACAAAGTTTGATGCTAATAATATTATTATGTATTACCGTTTTTGCAAAAGTATAAAAGCACGTTTGTGGTATATGGACCTCCCTTATTTGTCATTATTATTTGTTGTTGTGTCCTCCATTATTACACAAATACATTCTTTGAAAGTTTGTATTTGTATTTTGGTTTAGTGTGAAAAATGTTTTGATAATATATAGGTAAAAAACCTTTATAAAAACATATATTTCATATAATAGAAAAACATATTAATCCAATATGTACATAATATCTTGAATACCTAGCTTTCTATTAGTCTCGCTAAAAGAAAATAAAAAATGGCTTCACCTATTTAAAGGAACAGCTGAAAATGACAAAAAATAAATAGTGGAATCGAACTGATACGAAGTTCATATAGTAAACTACAGGCTGCACTCTAAGTCAATAGCGGAACTTTAAGTAGGCTGTCTACTGATCAATACAAACAACTTGTAAGAGGTGGCGGCAAAAATGGAGCGAAAAAAAAATCTGCTGTTTCATACATTTGGCGCAGTACTGCGTTGACCTTTTGTATGGAACAGCTGAGATTTTTGTCACTCGATGTTTTTCGCCACCTAGTGCAAGTTGTTTGTATTGATCAGTAGATAGCCTACTTAAAGTTCCGCTATCGACTTGAAGTGCACCCTGTAGTAAATAATAAAAAGAATAAACACTTAGGTCCACTTGCGTCACCCAGAGTTAGCGAGTTAACTCTGAGTTAACGTCAAAATTTGTATGGAAATGTCAAGTTAACTCGGAGTTAGTTTGCTAACCCTGAGTGACGCAAGTCCGCCTTACAGTTGCATTAATCATTCATAACAATTTTTTACGCACTTAACACTTAGAATTTCCACTTTTTTTTTGTATCACCCTGTGTCGGTTCATTTTTTAAGACGCGTAAGCTTACAGATCACAATGTATGCTTTGAAGTCGCGGAGACAACTGTCGAGTTTTGAGGATGCCTCTTAAGCTTTAAAATATTTCTGTAAGACTTGAATAATGCCTTCAGCTCAAAACAACAGCTTACTGGTTTTGTTTTTTACCACACAGTCCTAGTTTGTTTGCCTAGACAACTCTGATCTAACCTATAAGTTGTAGATAGGTTTTCGAAACTACTTATAAGCAATCTCAACATTTCAAAACCTTAAAGTAATATCAAGGTTAAAAATTAAACCTTTAGATCTCACATAAGTTAAATGATAACCTTTCCAGAACCTTATCAGTAGCTTACGACAACTATAAGATCCTGGGGCTGTAAGCTCTTGAAATACAAGTCAGCATAACGTTAACGTTAACTCTTGTCAACAACTTCAAGGTTGTAACAATAAACTATTAGTTTTAGGACTTAGTAATCATTCTCAAATACTAAATATAACCAACTAGCAAATCATTAACCTTTCTACAACCCCTCTAAAACCTAGAGGCAATTTTTACAACCTAGGCCCAAATGAAATGTTACTTGGGTTGTGACTGTGGCCGACCGTACAAACAGCAAAGTAAAAAAAATATAGGGCCCCGTTTTACCCTAAAAAAGACCGAAAAACTCATAAATAAATAAACAGACATTTATAACATAATGACGGCATAAAAAATACACCTATATAATATTAGCTGCTATTATAGAAACAAGCCATTGTAAATGATTAACGAAGGTCGCTAGTGTCCATAATAAATGGAAGTACTCATAAATAATTCGTGGCACAAACATACCGTCTTCATTGAGATACTTATGTTTATTTTTAAGCAACCGCTCTGCCTGTTGGCCTCGCTTCTGACTTAGCCAAATATTTTTCTCTGGAATTTCACCATTATTTTTGGGCAAACATTTCTTTGTCTTTATCTGTCATCATTTTATTTAGACTCTTGTCGGTGTAGCACTCTCCATGCAATCCGGTCACAGGCCAGTATCTTTAGAGAACTTCAAACCAAATAATATTAAAATTTGACCTTGTCAATAAAATTTTGTGTATACCTACAAAAGATTATATGGGGGCACGGCAGTGCCCTCGCCAGGTCGAGCGCGAAGCAAACACTGCGGTACCATCCTTTACTGAAACCATTTCGCCGCATTTTCTGGCCTCTATTTGAGAACCTCTGGATAAGACCAGAACGCAGAAATTTTCGTCAATTTTCAGTAAGCTATAATCACATACCTAAAATCCAAAATTTCAAGTCTGTAGGTCATTTAGTTCCGAAGTTAAGCGAAAGCAAAGTTTCGCATTTATGACACTCACTCACTCACTCAGGATCATCAAAATAGACCTAGTACTTCCCATAAACTCAGAGAGCTGAAATTTGGTACAGAGAAAACTATAAAAACTACGATAATCGGAGATCTGGAGTACCTGGTGTCCCTGATTAGAAAACACAAGAGCCCAACCAAACTATTATAGATCGACATATACCGCCCTTACAAAAAATATTCAACTTGGTGGGCCGCTTTATTTGATGTCAAAAATCTAAGGTCTGAAGTATCTGATGAAGAACCCTCAGCTGGTCTCAGCTGTATTAGAGATATGGTAATGCCCCCTTATACTATTGGTACATAAAAAAATCGACTGTCATTGTAAAAATCCAGCGTAGTGGGACACATCTTCTAATTTAATCTAGCCTATCTTCTAATATAGGACACATCTTCTAATATATTTATCTCTAAAAAGAAATGAAATCTAGACAAAGTCGTGCCAAGTCTAAGGTTCCTTACTGCGATTTCTTTATTATTATAGTTAATGTTGTGTGACTTGGCCGTTGAGTGCTCCATGACACCATTGCACCAATCTGACGGCAGAACCGCTTGTGTACCCTTCAACGGCCGAGTCACACAACATTAACTATAATAATAAAGAAATCGCAGAAAGGAACCTTAAACTTAGCACGACTTTGTCTAGATTTCATTTCTTTTTAGAGATAAACAAGCAGCTCCATCGAGACTTAGCTACCTAGTTTTTTACAGAATGTTTTTGGTGGGATTATTATTTTAACTACCTCAAATCCGCTACCAAAGGCCGGATGCTTTTGGCGCGTATTATATTTTATGCTGTACCTTCTTACACAATAGAAATCATCCCTGTAGTGATGTGCCATCCCTTGGCCATCCCCGTCACGTCGCGGTATTACAAATCTTTCACGATTTTGCCAACTTTTACAACGTTGGTTGTCGAATGCGTCGTGCGTGGTGTGTAAGTAAGGTGCCTAAGTAATTATTTTGTGACAGAATTTCTCGCATGTATGTCCAAAACATTTCAAAGTTAAGTTAGCAAAAGTTTCTTAACAAGCTAATAGGCCAGGTAACTTAACAACAGTTTGACAGGCCGTCAATACACCGTTACAACTTTCTTTGGCGACAACGCACTTAGGGGGTGATTCGTACATGTCCAACACTTCTAGCCCAATTCATTCATTGCTGCAGTTCAATCGATATTCTGCTGTCTGTCTGGCTCTGGGTAGATCCTCAGAGAAAATCAGATCGATCGTCGTCAGAGTGAGCTACGAGTATAAAGTAATACCTAGTGTATCTTTCAGACGTCGCTTGTACAGCGCCGAGACTATTATAATAATGTCATTCCAATTTTATTTCCAATTTTACCCAGCTTTGAAACTACATTATCGGTTAAGACATCGGGCCAACATTATCGGTTAAGAAATTGTGTTAAAAAGAGCAAGCTTAGCATAATAATGGGTTAGACCGTATCTATGGGTTTATAACTCTACCTATCCCACTCTACATATGTATATCAAGAGTCAGATAGATATAGTTATAACCCGCTTATTTACTGCCTAACCCGTTCTTATGCTACGCCAGCTGGTTCACCATATTTTCTAGTTCACCTTATCGGGGAATCAAACAAGACTTGGACCAAGTGCTGCCCAGAATAAACACATAGTGGTTTATGTTCCTTATACTATCAATAGTCTGTAAAACTAAGCGCTTCAAAATCTATTCCAGGGATCATGAGAAAAAAAACAGGCGCGTTTGGCGAGAGAAAGAGACAGATATATGCTTATCGGAATGAGTGGAAGCGAGACAGATAACTCTCGCCACGTGATAAGCCGAGGATAACTAAAGATCCGGTTTTCAGCCATCCGAGAGAGAATGATGGAAGCACAAAATCTGGCGTTAACACTTTACAAATAAAGCATAAAAAATATATAAAATAATCGCTTTCTAATGCCTTAGTCACATGAGAAATATTCAAAACAAAATATTTCATTAACCGGTAACCCTCGGACCGAACTTCTTTTATTATTATTTTTTTACTTACTAGGGTTAAACGTAAGCATTCACTTGGAAGTACTTCCACGTCTGGGCAGCACTTGGTCAAACCCTGTCAATGTCCTTTGACACTTGGAAAAAAACCCTATTATTTGAGATCGAAGAACCCATCTGTCAGTTTAGACCGCTCTATTGATAGTCGGTGACACGTTTGTTGGTGACTCTCTTCCCCTCAGTTGCTGGAAAAGTTTCGGGAAAATGTTTTCTTAGGGTACGGCACAGTCACGCACTAAGGGTGCCATGGTGTATAATCCGTGCGGGATCAGAATGTGATAATACCTTTTGGAACTGAGAAGCTCGCGGTCCTGTAGCGTCAGCATTTCGGCAAACTCTAGTTGTCTATGGCGAACTCGCGTCGAAACTTGCTTGTGTTTTCTGTGCGCGTGGGTGTCTGCTCGAGTTTTATCACGTTTTATTCAATTAATGCAATAATATTGAATCATTTTAGATTACAAACAATAAAAAAAAATGTGTATTTCCAATTTCATAACCCTATGATAGAACGTAGAACTAAATTTTTTTTACTGATGCTACTCGAGAACTGTCATTTTCGATTCAGTTCCAAAAGGTATTATCCCATTCTGATTCCGCACGGATTATACAAATTTTACGGAATCTGTGAACATTAGGTACTTACAATACTTGCTACGAAGGATGAGTATTGGGACACCAAGTGGTTTGACATCTCTTTGGCAGTATGAGGTCTGTGCGCGGGACGGGACCGGGCGTCATCGGGGCGGCGGCGGGAAGAGTGTGGGAGGCGCGGTAAAGTCTCACCTTTCATGGCGCGTATTGTACCTATCCTAAATTGCCTGTACCTATGTACCTGTACCTATGTGCAAGTGCATACCTAACAACTATCCAGTTTGTTTTATTCCCTAAAACGACTGTATTTTATTTCAGCTCCGAAATATTAGTTTCCGACCGGCGAGCATATCTGCAGAGATTGATTCAGGCATGACGTCATGTTTATTTCGTGGCCTCTTTTCAATTGATGAAATCAGAAAGTATTTAACTTTAGTCGCAACCTGAATCCATCCCTGAGTCTGTCCCAGAGTTTTAGCAGCGGATTACAGGAGGCTCCCTCCTCGTGTGCCTTTCCATATCTGTCTGCGCGGGATCGATGGGTTAGAGGCTGCAAAGCCGCTTTGATCCGGTTCGGAGCGGTTAGCACTGGTTTACGGTAGTCTTCTACCCCTAGATCTCTTTATTTATAAAATGTTACCTCTTTCTGATACTCGAAGTGTTTTAACTTAGATGCTGTACATATTAGATGATGAATTATTGTTTAGATGCACGGGTTCCAGTTCAGGAGAAACCAAAAATATCTCACAATACATCTTTATAAGTTTCAAAATAGCATGGGTTCATGTAGTAAGTGCTAAGTATAAAGTGAAGTTATACCTACTTCGTCATAAACACAATCTCTACCTCTACTGAACGTGTAGCTTCACAGGTGCGTTATTATGATCCAAATGACTACAAGGTTGGCCACCCCTCCGACCACGCTCGCGCGCGACCGGAAATCGGTAGTTTGGCAAGATAGCCGAGCGGTCACGTGACCGGTGGGATCCACTTCCGGTCCCTCTTTGGAAAACATGTCAAGTGCGGTGCCTCGCCTCATTAGGGGGTTTCCCCTTTTCGTTTTTAACTGATGAGGTCAGGCCAGCGCATCTGTTATGATTAGTGTTTTTTTTACAATGTTTTATTTGAGTGTTTCATTTTGCGCCGTGATTATAAAGGGTGGCGCACAATGCGAAGTAGCAAACACATAGAGTGGAGTGTCGAGCAGTTACTGTGAGTACCTAGATAAATTATTATGAAATAAATATTGAAGTGCGTTGATACGAAACAGTTGTTAAATACCGTCAACAGAGCCGTAAGTCTGAATATTTTGGGAGGTAAAAGCAGTCAAATACCACTGCATAAAATGCTCAAAATATCATACATTCCTAGCCTTCCCCGAGTGCCTTCAACCTTGTCCCCGTGAAAGGCAAATTAATAAAAATACCGTTGGTTGTATGGGGGACCCCTCTTATTTTTAATTATTAATTGTATTATGTGTTATATTCTGTGAAAATTGCAATTGGCTACCAAACGGTACCAAAAATTGGAAGTCTGTCAGGGCAAATTTTTAACCGACTACGCGAAGCAAAAAGGACTGTTATGATTTTAGCAGCGTATTTATGTAAATACAGGGTGTCCCGTAATTCAACGTCAAGCCAGAACTGGGCGAAAGGGCAGGGTCATAACTAACGGAACTAAGAAGAATTGTCGCTTCGTTCAGAAATTATAAGCATTTGTTTGAAAGTTTTGAAAATGTCGCGCTAGACCACATTTTGGTACTGTGGCCTAAGATTTATTTTTGTTTCACCCCTCGAATTAAAAAAAATAACAATCATAAAGGCCTTGTTACTAAGCTACTAAAAATTAAACCATATCCTATTGAATGTCAGGGCTGAAATGGTGTCCTTTTTCAAAGATTTTTTTTTATATTTTTCAATCAAATGTGTCAAGTGTTGTATGTACAGTCGGCCACAGTCTCAGATACCCCTTTTTGTTCGATTGGCGCCCTTATGCCGCGCGCGATAAGAGCTGCTATGGGGTATCTGAGATTGTGGCCGACCGTATTGAAACCATATTGAAATTTTTACTAAATGCACACATTTTTCAGATAACTTGCCAAGGCTAGTGTGATATATATTTTTTATCGACGGAGTGTCAAATTTCAAAAGTATCTTTTAAAATTGTTGGTGATGTGACTGCACTTTCCGGATTTCTTCCGTAATTTTTACTAGCTCTTGCCAAAATTACTATGTCTTGCCAAATTTCATGTTTCTAAATCAACGGGTAGTCCGATATATAGGTATGCGGAAATATGCTGCATAAACGGCCGTATCTTTTGCTTCCGTCAACTTAGAAGCTTGATTTTGTTTAGACTCCAAGGCACTGCAGATCTGAGTATTTCGATATAAATTTTAACCTGATACCTCCATGCGTTCTTCGGTTCTTGAGAAAAAGGTCTTGACAGACAGAACATACTGACAACAAATTGATCCTATAATGATTCCGTTTTTCTTTTTGAGGTCCGCGACTCTAAAAACAAGAAAAAACGCAACTTCGGAATGACACCCATCGTTGCTTTCAACAGTCTAACCGCCAGCTGCCGCTACGTCAATCAATTAACCGGGTAATACTTGCAGGGTTTGCGCGAAGCGCAGCGTAGCCACGCAGCCTCAGGCAACGCCCCTTTATCGAGCGGCCCGCCCCCTTTCGCCGAAATATCCCGAGCGAGTCCTCTGCCGAGGCCGTCTGCACACGATGCGAGACCTTTCACCCGTTCAAAATTAAACCGGAATAACTCAAAATTTGTCTGTTTTGACATTTTTTAAATAATACGCATCATCTACATTAGGAGAACCGATTTGCTCCGGGCTCCGACGTAAGAAGTAAACCGATTAAATAACTACAAAATAAATAACTCAAATAAGTACACATTTTCACTTCAAATAAGCATATCTCATTAACTGAACCGGCTGAACCGATTTAATAAAACATATATAAAACACTCGCTAGAAAACCTGCGCAGCATAAATTTCCGCAAATCAAGACCCTCGCAAGGAAATCAAAACCTACGCACCGCAAACCTACGCTACGCAAAGAAGCAATGGCTTATAGTACCTACTTACAAATTACTGAAGAAATCCGAAAACCTTATAATTGTAATAACGTCACAAAAAATAGTGTTAACCGTATCATGTGGGGTGCGGGTATCGTATGAAAGGGCTTTATTAGGACAAGCTAAAAAAGAGTTTTTTTATCATTTTTACAATGCATAGTTTTCGATTTCCCCTTACAAGTGCGCTAGTTCCACTCGCACTTGGCCGCTTTTTTGATATGGACACGCAATAATTTACACTCATTTTTTTCCAAATAATATTTTAACTATATTTTTTTACTTATTTCGGTTTACTTTCGTGCGCTTTGTTATTGCCTGCCGTCCAAGCATCTGGCGAGGAACAGCAGTTTTATTAGGAAGCGGCATTTTTACCACGATTTCATTTAGAAAGTAAAGTAAAAAGGTTTTTTTTTATTTATAAAGATTTTTATAAGGTTTTTATAATTTAAAATTCGCTCGGGACAGGATTTGAACCCGATTTTTTTAAATTACGTTTAGTATTTTTTTTATATCGGGTGTTAAAAGACCGCCGACAGACTCGAAAGGAACGCATATTTTCCAAAATTATAACCTCAAAAAACAAATTCATTTCCCAGCAATAATTTATGGAATACTATACAAAGTACTTTTCCATAAATAATTGCTGGGAAATGAATTAGTTTTTTGAGGTTAAAATTTTGGAAAATATTTTATCACGCAATGGACTTCGATCGTGTAGCGCAGAGAAGTCATATTACCAGTCCCCGTAGCATGACTTTTATCGAGGCGGATTTATCCAACACAATGGCGGGTTATCAGCATATCAGAGGCGATAATAATATATAACCCACTATAGACGTCAAAAATGCTGATAAACCGCCATGTTGTTGGATAAATCCGCCTCGATAAAAGTCATGCTCCCCCCGCAGACCAATAATAGTTATTTGTTATGCAAGAATGCAAAATTATTGTTTGCGGCGAGTGCTTGTATTAAAAACCGAGCAGCGAAGGTTTCTAAAATTGAGCCACGAGCGTAGCGAGTGGTTCAAAAAAAGAAACCTGAGCGTAGCGAGATATTCAGAAGCACGAGACGCAAATAATATTGCATTCGTGCGAAACACAAAACTTTTCATCTCACAGAAGCGAGGAAATTATTTTGTTAGCCAAGCGGGAAAAACTCTATAGACAACTACTTACAGGCAAAACAGGTTAGTCAAATAAGTTCTTTTTTATTTACTGGTATAAAAAATAAATATAGTGTACAAAATATTGAAAAGACTATAAGAAGAAACCGCGTTTCTGAATGTTCTATTCCGTGACTTTACCGTTTTAAAAGATCCTTATGCCCCATTTACATTCACAGTTTTGTATAGAGAATGGGTATGAAAAATCACTTTCGCTGAAGTACGCGTGTAAACGAACTACCTATGAATGAGGATCTTTTTTCGGTCGGGATCTGGCATCTACTTAAACGGCCAGTGTTTTTTTCTTTTTCTACACCATAGGGCGCGGGAAAGACTTTCCCGGCGTCGCGTTCAAATTTCGAAGCGCACTAAAATGCAGATAGTTTAAATCCAGCCTTTACACGATCGTAAGTTACTAGTAACAGCAAACTTTCCGAGCAAGGGAGATGAAAAATTATTTATTAGCTTGGTATGTACCTATACGAATACTTACCTACTATAATCATCACATTTATTAGCCAGGCTTAGTACCAACTACCAGCACATTCTGTAACCCAAAATGAGCCCACAGCAGCACCCCATGTAGTGCACGCTACGATAACAGTTAACATAACGGTAATGACAACCTCTGTGGTACCACAAGACCACGGCTCCTCTGGTGGCCCATGCTTTCATACTAAAACTTTCAGCAGAGAGGTCCTTGGTCTACACAGCCACAGTATGCTGCTTAATGTTACAGTCGCCATTGCTGAGCTCATGGACTTTAATGGCTGGTAATAAAGCGTAATTTACTCTGTCCGAGAGACTCGTTTTTGAAAAGATTTTGTTTGCCGCATTACTGATGTACCTATAGTTAGGTATACGGTTGTTCTTCCTGTCTACCAAGACCAAGTTAAGTACCTATCCAGATATTTTGGTAAGACACTGTCATGATTTTGACATCCGCAAGGGACACTTACAACTTAGCTCAAAATCTTTTTCATTCAGCCCTGAGGACTAATAAAATATAAATAAATAAAAAACACATATAATATTTTATTAGGTTTGCACGAGCACCATGCATAATTAAACTGCACTTTTAAAACTTCTTCTTCTTCTTTGCGTGCCGTCTCCTATCGGAGGTTGGCGATCAGTTTGGCTATCTCGTCCTTCGAAGCCGCCAAACGAAACAATGAGCCGGTGCTCTGCCCGAACCATTCGCGCAGATTTTGGATCCATGATATCCTGGGTCTACCAGGTCTCCTTTTGCCTGGTATCTTGCCTTGTATGATCAGTTGAAGGAGGCTGTATTTGTTGTTATTATTTCTAATTATGTGGCCGAAGTACTCTAGCTTCCTCTTTTGGATGGTCTTCAGGATCTCTACTTTCTTCCTCATTCTCTGCAACACTGTGGTGTTACGGACCTTCTGGGTCCAGGAGATTTTAAGCATCCGCCTGTACACCCACATCTCAAAGGCTTCTAAGCGTTTGGCCATGTTTAAAAACGCTTTTAAAACGCTTGTACGAAAAAAATTATACTCAACCCAAACATTCAAACTTTCAAAGAGTTTTTTTTTTTACTTTTAGCCTTGGCCGGCCAAAAAATATTTTTCCCAGACTCAGCGAAGTCTACTCTATCAGAGCCTACCAACTCTCAGCCTTGTACGATAAAATAAGTAAATTGGTCACCAGCTCTACAGCTATGAATGTCATTTGTGTCTAAAGAGACTTCTTAATAATAATAATAATTGTGTATTTTTATCTCGATACTATCGCGCGACGAAATTGCATCGCATAATCGTACGACCTTTGACTAAATTGACCGTTAAAAAAAACTTGAAATTACCGTGGAGTGCTCGTCGAGCGTGTACCTACTCTATTATAGTTATTAGACTTAGAATCTGTCTTCCATACAAAGAAGATTTGCACATAGTTAGGTACGGTCGGCCACAATCTCAGATACCCCATGGCAGCTCTTATCGCGCGCGGCATAAGGGCGCCAATCGAACAAAAAGGGGTATCTGAGACTGTGGCCGACTGTACCAACGTGTAACAAATTCCCTTTGTGCTGAACGTACGTCGGGTGCAATGGTAACTGACGGTTTGCCTGACGTGGTGGTGGGCTCAAATGAATTTTTACCTTTTTATTAACACTGGAGACTTTCTGTGAAACGTGAGTGATCACGTGAATTAAGGGTTAAATTAACACATAAACTATCAGAAAAAGTAACATTGATTAATTATTAAAAACTTATTTATTAGACAAAAATGCTTTGGTTAAACGTCAGTAAAATTTCGTGAATTTTGAGTACAACTTTATGTTAACCTACAATAAATAAAGAAAAAACGTAATTTATTAGGAAACTTTAACGTTTCCATCACCTACAGCCTATATTTCAGTAAATCAGTACCTACTGACACGTATTTCTTTTGGATGGACGTACCTACTGCGCTACCTGAGGGTATATCACTCCTTGAGGGTATATAGAGCGTGCACTGAAGGGTTAAAGGTAATAATAACTAATCTAAATTATATGATTCGACGATAGAATATCATATTATTGATCATTTAATAAATCTGTGGCAAGCTCCTGTATTTTCTTAATTTCAATTGGATTTGTCCTTAGATTTGGAGGCAAAACCAAATTGCACTCGTTTAAAATAAATCAATTCCTCAATTCCTTACCGAAGACATCTTTAGCCCCCCGCCAAGACACGCCCCCACCCTCCACGCACCCCTCCCGAACATTAAATACAATATCTTCAAATTGTCCCTAAGTAGGAATGCACAGAACAAGTAATGTAAGAAGTAGCTCTAAAACTTTGAACCTTGAAATATTCGAAAAAATATTACTAAAACCACAGCAGAGCTCTCTGAATGTATAAACAAATTATAGTAAGTAACTATTTTGTGACCTTAGTTCGGTGCCCTCCACAAGTCCACAGTCCAACGTTACATAATAAAATAAAATTAAAATGTAATTTAACAAATTGAATACTGCTACGATTTAAAAATGTTTAAAGTTTGTTGTGGTTTTGATTTGTTGATTATTATTATGTTATAGGTAAACGTAATTATAAATTAATTTTATCATGCAAAAGAAATGCTAAATTGCTAATAATTACTCACAGTCTATAAATTTTTACGGTTTTATTTACAATACATAAATTAAAATATCGTTTCTTAAGTTGAGTTAAAAAATTTCCAGGCATGTCAAGAAATAAATTTGTTTTTTTAAATTTTGATTATTAAACCTTCATTCAATCCCCGTTGAAGTCTCCTAATCGAAGTGTGATTCATCGTTAGAGAGTCTACGATTTCAGACGAAAGCAAAGCCGTCTTTCTGTATTTTCTTTATCCGACTACCACCCTCATTGGAATTTTTGCGCCGTCATTAACATAATCTCTGTGTCTGTCCTGTTCTCTCTCGGGGTAAGACAGTTCAGTTGTAATCTGTCTCCTTCTTAAATAGCCTCCTTGTGTTTAAAGCCCATTTTGCCAAGGCTAAGTGGAGAATGATGTTCGTGGATTACACCAATTCTGTAATTGTGGGGCATGGTAGGGTAATTTATTTTTGCGGAGTTTTTAAGGGTTGCGTCTGTAGTACACGGAAATCTTGTGTGTACCACCGTTCGTCCGTTGATGTCTTTTGTACCTCGTGGATTTCTCTACATAACTACTACCAGATTTGAAAGCTTAGGCATTGAAGCTTGTAAATGAAATTACTTATTACCAGTACTTTTGGTATTTGCTGGAGAGCTAGTGACCAATCGAACAAGGCGGGAGCTCCTAGGCTGGGGGCTTAGATTCCGCTGATCACGGAAAATACTTCCATTATGTTTTAGCGGGTCGCGGTTGATTTACAAGAATGTAGGTACGCTTTCAGATATACAAAACTTTCAGCTTACGCTTATACAAAACCGGCCAAGTGCGAGTCGGACTCGCGCTCCGAGGGTTCCGTACAAACCCTGTAGTAAAGGGGATATTTTTAATTTTTGTCGTAAATTGAAAACTAAACATTGTAAAATTAATTTAAAACATATTGTAGCTTGTGCTAACAAAGCTATTTCATACGATAACCCACATGATTGAAATTTGCACCATTTTTTTTGTTTTTTTACCCCGTTTTAGGACGTTATTAAAATTTTGCTGTTTTCGGAATTCTTCCTTTATGTGCTTTAAGGCACTGCTTTTTTCCAAACATGATTCCTGGTCAACGGGAATGACCCTGTATATACCTAGGTTTTGATTCCCTTGAAACATGCGGCAAAATGCGGCAAAAACCCCGCTTGAACCTATGTGCCACGCTCTTGGCCGAAATGTTATGTTCCTACCTAATAACTAATAAGGAGGTATACCTAATTAAGAAATCGTGTCGTACCTACTGGTATTTTAACCATTCTTACGTGGGATTCTATTAGGAACTTAATTTTCTTTCTTGTGTAGATATTATTCAAGGGTTAATTTATTATAAGAGATCACATAGTCATTATCGACCACAAACGAAAACTTTTAAGAGCCTTATTTCCCTGGGGTCTACCGGCTAAGACAAAGCCGATTACCATTGGCGAAAATCGAAGTTCGATTTATAAAAAATGAACTGGGTGGCAGTAAAATGAACTGCGTGGCAGTACATTTTTCAAAAATCGAACTTCGATATTCACCAATGGTAATCGGCTTCGTCTTAGCCGGTAGACCCCCTGATTAGGGATGACAGGAACTTATTGATGATGATGATGACAGTAACTTAAGCAATAAATACAGAGCTTCCAAAAGTTTTAGTAAAAATATGATCCTATAGATTGGTGCTAAAAGTGCACAGATTAATTAAGTTCAGTGCGATTGCGTCATTAACTATTGCAGATAGAAAAATTCAACCATGATAGCGGATTTAATCATGTGATTTACTTGAAACTGAAAAAAGTTAAAATCCTTAAACAAACAAGCTGTATTCGTTGCAGTGTAATAGTACCTACTTACACCTCACTTTGCCTAAAAAGCATTATCGTAAAACCCCTACAAAATAAAGCCTCCCTTTCAAAGATTAACATTTAGAATTATTTCAGAAAAGCAAATGCCTGCCGCACGTCAGAATTAAAAGTTTTCAACTGTGAAAGTGAAGGCTACGAACTTTTAGTAAATCTATATTTTTATACTGCAACATTTGATTTTACAGTAAAGTATATTGATAATTTGATATTAATTAAATCATCGAGCGTTTTTATTCCTTTTTTTTTTCTTTGAATACCTTCCACACAAGATGCCGTTTTCAGTGTCACCATACCACACTATCTATACATGTTAAGAATATTAAGAACATAAAAATAGTTAAGAACGTTGAGATCTTAATGAAGCGTTTTTAACAAAAAAATAATCACAAAAGAAGATAAGTACACCTATGTTTTTTTTTATTGGCGGCGCTAGTGTGTGTAGCGCCCCCTGTCGGGCGCTCAGGAAACTGCTACATTCTCGAGCTGTCAATCGCTACTCGCTACAATCCCGCATCGCGCCAGCAAAATATCTTTCGTGGCTGAGTATATATAGAACGTCCAACTATGTTCAGTTGGACCCGGCCGGTCCCCAAGCATAAGATCTGCATGGCGGGAAATTTCCCTTTATAGTTGAGGAGCATGATCACCCGCTCCTCCTACATGTGCATAATTTAACTCCTTTTGGTTTAAGTAATGTGGACAGTGCTTGAAAGATCGCACCCGCTTACCGCCCCGCTTGTGACTCCGTGGCACCGCAGGACGAGCGTCATGGAAGGGATCTCCCCTTTTACCCTGTATCTTATTTAGTCAGGCAATTTAGCAGGGCTGCCAAAGGGCTGCTAATTATTTATTAACGCGACTACCAGGGCCGATGTCACTGTCACACTAGGCCTTTTCATATTTTGGAGGAATTCCCAAGCTTTTGAAGTTGACCCTCAACATTTTGGTTTTAATGGATTCATTTTTGTACATCGGGGTCGTGGCTAGAAAATAACCCTTTTTGTGTGGACGTCAAATATTTTAAAGCCTTACTCTATCTTACCGAAACTTCTATCTTTCAAAAAATACGCCAGATCCTGATAGAAAAAGGTAAATATTGTATGCCCGACCAGCTGCAAATAAAATAATTGCTTTAATTACTTAAAAGCTTTGTAAAAATCGCCAGTACATGAATAACTCGATAGCTCAAATGGTTAGTCTGCCGGGCACGGTTTGCCATGAATTTGAATATGATATTCCATAGCCGTCGGACGAAAGATTCAATTAATTATAACATAATGCCTTTCAAAAGTTTAGTCTTTTTAAAACTTTTGTCGTCGTAGAAATAATAATAATTGTTGTCTTGAAGACAGGAAATTTTGCACACAACCTACGGTGTTCCGTATTTTCCAAGTTTAGTTGAACTTTGTAGCAGAGCAGTATCGGTGGGTATAGTTGAAAGTTATTCTACCAACTTTTAAAAAGTTTTCCTTTCCTTGGTATCATGCCTCTCTACACTATACAGCAGGCAGGTAGGTAGGTAATATGCTAGAGAAATGTCATAGATTGCAGTACACAATACACGGCGTAAAGGAATGCAAACTGGATGAACAGCGAAGGTACACGGTTATTTTCATACACTTCACTGACTATTCATTAATTGTATTATTATTATCGAAGTGCCATCGTGAAATACGGTCACGGGAGCCTCTTTAAAATTTTATACCACTTTGATGTTATTAGGCGAAGCAAATTAACTCAAAAAAAGCGTTTTGAAGAATTAATTTCCAGAAAGCTGGAAATCATTTTAATACCTTTATTTGGTCCTAAATGCGTGTAATCCTAGTTTGCACCGTCCCAGGAGGTGAGCTTAACTTTTGGGGCCAAAAAACCGCGAAAGGGTATAGCAGGCTAAGGGAACAAGATTGGCCCACGAGAGCGATCTGGCTGATTTTTATGGTGGTGCACCGGTTTAAGCCAAGGTTACTGTGTGCCAAAAATTTGCCCTCGATCTTCTTTTGTTTTAGAGATATTTGACATAATACCAAATAATAAAGGTATTTGTTAAACTAATATTTTAGGTAATCCACGCAAGCTAGAATAACCAAATAAAATCACGATGAACGAGGATAAAATAAACTATTAAATGCATATTTTTACGGAGGGCCCTACTATTAAACTTCAATAAAAAAACATAGTTGTATTGCAAATGATTTTTTTTTGACATGACGCACCACGATTTTTGAAAATGTTTTTATATGCACTTGTAGAGGTTTTTAATAGCTTATTAAGATTTTTTTTTTGAGATATACCTCCGCGGCAAGTGAAAAAAAAAATGTACTAAAACAAAATAACTATGTTTTTTTGACTGAAGTTTAATAATAGGGCCCTCCGTAAAAATGAGTATTTAATAGTTTATTTTATCCTCATTCATCGTGATTTTAGTTGGTTATTCTAGCTTGCGTGGATTAGGTACCTAAAATATTAATTTAAAAAATACCTTGATGATTTGGTATTATGTCAAATATCTCTAAAACAAAAGAAGATCAAGGGCTGATTTTTGGCACACACTACCTTGGCTTAAACCGGTGCACCACCGTAAAAATTTGCCAGATCGCTTTCGTGGGCCAATCTTGTTCCCTTAGCCTGCTATACCCTTTCGCGGTTTTTTGGCCCCCAAAAGTTGAGCTCACCTCCTGGGACGGTGCAAACTCGGATTACATGCATTTAGGACCAAATGAAGGTATTAAAATGATATCCAGCTTTCTGGAAATTAATTCCTGGATTTTTTTTAATTTCACTGACCTATATGGCTTTTATTAATTTTTATTTTGAAAGAGGTTGCGTCTGTAATTAAAACATTGAAAAAACAAAATTTGCCACTTTTAAGGAACGTCGATAGGCACGTATTACCGGGTTAGTATCAAATAGTCGAAACCGCAAGTCGTTGAGTTAATAGCCATGGTAATCAATAAAACGGTTTATGCTAACGTAGGTACGAGTAGAATGGTGAATTGATAGTTATTGCTATTTGCCGACTCCCCGTTAAACTTTTACTAACGACAATGGGCGTGACCAGTTCTCTATCGACCAAGTACTCTAATACAATGAGCGAAGAAAATACACATTTACATTTCCTTGTGTGGAGGGTTATTGGTTGTTACTTATTTATTTACTCTTGGCTCAACGACCTGGAGCCTTATCCTGTAACGCAATGGCGTATCGATGGCATCCCAGTAGAGGGACAAAACCGGGTTTTCCTCGTTTTCCCCCCACAACCAGCGAACTAATACTCTGGAGTTAGAATTATAATATTATTTGCTGTACTACAAAAACATTAAAAGGACCGATAGCAAATAAATCGTAATTGAAGCCGTCAACCGGGAGCCCATTTTGGCACCATTGCGTTACAGGCTAAGGCCCTTGGAGTGGGTTTTGCCCTCAGTGTAAGATGTCGCCGCTTACGCGCTTGTCTCTATTCTTCGTGATTTTCGAGCGACCTTACCATATTTGGTTCAAACATAAGCTAAATATACAGATAATAACGTCAAACTAGGATAGCCATTTCGGTTCGATTGACGCAAGGAGGTTCATTCAGACACCAGAATATTGGACTTCCAAGTATTAAGGCGGATTTTGGCCCAGAGTCACAAATGGGAGCAGGAAAGGCAATAGCCCCACCGACACTGCTTGGAGGTAACGCACGCTGGCTTTAGATGCCATCTTCTTGACATGTGCGTGATCTGCTATGAGCGCGTCGACCCTGGCCAGCCCACGCAGTACTTCTGGCCGCCGTGCTGAGCTCGGGACGCGCGCTTCCACCGACACTGCTTGGAGGTAACGCACGCTGGCTTTAGAGGCCATCTTCTTGACATGTGCGTGATCTGCTATGAGCGCGTCGACCCTGGCCAGCCCACGCAGTACTTCTGGCCGCCGTGCTGAGCTCGGGACGCGCGCTTCCACCGACACTGCTTGGAGGTAACGCACGCTGGCTTTAGAGGCCATCTTCTTGACATGTGCGTGATCTGCTATGAGCGCGTCAACCCTGGCCAGCCCACGCAGAACTATTCTCATTATTTTACGCGCGATAACAGCTACCATGGATCCCTATCCTGGCGTGTCGCTGACCGTTCATTAAAATTCAAATATTATTTTGTGATTAAAAATAAGAAAAAAATCTTTACACTTACACTTTCGTAAGCACATTTTGTACAGACATAAATACAAGTAATAAGTTTAACCGGTTACGGAATACAAAAATAATTCTTTACTTTAGTGAAATCATAGAAAAATCCTAACAGTATTGTTACTTATCCCATTGTTTTTTTGCTGTGGACCCTGGATACCCAAATTGCAAAACGAACCACTAATTTCACATTACTCACAAAAGAAAAAAAAAACTCGAGTCATTCAACACAAAAAAAAAAAACAGTAAAATGGTGGTGTGAAGCCTTCGTCAAGAGAGTTCGACTCGCACTTGGCTGGTCGTTTATGATGACATGTTTCTATTTTATGTGGCCTTACCTGTGGTAGTACTTACAAGCAATATGTCAATGTCGAATAGGTAGTATGAAAAATATGATTAAATGGGTCTCGCCTTTTATATGTATAGGTACGTAATGCTAGATGCATTTGTTGATCATTCGTCGAAACCGCGCGCTTTGCATCTCGAAATCGAGTCAAACTGATTGTTGTACCTATATGCTGCAAATAAATGCAAATATATAGAGTTTTTTTTCTGTATATACTCCTTTCACAACAAGAAAGGGGTATCCTTCTAAGACCAATTTTTTTTTTTTCATTTCAAAATACTTAGGGTGGCATTAATAGTCGTCGACTCAAGATCGAACTCAAGTAGGTGATCTCAGAAAAGTGATCCCAAAAATGTCAATCTCAAGATAGTGTCTATTAATATGCTGTCAGCTCAAGTTTGACTTTAGCCAAGGCTTGAAACTAGCATTTGACTTTTCTGAGTTCACCCCCTTGAGATCGAGCTCAAGTAGGTGATCTCAGATGACTATTAATACCACCCCTAGTCATCAAAGTTCATAAAAAATTGTAATTAGGTATGTTTATTGTCATTGATTGGCGGTACTCGGGCGATTTTTTTACAAAAAGCCCAAAGATGATTGAATGTTAGGAATGTAAGTATAAAGAATTGTTTCTTTTTCTTTTCAGAGTCGCGTCTTACTGGAAGACGGATCACTCTGGTCATCTAGACAAGTAAGTTGATACAACACTTTGTACTTTGCGCTCTCTATCACTTAACCATGATATCCCCTGCATTAGCGAATGCTTGCGTCTCTCTTTGGCCAAAGAATATGTTTATCAAACATTGTTTTTGCGAAATTAATGCGAATTTAAAAGTATTGTTAATTTGTTTCGAATAGAAAAACCGATGTTCTGAATATGACGTGGCAGCACCTTACTATAACACGGTAGGTTATAGAAGCACCTAGTTCCTACGCCCTGCAAGCGTAGCATAAGGCTGGGTTAGAGCGTATCTATGGGTTAAAACTATATGTATCTCACTCTTTTGTTTGACGTAGAGCGGGATGGACAGAGTTATAAACCTACAGATACACTCTAACCCAGCCTTATGCTACGCTTGCTGAGTGGCAACCACAAATTTTAAAAGTTCTTATGCACATAATTTTTAATTAAATTAATACGAGTTTAAATTCAATATCAACATGACAGTTCAGAGCAATTAGTAAGTTACAATAAAAATTGTGGTAGCCCCTTGTTAACATTTTTTATAAGTATGACAATACCCATTAACACATCCATTACGATATTTACCACGGGTCGATGAAAAAACCGAAAGCAATCGCCCGCAGTAAGTTTTAAATTGATTTGGCGGTTTCGCTTACTTTTATTGTTTTGGGAACCTGATGAATTGGGAATAGATTTTTCCATGGGAGCGCAACTTCTACGGATTCGCAGTGAGAATCTGGCAGCGACGAGAGCAGCAGCGATCCATGACTAAGACTTCTGGGTGAAGTCAAAACTAGTCGGATCACCCGACATCAACGAAAGTTGGTAAGTGAAGCCGTCAAATCAATGTATGTAGTGCTTACGAAAGTTTTGGCTTTATACTCACAGGTCTCATATTTTATCGTCAAACCCTGTATCTCATTAATTTTATAAAATGTCTAGCTCGGTTTTCTCAGTAGCCCAAGAATTACCTACTAACCAATACACACGAGTATATCCTAAATTAATATTCTTTGCAACGAGAGTAAAAAACTTTTTTACATTTTAAATTAACTTTTGCTCGAATGCTTACATCTTTGCCTGTACCTGTTATGGTTAAAACATCATTACCAAGTTTATTTTTCCTCTGGATAAAAAAATGCAACGGACTTCATATCAAACAATGCTCTAAAACCTTCTATTTACAAGTAGGTACCTACGGTCGCTCAATGAGTTCTTTTTAGAAGGGACTAAAATACCCAACTAAGAGAATTAGAACGAACTAAAATCTTGCGGGTGGCACAGACAGAGATGGCGCTGATGCTGTCTATCGTCAACATTATTATTTATTGTATTTTCAAACCTCTTTGACTTAGCTATAATTATTCATAACTACATAGTATAAAATAAAAGGAGTATCTGCAGATTCGAAAAAAAAATATACTACGTCATTTTCTGGAAAGAGTGGATGGATAGGCATAGCAACTTACTACCAACAAGTTCCCTACACACTTTGAGCACACAAACAACTTTCACCACCGTCGGCAACAAGAGATCTCGGGAATAACAGACCTCGGGCCGAATAAAGAAGAAGCGAGCACAGAAATAAACTCCAGTAAGTTGTCCGGTCTATTCCCAGACCATCTACTCTTGAGTCTTGATGCTATTTTTGGCGCAGCATTAAATCGTAAATATCTCAGAAATTCAAATGCTTTGTAATGTGTTTTGTATTACGTTAACGGTTTCACTTACTTTTATTTATATCGGTATAGACAACTACTTTTGGTTCTCATTCGGTATCCTTAATCACGGAGCAGCGACGGCCTTTGCAAATCCGTGGCCAGCCTCTGACAGAAAAGCATTTCATTTTTTATTGTACAAAATATCCTTAGATTTGAAACTATGTTCTCACATCACGGTCGATGATCGAATTGCAAATGTTAGTTTGCGAGCGCAAGTTAATTAGTTACAATAGGTATTTTAAAATATTCACCTTCGGGTAGGTAGGTACCTACTTCTGTTGTAATATTTTGCACCTGGTTTCTCATAAATGTAGCTTACGGAAGTGCCCGATTGGTTTTGGTGGTTATGATTGCAATTTTATTATCAAACTATGCCTTTGCCGGATCTGACGTAGATATAAGAAACGTAGTCGTACGAAACGTAGTCCCCAATTTCCTCCTTGGATAATGGCACTAGAGCATACATTTTTGGTATGCTGGGACGTGGCTGAGACATAATATCTTCTCCTGGCGTGTCGGACCGTTCATATTGTTTTGGTAATTATTGTTAACACGAGCTAACCTTACAAAAATACAAAAAAAAAAACATATTTAATAGTGGCGACAAAAGACTGATAAACTGATTTAACTATTTAAGATTATTAAAAAAACAAGTCGGCTGACATCAAGTAGTTTCTTGTGATACTTATCAGTGATGAAAAAATTACGAAATCGGACCAGTTTTGGGAGTGGAAAATGGGGAATTCGAAACCTCGATTATGTAAATTTTCTTTAGGTTTTCCTTTTTTCTCAGTGATGAGAGGTAAAGCGCATGCGAGACAGCAACAGATTTGTCAACTATCTATTCTCTGTACTAGTATACGCTCTTAATTACATTTTACAACAATTAGAAGTCGTAATACATATTCTCGAAACTTCTTCAAAAGTAGGTACTTTAACAAGTTTATTTAGACTGTAAAAACTTTTTTGAAAAATTTGTCTTACATAACACTTTACGTCGTACACATTTTAACTTTAACTTTACAGCATTTCGATCGATAGATACTGATTTCAATCAATACTAACCTTGTACCCATAAATAAGCCAATATATATTACCAAAATTCTTATACTTAAGAGCATTAGCTAAACAAAAGTTAAAAAATAAGAAACATAATAAATGTGTATCGGGGAACAGACCGTCGCCCCGATGTCGGTCCCGGTACCTACTTCATTCATTATTCACCGAGCGCTGCACCCCGTCAGACGGTACCTAACAATTGTTTTATATAGGCTACGTATACCTATATTGGAGTAGAGATTTCGACTTATCGGGATATAGAGTGTGAACTCAAAATTTCAGTGCTAAAAAACTCAGGCCTTTCCATCTAAGGAATGAGGCACCCTCACTCACAATACAAGGTGTTACAAAAGATGCCAACTCTTTTTACAGGGTAATAGCACCCGGTGATAGGGATCACAACCTAAATATTTTTTTTGCTCTATGACGTTCCGTTGATTTTTAAATTATTAAAATATGAACGCTGTGACGGGAGAAAAGTATTTTTTAAATATTGTTTTCATTGACTTTCACAATGTTTTAACAACTCAAAGCTATGCAAATGCAGCCAGACCCACAAACATATTTTTAAATTTGAGCTAATACAAAAAACAAAAATGTTATGAAAATTTTTCAATTTTAAGGTTATAAAATAAATATTGTTTTTTTCAACTTTTTTTACAGTATTGACATCCTGTTGACTAGTAGGTTACACCCTGTAAAAAGAGTTAGGATGTTTTGTAACACTTTGTAGATGGGTGAAGTGACCACTCGGATGCTGCAGTGTCTGGGGCCTAATGTCTCAGTGCTAAGCAGTGTGTAATTCTGACACCATCATGTCGCTTGTTCTATCTGGTTCAATTCCTTACGCGCTCTAAATGGAGAATTCTCTATTTAAGGCGCTGGGCATAGTAAATTAGCCTGCGCGCAAAGAAAAATGCACAAAATCGTTTCCTGTATCAAATACACTAAAAAAATCGAAAATGTTCACATATCAAACCCTAGAATTAGTTGAGACCTATCTAATACAGCCAGTTTCATGTTGATATCCATAACAGATTTCAAGATATTTTGCCTGAAAAAAGTGCGCCGCCTATTTTTTGAAGCAAAATATCTTTAAAACGTTTATGAATGTCAACACAAAACTGGCTGTTTTAGATAGGTCTCCCCTAATTCTAGGGTTTGATATGTGAACATTTTCAATTTGTTTAGTGTATTTGATACAGGAATCGATTTTGTGCATTTTTGTTTGCGCGCGGGCGATTCACTATGCACGGCGCCTTAACAAATCAATATTAGCTTAATCAATAATAATATTAGCAATAATATTAGCTTAAATCAATATTATTAATTCACTGTCGGTGTGCATTTAATTTGCAGTAACAGGCGCCTCATATTAGGCTTTTGATAACACCAATGATATTTTCGTAATACACATTGGACGTAATACATTGAAACAATGTCTAAATTCCACGTATAAGAAGAAGGGACCAGTCCGGTGGTCGCATGGGCCTTCAAACCCAAAACATGCTCGCCTACTGTGGGTAGGTAGGTATACAATAAATCTGCAACTCTATACATAAGTAATAGCGACTGTATTAAACCTAAGACGCGGCACAATAGGAATTGCGGTGGGAAACCAATCGTCGGGACTTTAGTTTGATTTACCCGGGAAAAAGGCGAAGCAACGTAAAGTTTCTTTCAGCCACAGTCGATTGACACTTTTTACTTAAATTTTTGCCAACAGCCTATAGGGTTGACCTTGTAACATTTGTCTTTAGGGGTGGCATTAATAGTCAGCAGTTCAAGTACGATCTTAAATAGGTGCACTCATATCTTAAGATGGGAGTAAAGCTTGAGATGCCAGTACCCATATTAATACCACCCTAGAAGAGCAACGGGGCGTTATATGGACTTCTGTCAAAGGAGGAATGTTGTGATCTCATGGACTCCATGACACAGATATTTCACACAGTGCTTTTCAATTAATACCGCACCATAATCGGGTTTTCAGAAACCTTGGTTCATAAATTGGACGATCTGTTCAACTAAAATCTAACACTGTATCCTAAAGTTCACGATAATAATCTAAGGCGATATTTAGAGGCACGTTAAAAGGTAATTAAGTTTCTCCTCGCAGCTACATTATTGAATGTTATTTTTTTGTAGTAACTCGATGACATATCACGAACGCTTCCTTCACCACTGCCTGCCTTGCTACCGGCTACCTACTTACTAGCTATTACATTACAATTTACATTCCTACATTCCTCCAGCCAATATTACCCTTGGTTATGGTCACCAACTAGCCTATACATTCATAGGCCCGGTTTCCGAGTTGTGAATTTTGATAAGCCATTTGGGTAAGTATCGTGCCGTCTCTGCAGATTTCTTACAAAAGAGCGTGACAGAGCGATACGTAAGTATGTGCTTAGTAAAATTCTCAACTCAGAAACCGGGCCATAGTGAATTTAGAAAAATGTACCTAGTAAAAGTACAACTCGCTAAATGAGAAAGAAAACATCGCGAGGAAACCTGATCTTCTGAAACATGATATCCTCAATCGCCAGTCAACACTAGGCACGCGTAGTGTTAAGCTATCTCAGATACAGGCGACTGGGCCTACCACACGCACAAGCTTCACCTCAGTTTTGCATGCGCAGGCCAGCTTGTACGCTGAACACTGTGCGTCCACACTCTGGCGCATGCTACCGTCTTACCAACTACACTTGCAGTGTTCACTAAACAAGCCTGGCTTGCGCATGCAAAACTGTTGTGAAGCTTGTGCGTGTGGTAGGCCCAGGCCCGGTTTCGGAGTTGAGAATTTGGCTAAGCAAATACTTAACTATCATAATCGTTCTGTCACGCTCTTTTGTGAGAATTCTGCAGATAAAGGACGATACTTACCCATTTGCTTAGCGAATTTCTCAAATCAGAAACCGCCAGATAGTGGTTTAAACCTGTAATAGAACCTCTTAAAGACGCTAAAATTATTTTAAAAAAATCTTGTTTTATGAGTTTCTGCATTGAGTGTACTGACTACTGAATAAATTAGGTAGGTCAACTAACAAAGCGTTTGCATTCGACTTACCTAAATCCGTTAACTATTCCAATATAACATATTAGATCCAGCCCTCAAAATAGGTGACGGCCACTATGACATTTCAAGGATAGATATAGTAAAAACGATAGGTATAGTATGCACTTCATCGTCACATTTGGAATCGCAACTTTCTCCACGATGACTACAAGAGTAGTGGGCATGCAATCCACATCGTACCCACTACGGTGTATCCGCGCCTGACCATTTATATCGAACTGACGAGGTCTGTATTACCACGTGTACAGAAACTTGTCCTATCTCCTCTACATTTCAACTTTCAAAATAGTGACGACAGTTCACGACTTTTTGCGGAACTTAGGCCTGCGCAGACGATATACAGGGTGTTAAAAGACCGCCAACAAAGCGTGAAACCACGTATTGTCCTCATCATAAGGAACATTTTTGCCCAAGGAACTATGCCTGGGAAATCAACGGTTTTCGAGATAATGAGGTTCAAAGTCGGACTTTACAAAACTTTTTTTTTGCAGAAATGTATTCAGTATCTAGTTTTTAACATACCTTCTCAAGAAGCCATATCAAAATTATGAATATTTCTTACAAAAAACGACTTTAAAATTGCAACCAGCAATGTATTCTGAACATCGGAACTTCAAGCTTAAGTAACATAAACTGATACCTACGCTTGCGCAATATGACTTCTGTGCCTTACACGTCCATTGCGTGATAAAATATTTTTCAAAATTATAACCTAAAAAACCAAAATCATTTCCCAGCAATAATTTATCGAAAAAGTACTTTGTTTTGGTGTCTAGTATGCGTGGCTTTCGGGTCTGTTGGCGGTCTTTTAACACCCTGTATATGTACCTTATTTTAGGTAAGCTATTTCTTCCATCAGACCAACTAAAATATCATGTTAAGGTGTGAAGGAGAATCCACATACATACCGTTGCCTGCGTAGGCCCTTAGTTCGGAATAATACCAATGTGATAAAGATACTGATTAAAAATGTCGATTGAATCCCAATAAAAGTGCTCGTTTTTGCGAATGAAACTCTTTCGTTCAACGGAAAAGTTAAATCCTGTCAATTATTTAACTTCTGAGTGGCGTGGCAGGTTCAAAATAAAATTATCGGCAATCACTTAAATAATGTACGGCTGGTTTGCGAGTTTTGTGACGTGACCTACGATACAAAATAGTTTTATTTTAATTTAAAATACAAAGTATGTTTATGGAGTAGGATGGACTGAACTATTTTTAGGCTTATTGGTTTACAATCATTTAAGGCGGCGACTCGCACAAGTTTATATTGCATGCAAATAATAGCGCGAAACAATTTGTCAAACCTCGACCTTCGGTCTCGGCCTTCATTCCAGCTTGTCCATCAAGAGCTGTAATGCTGACCGTGCTGTGATGCCCTTGAGCTACGCTGCGCTCTTTCGTCTGTCGGCCATCAAAAGCGCGCCAGAAACGTACCCATTACAGACCGTGGCAGTAATGTACCTACTATTAAAGTACGCTTTTCCACGATTGTTCATTCGTTTATAGCCTCATGGCTAGAAAGTATAAGCTTTCCGAGCCAAGCATGCGAGGTGAAAAAAAATGTATCTGTATTAAAACAACAAGAAAGAAACTCGACAATATTAGTTTTTAACAATCTTACATCGTTTAAGAGAATTGCTAAAAAACCAAATACTAAATGCTAAATTACCAAATTGCTTATACTATATCTGTTTCATGGAAAAGCGGTACAAAAAAAATTAAAAACAGCATATTTTCTCCGCATTTCAGTTAATTTAGCCTGTTCAGTCCCTTTTTGGACCTTCCCCCTCATGCCTTATAATAATCACGTAATTCAGTGCTGACGGGGTTAAGCTACACCATCTTTCCATTAGGGGGCTATTCGGGAATGCCCGGGTATTTAAACATGCCCGATATGCCCAAATGTGAATCTTATATACAAGGTGTTACAAAAGTACCCAACTCTTTTTACAGGGTAATAGCACCCGGTGATAGGGATCACAACCTAAATTTTTTTTTTTGCTCTATGACATTCCGTTGATATTTTAATTAATAAAATGTGGACGCTTTGGCGGCAGAAAAGTATTTCTTAAATATTGTTTTCATTGACTTTCACATTGTTTTAACAACCTAAAGCTATGTAAATGCACCTACACACACAAACATATTTTAAAATTTGAGCTAATACCAAAAACAAAAAAGTTATGATTTTTTTTCAATTTTGAGGTTATAAAATAAAAATTGTTTTTTTCAACTTTTTTTTACAGATTTGTCATCCTGTTGACCACTAGGTTACACCCTGTAAAAAGAGTTAGGATGTTTTGTAACACGTTGTATTTTGTTAAGAATGTTGTTCTTGTTGGCCAAAAACGCCTTTCGTTGCTGAGTGCTCTAACGATATAGAGCAGACCCAACGTAACTTGACTGTAACGAAGAAAGCCCTCTACCAGGAGCGGTGGGTTAGCAACCCTACGAAGCAACCGTCAGATCAAATGTCACAAAGCGACAGGATTAGTGCCGCAAATGCGTTGCGCATTTAGATGCTACGATTATGATTAGTAGAGTACCATAGAGTATGATCCTAGATAGCAGAGAGGGCGTTCGGGTAGATAAAAGATCAGAGGCCGGGGATGCAGAATCAAATTGAATTATATCTGGAGAGCACTCGTTCAATGCATTTTCTGTAAAATAAATACAGCAGTATGTATTAAGGCTGGAAGATAGCAGCGTGGCGGGAAATTCAAAATTTTTACAGTTTTTTACATTTTGTAGCTAAACTGAGCTATTTTTGTTCAGCGATTTTTCGTTCGCGGCAATAAAACAGTATTTTTTTCATTATTGTAAATAACAGAACAACAATAATTCAGCCGATTATGTGTTCTGGTCTACGACAAGTTTTTTGGGCAGTGTCACTGCTTCGTAGACTTGATTCTGTTGTTGTTCTGTTGTTTACAATAATGAAAAGAATACTGTTTTATTGCCGCGAACGAAAAATCGCTGAACAAAAATAGCTCAGTTTAGCTACAAAATGTAAAAAACTGTGAAAATTTTGAATTTCCCGCCACGTTGCTATCGTCCACCCTTAAGTTTAATCTAAGTATACATTAGCAACTCTTTCGTGTTGGCACACTATTGCAAAAAACAAACAACCTTCTTTTTTATGCTTTTTTTTGTGAAAAATGGATCGTCATCCATTTATCTTATCTTATCTTATCTTAACAATTTTTAGGACCTAGATGTCTAACACAAGAACAAGACAAAAGTGGCTAATTTTGACCTATGCAATAACAAGTTTTTTTTATTTGACATAAACTCAACGTTTTACGACCCCAGACAAGAAAGCAAAAAGATGGTTTCCACTACGAGCCTAAATGTCGCAATATTATAACAAACTTTTTGTAATGCACTTTTGATGCTGTAAGTACAGGAGGGGCCCAGTCGAGGGTGGCAGCGAATATGTAATCATTTGTTAAGTCGTTACCAACTCGAGAACGAAAAGGGGTTCCCAGAAATTAATCCGGGATGATTATATTTATTCAACTCGATAATTGATGTTTTATTTGTATTTCATTTGATTGGGGGTTCTCTCTCGATAGACTTCGGATTATACAATAATAAAAGGAATAAAGCACATTAAAATATATTGTCATAAATTCTGAATTGTTTGCAAACCTACATCACGAAATGGATGACTAGGAGAAAACGTTCGAAGCAGACCACACACATAACTTATTGAGATATTATTTATCTGCCGATTTCACTAAGCAAATACGTAAGTATCTTTCTGTATCCTCAGATTTCTCATAAAAGAGCGTGACAGAACGATACTTAATACTTCGTAAAATTCTCAATTCAGAAACCAGGCATATGAAAAGCATTCACAGATTATGGAAAAAATACAGTCAGCGAAAATAATCCAAAAATACCACATAAGTTATTAAATCCTAATCGTACTTATTTCATGTAGGGATCAAAATACTATAAGGAACCAACTGAGGTTTGAGTACTCGCAAACTTTCCCCGATACATTTTGTTCGGAAAAAAAAAACGAAAATTTTTCTTTATGCCAATCGAAATAGGATCGATTAGCAATAAAACTTTTGTATTTTAGCATTTTTTACGCTGTTTTTTTTTTCAATAAATTTTTTGTTATCAAAGAATAGATACATGCATAAAAAATAAATTGGTAGCACTTTCTTTTACTTTTTTTCCTAACGCGTAACGTAGCTAGCTATGGGCCATTTTATGAAACTACAATTCATAGTTTATTATGACAATTCGATGAACATTGAGTAGTCTGTTAGTAACCTAACCTCACCTTTCTAATGCCTAATCGGCTACGCAGTGTAAATTGAATTGTCATTAATTGTCATGGTCAGTTTTACGAGATGGCCCACTGGTGACAAGGCAGAAAAGTTGCAACAGCATTAATACAATAATGTATAAAATAAAACGTCACACAACTCACGCGTCATTGAATATGAAAGACTGAGACGCCCCCCTATAACGTTAAAATAATTTTATTATAACAATACGCTAGTTGACGCCGGACCCTTAGGGAGTCAAGTGGCGCGAATTACTGAACCATCACCGCAACCTCTGCATTTTTTACATCCAGTAATTAATCTAATTTAAAAAAAATCTAGTAACCTTTGAAAAGTACCAAAGTAAGTAGTCTCTTTATCCTCCGCAAAAAAATAGTCGTCGCGAAATTAATATAATATAATTTGTTACAGCTAGTTTTTTTTTGTGTTTGCCTACAACACAGTCAACGAGAGCGAGATTTTTTTATGGTTAACTTTTAGGGTTCCCTACCGGAAGGGCGCCAAACGAGACCCTATGACTCTGCCTCTGCTGTTTGTCTGTCTGTCCTTCCTTTAAAGGGCTGCATCTTTAGAACCGTATAGATAGCACTTGCAAAATTGTCACGTCGAGAACGGCGAATGCTGCCCTGCCGCAACACAGTTTCAACTAACGCGGAGGGTAGTCTGAAACATTTCTCTGCTGTTACTCTATTGCACTTGGCCGTACGTACCGTGCGGTGGAAAAGCGGCCATAGCAAATGTATGAACCGCTACTTCGGCGCTGTCATCTCGTTCTCGTTGACGGCGCGGTGAACAAACGCCCTAACATCTCTCAACGATTTTGCCAAGTAATAAGCTTCTGTGCCAATCTAACATGCCCAAGTCACGTGAAAAGTCCATAATTAATTCTAAAACACTTGCTAACCTCTGGCAGGCACGGGTCAAATTTCAATTGGGCGGGCTGGTGGGGGGCGATTCCGACAGCCGCCGGCCGCCGCGCCCGGAATTTGTAACAAAACTATTTTACAGCTGGATAAGACTAGGGATGCCCCTCTAGGGTATAAAAAAGTACCCCACTCTCTACGACTTAATTGGACGGAATCAAAATACCCCACACTAGTGTTGGTAATTTCAGCAGGAGAGTGACTACCTATTATTATAGAAATAGACCAAAAGTCTGACACGGTCCAGCTAAACTGTCATCCTATTAAAACACAGTAAGATAGGAAGTTCAGAGTCAAAATATCACCGTCTCGTTTAACGAGGTTTGTAAATAATTGATCATCGGGTAGCTCTCATAATTTGCCTTAGGTAGGTAATCGCTATTAGCTCGCATTAACTGCTCCTTCATTCAAAAGCAATGTTTAGTGAAAAGTTTTTATTTCTATCCCAACCTTAGGCAACACTAGTTGCAACCTGTCTACGACCCACCGAGATCTAAAACCGCTGCTTTGGCAGTCAGGCCGCGGCGCTCACATCAGTCCGCCCCTGTACCCAGCATCCAGCGTCTACCCCGGGTGCACCTACTCATAAATAATTTAACTTAATCCGGGAAAAACCCCTGTCGGCGACCGCCCGGTTCATGACTATTTGATGACATGCGTCGTTTTTTGGACAGAGCTAAGAAGCGTTAGCTATTTCTTGCCCCGGCGTTTCACGCCTAATGAGGGCTGCCCATTTTAGTGCTCACTAGTTGGCGCCACTGTCGAGTAAGGCCATGAAGTATATGTTAAAAAAAAGTTTACTTACATTAAAATCATATTTTAATACCTACCTTAAAACTATACTAATAAAACACATAGAGCAAGCCCCGTTTTGGTCGAAAAAAACAAGCGCCCTTAGCGGAAAATCTCAGCGCAGTGTATTGTGCAGGCTCATTGGGCAGGCTTGATTTGTTAAAAAGTTTAATAAAATATAAGCATTATGTAATTATATTTTGAGAAACAACAGGTGGATACTTCAAATAAAATGTTACTTTTGTGATACTTTCCAAAGCTTGATGAAGGTGTTAGAAAACTTAGCATACCGACATAATTATGGGCAGAAAGTCCCCAAAATAAAATTTAGCAAAAAGGTCTCTTACTCTCTATAATACTATAAACACTAATTACTCTTTCGTATTCGCACCTTGATCGACTGTCATAGAAAATTTGCTTAATTATTTAATAATTACTCTTAAATACACACACTTACAAGCAGAACCTTGTAAGGTAGCTAGAGCCCAAGATACAGGGTATTAAAAGACCGCCGACATACGCATTACCTCGGAGACCATTAATTTCCAAGACATAGTGCCTTGGGCAGTATTGTTTGTCATGATGCGGGTAATACGTGGTTTCTTGCTGTGTTGGCGGTCTTGTTATAATACTACTAATTTAAAATACCCCCGACATTTTAGCTTATCTTATAAACGGAAAAAAATATTTTGATCAAATCTAAGAACTTATGCAACAAACCAGCTTTCAAATTAAAAAAAACGTGCTACAGACACACACACAAACAGACACACACACAGACAGACAGACACCCATAGCGGTCAAACTTATACCACCCCTCTTTTTTGGTCGGGGGTTAGAGATGCAGCCGCACGTTGCCGACTTTCGGCACTAACATAGTATTCTTTTCATTATTGTAAACAACAGAACAACAATAATTCAGCCGATTATGTGTTCTGGTACGAAGCAGTGGCACTGCTCAAAAAACTTGTCGTAGACCAGAACACGTAATCGGCTGAATTTTGAATTTCCCGCCACGCTGCTATCTTCCAGCCTTAACCTCCATAAATTAGATCGCTCCATGCCGACTTTTTTATATCGACTTAAGCGGCCGTTTCTCCCCAGGACATATTCAGTGGTCTAAACGATGGTCTCCTGAATCGCGCGGAGGCGCTGGCGGCCGTGGACGTAGCGAAGCACCAGGGCAGTCCGCAGGCAGGACCCTCGCTGCCCCTGAAGCCCGACATGATGTACCACCACGGCGTGGGGGCGCCGCCCCCCCACAACACAAGGCCGCATCAGGTATTTTTGTTTTTAGTCTCATGCCGGTTTTCCCAAGACTAAGACCTAGACTTCCTAGCACGTATTTATGGCTCAGTTCAATTTATTCATGCAATCCACAAAATGTCAGTCAAAACAACAAAAGGTTAGTCCAAAAATGATCATGTTTTACGATTACGGTTTATTATGACAAATTGTACCTAGTGATAAAAAGTCGCTGACAAGAAACCGTTGAAGGAAAAAAAACGGCTAAGAAACCTACTGCAGTGGACAAGAATCACTAGTGCTGCGCAGCTGCTAGGAACAAAGAAAAACATGCGGAGCTGACTGCGAACCTTCGCTGAGTTAGGGTGGCATTAATAGTCGTCTACTCAAGATCGAACTCAAGTGGCGATCTCAGAAAAGTGAAATGCTAATGTCAAGCCTTGGCTAATGTCAATGTCAATCTCAAGATAGTGTCTATATGCTGACAGCTACTCAAGTTTGACATAGCCAAGGCTTGACATTCGCATTTGACTTTATCTGAGTTCACCTACTATAGATCTAGCTTAAGTAGGTGATCTCAGATGACTATTAATACCACCCTATCTGCCGATTTCTGAATTGAGAAATTCGCTAAGCAAGCACTTAAGTATCTGTCTCTGCAGATTTCTCACAAAAGAATGTGATATTTTATTTACATTACAAAAAATGTTTTCTAGTAAAATAAAATAAAAATTAAAGATCCACCCTGATTCAGCACTTTAGGTACCTTCTACTGATAAGGTGACTGAACTCTCGACAGAGTATTCGTGCAAACGTCTAGACACAGTTCAATCCAAACAACACATTCGTATGATCGTTGTAACATCAAACGAAATAAAAATAAGCACAAAATTCGCATTTCAACTCCCGTTAACTGAATATAAAGACTCCGAAAGAACATAAAATAACATAAAACACTAATAATAATAAAATAAAGCATAAATTTCCTTTCGCGGGATGGAAATCTTCGATATATCGGTGGCTCATGAAGGGTACCTTAACCCCAAGGGACACACGGAGAAGGGAGGGGTAAAGGCGTTCGGTGGGGAAAGATTGTTAGGTAGTGCCAATCTATCTACCTATCTATGCAGCCCATGAATGTTGCCCACTGTTGAGCATAGGACTCTTCTTTGTCACGCCAAACTCTCCGGTTCCTTGCTAGTCTTTCGCACTGCTTTCCAGCCACCTTTTTGATATCATATACCTATCGGGTCACTTCCCTCTCCAGACTACCTTTTTTTTATTATAGTGGCCCTTTTACCGACAGCTTAGGTCATGAAAAGGGCACACTAAGTCCAACAAACGATCGAAACCGAGTGCCGGGACCTATGTGCGGTAGGTCTACCTATCGGGTCAGCTTACAGAACGTCAAGTAGTTCTAAGTCACTATCTTGTGACTGATTTTGTCCATTGTCCATCATCTCGCATATAATCAAATGCGCCCACCTCATAAATCGATCATATGCCATAAATAAAAAAGTAAGTGAGATGTAGCCTGTACAATTGTACATTGCCCACTAGCTGGGCAAAGGCCTTTTCTCAGAGAGCGGGTTCGAGCTTAATCACCACGCGAGCTCAAAGCAGATCATATAAATGCACTTAAAATGTATTGTTTTTTTTTTTGCTTTCTTTGCTCCAGTTATCCAATTTAAAAACACCTTCTGAATTTTGTGGCTTATAAAGTGGACCCCAAAGTAGTGCGTACAGTCTCGTTAAAGATTCTTCGAGCAATAAAGCAAGACATTACGTGGGTGCGGAACCCTCCGAGAGGGATCGAGTGGGAAAATTTCCCCGCCGGTTGCTCAACGGCTAGCTTTAAGGTACTCCGATTTCCATAGTAATCAATTTGCCCATCCATGGGAAAATTTGACATAATTAAACACTCAAATCAAGCCGTGTATATTTTTTCAATGTTGCTATTTTATAGCGAAAAAAGCTAAAAAGAGTGCCGTTTATTGCTCACTACTTATTTAGTAAATAAATAAATAATTACATATGTTTAGTTCATGTAAAATATAGATTTTCCGGGGCACCTCACTTGACACCACCTCACAATTTCAAAGTGAAATCGAAATTGTCAGTTTCGCTCAAACCATCGAACGGATATAAACCAAACAGATTCTGACTCCGTGTGTATGGAACTGCATTCTAACCTTTGTCTAAAGTTGTTATAATTCACGCTTAGTCTTCAGTTGGGCAAGCCGGCAAGCTTTAAATATCAAAGGTTATTCCCCGTGTTAATAACATTAAATTGCACTTCGGTCTCCGCATGGCTAGCGGCTTAACCCCCAGTGGTACGACGGGCAGGGGTAGGAACGGTAGGTAGCGGCTTATTATGAGTAGGTAGGTACAAGGCAGCTTGTATTTCAAACAGAACATGACCCATCAAAACCGAATTCATTGGTTGGTCATCTTTACTACAGCTGGCTAGTTTTAAGACGTCGTGTTTTAGTCAAGTAAAATTGTTTAATGAATGCGTTGTTTGGAAAATGATACAGTATGATAACTTGGTCGGGTTTACCTACGCTCGCTTGTGCCCGCTCGGTCCGTTATACCGTTCGTACTATAGTATCGTACTACAGCAAGTTACTATAGTCCCGAGACCACCCGAGATTCGGCAATTTCGATGCCGATACCATTTTTTTTTCTACTGTGGTTTAACCCTAGTTGGCAGCATATTCCCAGTAGACCGGCGCACGCACTCGCTCGATACTGTGACAATTGTCACAGGGTGAAATTTGTAATCGCGCAGTTAAAAAGAGCTCATATGTTGTGTGCCCCGTTCTCCCGGGAATAGACAATAGTTTCCGTGTATTTTTTTCTCTTGTTACTTACCCCCTTTGAGTACCGGCACTGTTTGTTTTCTACTGAAGCAAATGTTGTTCTATGTTAAGGGCAATGAAAGTAGTGTGGTGAGAAAAACCCAAATTTTCCCAGTTTTTTCAATTTTGTATTTAAACTGAGATATTTTAGTTTTTTTTGTTTCACAACAGTAAAATAGTATCTATTCTTCTCATTATTCTAAACAACAGAACAACAATAATTAAGCTGCTGTGAAACAAAAATCGATAAACCAAAATAGCTCAAATTAGCTACAAAATTAAAAAACCTGTGAAAATATGTGCACTTCCCGCAACGCTACTTTTGTTGGACCTTGAGTATGTTTTTTTCGCTGCTAGGAAGAGGCGTATGCCCAAAATACGTATTTACTCATTAACTAGTCGATTAATAGATAGGTAGGTACGTGGAAAGTAACGTGTATGGTCCTTTGTCACTTGGTGTTTGCATAACGTAAAGTTTGCCAGCCTTTATAACACATAATACTTAATATATCAATGGTGGAATCTTCTTTTACCATATTAGCAACTGAAAGGACTTTTTGGGCTTTTTTGGACTTTTTAGGAGTATCAAAAAAGCAATGGAAACACCAAGTAAACTGTAAGTTCACAACAAAAGGTCCCGCGGCGCGCAGTCACAACATATCAAAGCGATATCATAATGCATTCATACCTAGTACCTAATGCGCGTCACTCCCCTGCGGTACAACGAGCCATCAAATTGTCCTTCCCGACCCCCACATGTGATATGAGTGGGGTGGCCCGGCCTGCCCGACTTGCTAGGGCAGATTAGTCCATTTATAAGTACTTTCCATAATGTGTTTTGATAATGCCACGGTTGTAGACCGGTACCTGTTTGATCGGAAAATGAAAAGACAACTTTAGTGAAGTTTTATTCAAGTGCTGGGCCCGGTGCCCGGGCCTCAGCCCAGGCAAGCTTACTATCTATAATAATGTCCCAGACACTGCAGTGTCTTAGATATCACTTGACTAATCTAGTGTTAGTGAAGGTGCCACTAGACGCTGCATAAATCATCTCATTACGTAGATGCAAAGGCCTATAACTGACTGGCTTGCCGAGAAGTAGTAGAGATATTTTAGCCGACATTGACAAATATTTTCCATTAATTGGTGACCTGTGTTTTTATTCTAAAAAAAACAGCACTGTTGTTAGTCCTCAAAACCGATTAATTGCGGTTTTTTTAAATAAATAATACGTATTTTTTTGACGAATCAGGATGTACGTCAAAAATTAATTACATAAAGAGCATAGCTTCTCTTAGCGAAGTATACTCAAAAAAAATTCTTTCAGACAAAACACGTCGCTAAAGAATAAGGACGTAGCATAAATAATCAATTAATCATTGTAAATTATTTGAGGAAGGATAAATACTAACATATACGTAAGTGTCACAATCAAAAGTATTGAGAGTACGATACTGATTGTAAATAATACACTTAATGCAAAAAGCGGAGACTCTTTGCCCACATCTACCTTATAAACTCCAACAAATTGACATACGAGGGGTGGCATGGCACTGTATGATATTTGGGCACTTGTTCAAATCATAACGTTGTGATACAAATCACTATTAACGGAATAATAATTTATTTAATATACAGTTGCACTCCCATACTGCAATCAAATAGGGATGTGCCAAATTGTTATCGATATTTGGTGACTCGGAAACATCATTATAGAACTGCGAATTGTTGGCCGGTATTTTTTTAGCCCCCGACCAAAAATGAGGGGTGTTATAATTTAAGTTTCACCGCTATGTCCGTGTGCCTGCCTGTGTAGGACTGTTCAAAAATTATTTTTTGCAGAAATATGTGACATAGTGTGTGTATGTCTGTCTGTCTGTGGCACCGTAGCTATTAAACGGGTAAACCGATTAGGATGCGGTTTTTTAATTCAAAAGCAGGTTTTCTAGCGAGTGTTCTTAGATATGTTTTATCAAAATCGGTTCAGCCGTTTATGAGATATGCTTTTTTGAAGCTAAAATGTCAGGGGATTTTTTTAAACCCTGACTCTACCATGAGTTTGCACAATCAATTGTATCCGCACGGTTTCAAAAGTCTTGAAAAGTCTCAATGTACAAGTATCATAAAAATATATATTACAAAAAAGTTTTATTTTAATATTTGTAGGGCGCTTAGTAAAAAGTAGGAGCAATAAAATGCTAAAAAGGTGATAGAGAGTGAAGGGGCACGAAAGCGCGCAGGGCTATTTAAAAATTGCCCTCTATAGAAAAAAAAAGAACGAAGTCTCAATATACAGGTGAGACAAAAAAAAAGATTCAACTTTTGCTATCCGGATTGCGATCTTGGAAGCATTAATTTTCAGACACAGGGAGTCCCCCTAAGAACCCATGCATCGAGTCGATAAAACCAAACTATTCGCGTCACTAGCTAACGGATAGGAGGAGGGTGGCATCCCTTGGCATATGCGCATCAAACAGTAGGGTGCCCGGCAAGTGTGTGATTGTACAACGCACAAAATAAGTACAACCGTAGTACCCTACCTACTTGTACTCAATAAAGTGGCGGTAGACACGTGGGTAAAATTGTGGCCTCACAAGTTAGCCCCTGAATTTTCTAAATTAATCACCGTAAATATTGCCATTATTAAATGTCAGAAAATATTGTTCATTATTATAAAGGTAATTTTCCCGCAAATAAACTGGTTTTAGCTGTTGACGCGTGAGTGGATTTTTTCTCAAATTTCTCGCTATTCCCTAACCTCCGCGGTCTCCGCGCGGGGATTGCGTGAAATTTAAACGTTGCTACTTTGTGAACAAAGTTCACTCTTGCCATCACTGAATTAAAGCGCAGCGACCGCGCAGTAAAGTTGCCGCGTGGTAGCCGCGTGACACAATTCGAGTCGAATAAACCCGCCCGCTATTGATTTAGATTTAGATTTATTAAATTGCCAATACACAGAATACAATTAAATGACAATAGTAGAAAATAACCTTAATATAAAAAAATACAAAAACTATGTTGTTCGAACATTAGAAATAAATTGGGCGTTATGTGTAATGGCAATATAAAAGGACCTGATCTCAGCGTGTGGTAAGGTATTGCAGGAGCAACAACCTGTAGCGCTGGTTTTCAGTCAGGGCCTTTAGTTGGATGACGTAACGAGATGTTACTTGGCACATGCACCTTTATCCAAAAATTTTATCTAACAATTAAATTGCCATTGCTATTGCCATTATTAAACGTAAAAAAAATCTTTCGCGCCATTTTCCCGGAAATAAATTGACGGTTGACGCGTGAGTGGAGTTTTTAGAAAATATACCTGTTGTTAAGAATTCTGGTTAAACATGCTAAATTTTATGATTTAATTGTAAAAATGCCATACAGGAGTTTCATATTGTATTATGTCAATGTGATGCTTCTGTCCTAAAATTTATGTGCAGTAAAATGTAGGTACAAAATGGTTGGCGCACCACTGTGCACCTGCCCCGTTCCGAACCACTTTGCGGTTTTACGAAACGGTCAATTACGTTGGAAAAAGGTATTTTCATAATTTTGTTAGTTAAGAGCAGCGCGGTGTTGGACGGTAGGCTACGGGATTTGTATCAGGATCTAGGCTCGATCCCCGGTTACTACTTGAGTTTTACGGAACGTAAGGGAAAGTTTTTCTAAAGTACCAACAAAAGGGCGACGACAAAATAACTTGTTTTAAGGGCTCGATAGCTAAGTTGTTAGAACGTTGCCACGGCATGTTAAGATCGAACAGACTTTTTGATAATTCAGCCATTTTTGGCTTCTGTAGGTAAATTGTACTATCCGATACCGGGATTCGAAACAGGGAACACTTGAGGGCAAACCATTTCACCACAAAGTTTCATGACCCCCAACTCTAGGGGAAATACCGCGTGAATTAAAAAAACTAATGCCTTTTCACACTAGATGGGTGAAGAGACCACTCGGCGCTGAAGTGCCTGAGACATTGTTTTAGATGGAGTAGGCTTGCCCAGCACTTATACCATCCTGACAGCTTAGTCGGCCTAGCCCACAGGAAAGACAAGTCAATACGTGTGGAGCCAACTAAGACGCGGGTTTCCTCACGATGTTTTCCTTCACCGTTAGCGAGTGGTATTGCTACTACAAATTCACAAATGTACGTAACTTTGAAATTAAACAAAGTCACAGATACATGCCCGCACTGGGAATCGAACCGGGTACCTCTTGCTTCAGAGTCCACTGTTCTACCCACTAGACCACCACCGCTATTTTCCGCGTGAATTTAAGGTGAGATACGAATCGAGATTAGCTATCAAGAGGGAATTTTGCACGAACGATCAACGATATTTTACTCATACTAAGTTGCACAGCAGCGTGGCGGTTACGTCGCTCTTGCTGGAAATTGCTGCGCGTTTTCACTGTATTTGTTACTTTTCATCAAGACGAATACATTTAGAGAAAAATCCTTTATAATATTCTAGATACAGAGATAAACTAGGGATGCTTATAAAACTAAAACGAACGAACCGTTTCAATACGAAGATATGACCAAAAAATACGTTTTCTAGAGGTGACTTCAAACATTTTCTGCTTTCTGGTTTCTGATTTGAGAAATTCGCTAAGCAAGTACTTAAATATCGTTCTGCCTCTGCGGATTTCTCACAAAAGAACGTGACAAAATGATAGTTAAGTATTTACTAAATAAAATTCTCAATTCAGAAACCGGGCCTTTATTTATCAAGAAAACTTTCACCAATCGTGTTTTTCTTCACATCAATACTTAAGTAATTAGATCTTCTAGTTTCCAAAATGTATATTTGTAAATTTTTGTACTGAGGTTATAAGTTCAGTTAGAAATCGACGAACATTTTTGTTCCTCCTCTTAAGGCTCCGTATAAGGCTAACTAGCGCCACCAATGTTAAAAAAATCATATCTTCCTTTAGAAGAAGTTTCTGAAAAAATCCTAAGATGAGCTTATGCGCCATGCTTTTCTAGATTTTTAAGTGTAGGTACCCAACTCAATCTCTAGTCTTAAGCTAAAAAATTTTCGATAACCGCCAAAAACGGCCGCTTTTGGCGGTTATCGAAAATTTTTTAGCCTTAAAGTAAATTTCGAAGAGGGTATCTACACTTAAAAATCTAGAAAAGCATGGCGCATAGGCTCATCTTAGGATTTTTTCAGAAACTTCTTCTAAAGGAAGATATGATTTTTTTAACATTTGTGGCGCTAGTTAGCCTTATACGGAGCCTTAAGTTAAAATGTTTTGACATCGCCTTGGCAGTCGGGACACGTGCCACGGTACTCCAAGCTCTTAGCCCCCGGATAGTTTCCGTTACATTTTTAGGTAGATTTAGTACCGACGCTGACTGTGCGGTATTACTTCTCGCCTGGCGCGGAATAAAGATGGCGAGAAGATGCAGCTTCGGCACAGTGGAGGCACTCGTTTGTCATTAAACAAATAGCCAAAACCATCGATGCCAAAATGCGCCTTTGACAGAGGGTCAGGAACTCTAAAACTAAATGATGGAGTCCAAAATGGCGCGTAACAACGGGAATCCGAGCGGAAACAGACAAATTACTTTTCTTTTTTTTATATATATAAGAAAAGAGTTAACGAGTTTCTCAATATGGCGACACCGTATAGGCATCATAACCCGCTCGGGTTTGGTAGGTGTAAGTTATCTTATGTCAATTAATCGTGGGGCTCACAGGAAAAATACAGCGTTGATAAAGTAAACTAAAACTCGTTTTACATGGTGTATCCATTTACGAAAAACTTACATTTACTTGATTTTTTAAAACCTTCTATTTTCTAAAGAGGTCGTTTGTTCGCCAACATTTTTGGTGCGATAAAAAGCTTCAACGGGATAATAATTTTATTATCCCGTCGAAGCTTGTTATAAATATTATGTTATACCTAACAAGCTTCAACGTTTAAATAAGAGCAAATAATCAAATAGTCAGTATGCAAAAGACAGAGCTTGTAAATTATTTTGAACTCTTAAGTACCTAAGTCTACGTTTTTCGACAACTTGAAAGGTGTCCTATATTTTGGTCTAAGCCCCCACAGAATGTCTGACTCTGTCCAACGTCAAACGCGCGGCCAGAGTCGTTTAAAAAAGGAAGAAATCTCACTGGGCACGTTCGCGGGACTTGCGTGTGCACCGTCCAAACAAGGGGGTCTGTTAATCGTGAAATACCGGCCCTGGGGGAGCCCCAGGACTCCCAGCTGCTAATACGCCACTCCGCGGCACGAATGTCCGGGCCAGTTCTAGAAAAATAGACACTAAAAAGATGGATTGCACTCGCCTAAGCCCTCGGGACGGACTGCGAGGTCATTTTTCTTTCATTTGTAGTTTACTTATGTTTAGTTTGTGAGTTATGCTTGTAGGTATGGTGGTTACTTATTTATCTGTGAAAATTTATGTTATGTTACTGACAGAGTAACACTCGGCTCGTGTTTGAAGAAAATGGCAATGTCAAGTACGTATTCCTAAGTCCCTACATACCTAGTCATCATACTTAATCACGAAAGCGAAATAATAAACGCTTTGAGAAAACGAATGCATACTTGTAAAAAAATTGTACCCCGATAGTGGACCGTTACATGTTGGATTAATCTTTTCAAATTACGCCCGAACAGACTGATGGCGTAGCCACGTGGACGGAGCCGGGTGCAAACACTCATCCTAAGACCCATTTTGCTCAACAAAGCCCACAACTACCTATAGCATATTGGTAGAACACTCGGCTCTAATCAAAGTTACAACAGCGACCCTCGCGCAAAAATACAAGTGCTTGTGTACCCTCTCGTAGCGTATGAGCGCAAATCTTTTCAGAGATGATTGTTTATGTAGCGAGCCCATTGTCGTCCCGTCAAAGGGATGTGTGCATAATAATAATATTATGACCGATTTAACTTCAACGGGAGGTTAATTCGGCGCGCAACGGTAATGAGATTGGACCCTCTGTTGCTAATCTGAGAGCAAACAATAGGAAAACCGTATTGCGTCCGCGTTTTGGGTAGGTAAGTACGTACAGCCGGTAGGTACTTATGTCATGCCACAGTATAAATAGGTATTATTCAGTACGTATGTACAACTGAAAACTTAACTTTGAGGCGTGTGCACGGAAAGTCAAATTTCCAGTGGTTATCGTGATAAAACTACTTGCCACAAAAGCCACTTAGAAAACGCGGAAAATCGAAGCTAGCAATCCGCTTTCCGCAGAAAATTTTCCATTTGCTGGCTTTCTCCCGCCCCAACAATCGAGAATCCCTTGGCAGTACGATAAAAACGAATTACAAAAGCCTTTCTTCTCACAGATGGGCCACCACGGGATGGACGGGTTAGACATGCTAGATCCTCTCACATCGTCTACGATGACGACGCTTGGCAACATGGGGGACCCTACGCAATCACACCACCAGCTCCACGGATATGGAGCTATGAACCACATGATGCCTGCGCACCATCACGCGGGAGCGCTGGGGCATTCCGCCCCCTCGCACCTCGGCCACGGCGCTTCAGCGCTGCACCCAGACACGGACACTGACCCAAGAGAACTAGAGGCCTTCGCGGAACGCTTCAAGCAGCGGCGGATCAAGCTGGGGGTGACGCAGGCCGACGTAGGCAAAGCCCTCGCTAACCTCAAACTGCCAGGTAAGTTTTAGGTATCCTTTATTTTACTAGGTATTCCCCTGATATTTTTCCATTCATATGCACTGGCTGTTAGTTTTTTCCCATTCGGAAATTTATAGTCTTTCGATTGGTATTACTTCGGCTCATAGACGCCCTTAGGGTACTGGAGAAATGTTTACGCCAACCAAGCGGTTAAATACGATATACTTTCTTAATGCAAAAACATTATGACGCAGATTATGGCAGCAATACCTAAATAACTTGGACAAGTTTACCCAAACGGTGCCAGATTTTCGTAAGAAGCGTGTACTTTTTTGCTGATTTCAACCCCGGCGGCAGACCGCGCCGCGACAAGCGTTTCTAGGCAGCTCTAAGAGCTTGTGTTGCCGTTGCCATCGGAGCAGCTGGGGTCAACGGTCAATTCTTTTGAACTGAAATTGAAAATTGAAATCGAAAATTTATTTATTAGCCAAAAATTTGTTACATGCAAGAAAATGCAAGATTTTTGCACCACCCCCAAGTCAATCCGGGACCTGGCGATGAATTTGACTAGTCTGCCCGTCCGCAGGTGTCGGCGCGCTGTCACAGAGCACGATATGTCGCTTCGAGAGTCTGACGCTCAGCCACAACAACATGATCGCACTCAAGCCCATACTGCAGGCGTGGCTAGACGAGGCGGAAGCACAGGTATGTCCCTCAACGATGATTTAGTGGCAAGAATTCTTCTACATCGGTCCCTCAATTCCGAGGATCGTGACCATATAAAATGGTACTCATTAGAAATTAGGAATTTTGTTTTTATTTTAAACGTCACGTTCATGGGTGCGATGCGTGCTGAATGGATCCCCCTGCGATCTTCTTAAGGGTGGACGATAGCAACGTGGCGGGAAATTAAAAAATTTCCCAGTTTTTTACATTTTGTAGCTAAACTGAGGTGCTACAAAATGTAGCACCTCAGTGAGCTAAACTGAATTATTGTTGTTATGTTGTTTACAATAATGAAAAGATTACTTTGTTATTTCCGCGAACGAAAAATCGCTCAACAAAAATACCTCAGTTTAGCTACAAAATGTAAAAAACTGTGAACATTTTGAATCTCCCGCCACGTTGATCGTCGGACCAGCGCATTGGTGTTCTGCCTCTCACCCATCTACCTTCCAAAACACCAAGACACATTAAGCGTATCTCACGCCCCATGAGACTCCTAGGACTTCTACGGTGAGGTCACCCAGGAGAATTGGTATGTGGCACGATATACAGGGTGGATTTTTGAAATGGGGCAGTAAGGGCAGGTAACTTAAGCGTTACAGTTTCAGGAAAACGTTCCTAGAAGACCATCCATATCTTTTTGAGATATTATGAACTGCATCACAGATTTTGGAAAAAATGCTTAAAAACCAATTTTTTTTTTAATGCCAATTTATCCTATTTTATGTAGGAATCAAAAGACTGTAAGGAGCCAACTGAGGTTTCAGCATTATAAATGACAGAAATTGCGAGCGATATTTTTTAAGTACATTATTATAATTTGAAGTAAGTACCTATATTATAAGCTATGCCGCCCAGTATTTTTTTTTCTTTTTATTTATTGAACGACCCTCTTAACCAGGTAGACTGGTCACAAAGGTAGACTTACCTACAGTAGGTATCTACTAAGTAATAAATGCTTTGAACTTTTTTTATACTTAAAAAAATATTTATTACATGTAATCAAAAATGTCAATACAGTCAAAAATAATACACAAAAAAAAATACAAATAAACAAGCATACATAATTCACACAATGTTTCGTCACAATAAAAATTCACATTAAAACATAACACAAATTAAAATTAGTCAAAAATACCGTCCCGCGACACACCCGACACAAAGGTTCCCATGACGCTAGCAGCGTTCCCCCGCTGCACCGTCACGCCACTTTTATACTTACTAACTATGATCTATTTCCTACTTATTTACAGCGCTCTACCACTTGAACACTCAACAATCGATGTTCATTGTCCACATAACTATCCACTTCTTAGATAATATTTTTGGTTAGAGGTCAATCTATTCAACATAACTCCCAAGCTACCTAAGTGATTATAGTAAGAAACAAGCAACTTATTAATTTTCTACGCTACAAAATGTCACACTAATCCAAGGTCCCTTAGTTATAATGCTGTCACGTTTCAATAGGTATACTACACGCTGTGTACAAACACATGTGGACCCTTTGAAAACACACAGACACAGCCATAAAGATTGCCAGGTGCCATGTATTACTTATAATTATCTGCAATAGCACTTGCCACCTCAGCGTTCGGTTTGGTAATCAGTACTTAGTGAAAAAACTAACAACCCATCGCTGCATTTTTAACCCACCTTACCTGTGCTCTCTCTTGCGACCATTAACCATTAAGCCTTCCCAGTTGTGTTGTGTCTTTCCACTTTTCCCTATTCTTAGTATCACCTTTGGAGACCCCGCATTCTTTCAGGTCTTTCTTGACCACGTCAATCCATCGTATTTTCGATTTTCCTCTGGATCTCCGCCGGGGTACGGATAGACGCGTTTTTTCCTACCTGAACAATATAGTAGAGTCGGTCTGTAGGTGGCGCGAGGGGGAAAAGGCCTATACCTAACAGTGGGCAGAGGAGGGCTGATGATGATCTTCTATCTATACTTATAATAAAACTCTAGCGAAGTCAATTCTGTACATTGAATATTTTTAGAAAAAAACTATCAGGGGTTACTAAGTAAACTATACTGAATACAAAAATGCAAAAAAATCGGTCTATGTCTGTCTGTCTGTCTGTCTGTCTGTCTGTCTGTCTGTCTGTCTGTGTGTTACCTCATCACGCGAATACCGCTGAATAGTTTTCAGTCAAATTTAGGACCGTGATAAGTCCTGGTTCTGGGCACAATCTAGGCTATCCAATGTTCAGAATACATTGCGGGTTGCAATTTTAACTTCGTTTTTTGTAAGAAATATTCATTATTTTGATATAGCTTCTTGAGAAGATATGTTAATAACGTGATACTAAACACATTTCTGAAAAAAAAAACGAAAAAAAAAGTCCGACTTGGAACCTCATTATCTCGGAAACCGTTGATTTCCTAGGCATAGTTCCGTGGGGAAAAATGTTCGTTATGATAAGGACTATATGTGGTCTCCCACTTTGATGGCGGGCTTTTAACACCGCTCGGTATTCAATATAAGCACTCGCCGCAAACAATAATTTTGCATTCTTGCATAACAAATAACTATTGTTTACCGTTGAGCGGGATAGACAGAGTTATTAAACGTATGCTTTGCTTGCTGGCTTAGCATGAGAATGAGTAAGACCTTATCTATGGGCTTATAACTTTATCTATCCCACTCTACGTCGAGGGAGATACATATAAACCCCTTAACTTCCTAAGCAATTCTTATGCTAAGCTTCCTGCTCGCGTAGCATGAGGCGGTGTTAGATACTATCTATGGGTTTAAAACGATATGTATCTCACTCTTTTGTTTGAAGTAGAGCGGGTTGGACAGAGTCCTAACACCTCTCTAACACCGCCTCATGCTACGCGAGCTGGTATCTTATCAAGGGCGATACCTTAATGTAAACAATACATATTTATTATTAAATTTATAAATGTATTGTTTCGATTAGGGTTTTTATTCTATTTTATTCTATTGCTTTCTTTTGAGCCCGGCTACCGCAAGTTAAGAAATAATAACTATTAAATTAAAATACCCCCCACATTTTAGCTTCAAATAAGCATATATAATAAATAGCTAAACCAATTTTGACAAAACATAACTAAGAACATTCGCTAGAAAGCCTGCTTTCAAATAATAAAAAAAACCAAAACTTCCAAATCGTTCACCCATTTAAGAGCTCCGGTGCCACAGACCGACACACCCTCATAAACAAATACCTATACAGACACACTCACAAAGCTGTCAAACTTATAAAACCCCTCTTTTTTGGGGGTTAAAAAACCTTCCTTTTGAGTTTTCCTCCACAGTCAAATTTAAATTAAATGTCAAATGTGTAAAAACGCATACGAAGTCGCGGGCACAACTAGTACTTATAATAAAACTCTAGCGAAGTCAATTCTGTACATTGAATATTTTTAGAAAAAAACTATCAGGGGATACTAAGTAAACTATACTGAATACAAAAATGCAAAAAAATCGGTCTATGTCTGTCTGTCTGTCTGTCTATCTGTCTGTCTGTCTGTCTGTGTGTTACCTCATCACGCGAATACCGCTAAATAGTTTTCAGTCAAATTTAGCACCGTGATAAGTCCCGGTTCTAGGAACAATCTAGGCTATGCGATGTTCAGAATACATTGCGGGTTGCAATTTTAACTTCGTTTTTTGTAAGAAATATTCATAATTTTGATATAGCTTCTTGAGAAGATATGTTAATAACGTAATACAGAACACATTTCCGAAAAAAAAATTGCGTTTCCAGAAAAAAAAAACCGACTTGGAACCTCATTATCTCGGAAACCGTTGATTTCCTAGGCATAGTTCCTTGGGCAAAAATGATCGTTATGATGAGGACTATACAGGGTGTTAAAAGACCGCCAACAGACCCGAAAGCCACTAGACACCAAAACAAAGTACTTTTTCAATAAATTATTGTTGGGAAATTATTTTGGTTTTTTAGGTTATAATTTTGAAATGATTCAACTTTGGACGATAAAATATAGTTGCAGACATAGATAATAAAGCTATCGATATGTAGACATACTTTAAATTTCACATTTATAGTTTAAAAAATAAATTACTGAACTACTACTTTTAACCGAAGTTCAGTGATATTTTTTTTTATTAGTAGGAATATGAAATCAAAAGTGTGTCCACATGTCGATAGCTTTATTATCTATGTCTGCAACTATATTTTATCGTCCAAAGTTTAATCATTCTCTTACAATCAATTAAAATGTTGAAAAGTGCGAGCGAGAGGGCTGCAGAGCTTCAGGGGATTCTTAAGAACTAGATACTGAATACATTTCAGCAAAAAAAAGTTTTGAAAAATCCGACTTTGAACCTCATTATCTCGGAAACCGTTGATTTCCCAGGCATAGTTCCTTGGGCAAAAATGTTCCTTATGATGAGGAAAATACGTGGTTTCCCGCTTTGTTGGCGGTCTTTTAACACCCTGTATGTGATCTCCCACTTTGTTGGCGGTCTTTTAACACCGCTCGGTAATTTTGCATTATTGCATAACAAATAACTATTGTTTACCGTTGAGCTGGATAGATAGAGTTATTAGCCGTATGCTTTGCTTGCTGGCTTAGCATGAGAATGAGTAAGACCTTATCTATGGGCTTATAACTTTATCTATCCCACTCTACGTCGAGGGAAATACATATAAACCCTTTTACTTCCTAATCAATTCTTATGCTAAGCTTCCTGGTATCTTATCACGGGCGATACCTTAATGTAAACAATACATATTTATTATTAAATTTATAAATGTATTGTTTAGATTAGGGTTTTTATTATATTTTATTCTATTGCTTTCTTTTGAGCCCTGCTACCGTAAGTGAAGAAATAATAACTATTAAAATACCCCCGACATTTTAGCTTCGAATAAGCATATGTAATAAATTGCTGAACCAATTTTGACAAAACATAACTAAGAACATTCGCTAGAAAACCTGCTTTCAAATTAAAAAAAAAACCTAAAGCTTCCAAATCGTTCACCCATTTAAGAGCTACGGTGCCACAGACAGACACACCCTCATAAACACTTATACAGACACACTCACAAAGCTGTCAAACTTATAACACCCCTCTTTTTTGGTCGGGGGTTAAAAAAAACCTTCCTTTTGAGTTTTCCTCCACAGTCGAATTTAAATTAAATGTCAAATGTGTAAAAACGCATACGAAGTCGCGGGCACAACTAGTATTTAATAATTATGTATATTCTCTCCAGGCAAAGAACAAGCGGAGAGATCCCGACGCGCCGAGCGTACTCCCCGCGGGGGAGAAGAAACGCAAGCGCACGTCCATAGCGGCGCCCGAGAAGAGAAGCTTGGAGGCCTACTTCGCAGTCCAGCCTAGGCCTTCGGGGGAGAAGATCGCCGCCATTGCGGAGAAATTAGACCTTAAAAAGAATGTGGTAAGAATTCAATTTCGTAGCTATGACTTTCATGCTTTGGCATATTTAAGGCCTTTGCATCTACGTAATGAGATGATTTATACGCTTTTACTCACACTAGATGGGTGAAGCGACCACTCGGAAGCTGCACTGCCTGGGGACAGGAAAAGTTCATGAGAAAACCCGGTGCTTAGTTGGTTCCGCATGTATTTGTCATTTTTGTCTTTCCTGTAGGCTAGACCTTCTAAGTTTTCAGCATAGGTGGGTATAGGTAACGAATGCAAAGTTTAGTGCTTCATTAAGTCTGTTTCCCTTCCGTAGGTCCGTGTATGGTTCTGCAATCAGCGACAAAAGCAGAAGCGAATGAAGTTCGCGGCGCAACACTGACCGGCGGGCGGCGGCGCGGCGCTGCTCTACTCCGGCCCTGGCTACGGGTACTGAGGACGCTAGCGGAGCCCTGAGGCCGCCAGCGGAGCCCCGGCCGCCGCCGCTCACCCGCCCGCCGCACCGAGCGATCCATCACACACAGCCACCTAAGTTTCATTTGGAGTTTCATGCATACGTTTATTTCGTCTAGCAGCTTCGATCAAGTTTTTCTTTTGTTTCCGATGCCGTATTTTTAGGTCTCGTTCAATGACATGTCGCGTTGGACATAAAATAACCGGACAATAACACGTAAACCTTTACATTTTCGTATCAAAGTGGACTGTAACCTAAGTGAATAGAGTGAAGGTACGCGTGTAAGGGTCGACGTGCTTTCGCCTGTATACTTACATTGACTGTAATGTTAACGAAATTAAATAAGTACAGCCAAATCAATGAGTTACTTACCTACTTACTTTGAAATGAAGGGCGGATATATTTTGTGCAATCAATCGGGTAATTTAAAAAAGTGCCAAAATTCAACACTTATCACAGACGTCACTATGGTACATATCGCAGATGAACAAAATAAGCATTCGAATCGATTCTTAGGGTCAAAAGAAGGTCACAAACTACATTACAATGATGAATTTTCCTTGAGTTTTAAGTATCCAATTAAAATAATTAGAATGTCATGTTGATTTGGCAATAGCTCGCGGCCGCTTCAAGGTATTTAACCATACGTTATAACCTGTTTCTTTATTTAGGTACTGTAAGAGTTTTATTAGTTTCTGCTCAACATCTTTCCTTTATTTTATGACTAGCTTTTGCCCGCGAATTCGGCCGCGCAGACTTAATTTTTTTTCTCGTGAGTTTTCCGTTGTTTTAATGGTTATTCTGCTATTCGGGGCGAAGAGAAATCCAACAAATCAAAAATCATAGAAATCGGTCCACCCGTTCACGTCTTTGTTTTATATTCATACTGGCCCTAAAAATATCCGCACCTAATTTAGAAAGTTGATAAGTTATAGGTATGAAACAACGATGATTATGTAATTTATGTTTGAATATTATTTCCTGTTTTTTTTTGCTGTTTTAAAAAAATGCATTTGATTTTTTACTTTTTTTGTTGCAATAAGAGTTTTCTAGTCAAATATGCTATGTTTTTTAACGCGCTGTAGAATAAAGTCGTGTTCATAAAACAATGTAAGAATAAAAAGTAAGAACTTTGGTTGGGTACGCTCATGAACTCATTGCTACAGAGCGATTAGACGATGACATGGCAATGAAGTGATTATGTATAGACACACTTACATAATGATTATATTTTTTGTAACGTGATAATAACAAACTAAAACCAAAACAAGTAGGTATGTTCGATGTTTTTTTTTTCTACGTAGCACTGTTACCAGCGATTTTTCTTTAAGTACATTTGTATAGTTTTCGAGACACAGGGTATATAATTGATTATATCCATATTATCAAAACTCTCTGAAATCCGCTTCTAATAAATAATTACCTATCTACAAGAGCAATTTTGAAAAATATACGTTTTCATGTCAACGGACTAATGATGTGTAGATGAAGAAATAAATAATAAAAATTCTGGATTTTAAAGAGAATGTGCCTTGCAAAATATTCAATATTCTGTGTTTTAATGTTAACGTTAACTTTCGATTGATAGAAGCCGAGTTCGATCGGTTCCTGTAACTGTCAGAATGGGGTTCCTCACGAGCAATTTTATAGAGAGCGGTCGAGTCGCCGCGCCGCCGCCGGTCGACTACCGTGAGCCTCCTCATATTGATAAATAATCCTCAGTCCTAGTAACAAACTATCGATTGAGTAAATGTTCAGTACATGTTCAAGTAAGCTACTAGAATTGAGGATGAAATCTCAGCGAACTGTCATCCTGAATTCCTGAGACTTCGTCTGTATCCTTACTTTTAATATTTGTTATCATAAAAATAATATTATGATTTGTTTTATTATTGAAAGTGTACAAAATAATTATAAGATCTTTTAGTTATTAATTTAATTGTGTAAATATTAAATTGATAGTTTTGATAATTATAGACTTTAGTTATTTTAACTTTATTTTGTTGTTTAAATTTGTAAGACTTTCACGGATGGCACAATTTATAATTAAGAAGTTATTAGTAACATTTAGCCAAAATAGTTGATAAAAGTCATTATTGTAAATAAATCACTTTTCGATTACACTTAGAAGTAAATACTACGCTAAAATACTGAAAAATTAAACTCTTCAAACAAGGCTGTATGGTCTGAAACCTTTGCCTGCCTGTCAAGGCGAAAGAACCAAAAAAAAACTACCAAGGAGTTTTATTCTTATTTCACAATCACAAACCTGGGGACAGCAACATTTTCTTTCATGAAAACTTTTGTTTCTATAAACTCAGTACTTATGTAACAGAAAAATAATTTAATGATATCTTACTTGCACTTACGAAGGGAGAAAACGATTTCGCTATTAATAATAATATTATAGATATAACAAACAAAAAGATTTTTTGTAAATATAGATTTCATAAGGATTCCGAAAATGTGCAATTTAGTGATCGGTAATTACTTATAAGGCTAGGTGATTTACATCGAAAGAAGAATTTACTGAACCAAACATTTTACCTAATATTTAGTGAAAGACGCTTCAATCTAGAAATCTAGAATATTAATACAGAACAGTTGGAATTCAACTCTAGGGCTTTAATTACTTACTCCAAGAGTAAATTCGAACGGGCCTTCGTGCGTTTGATAATTTTATTATGTTATACACGAATATCGTTCAAAATTACTCTCAGAATACGTGGCAGCTGTGTCTGTCTTAGTTATGAAAATCTTTTACCAACACTTGCTTATAAAACCAATCATTGCTTTAAACATTTTGAAACTTCGTAAATAATTTGAGTAATAATTTATCTTATAACAAATTATTATTTCATATATATTTTGTGTTGCTTCGGGTTTTTATTTTCATATTCGATTAATTTGTGTAAATGAATAAAACATAAAATACAAATAGTCCGAAAAGTTATTTAAAGATTAGTTCTCAAAATACCTAAGTCAATGAATATTTTTAAGTAAATTTAGAGTTTCTCTTACAATTATTATAAATTAAAATAGCAAAAAGAGGATGATTTAATTTGGAGAGCCAGTAAACAATAAATTGAAATAGAGTTATTAGTAAAATATGTTTGTTTCATTTGGTTAACCAGCATATATTAAGTTAAGTACTATAATCAAATCAATGCTAATAACTAAGTAGTATCTTAAAATCGTCCCGGTTTGCAATACCGAACGTATGCTTGGAAGAAGTTTTGAAACACTATTTCTAATAGAACAGCTTTTACAGAAAATTTGAAATTATGCGATTTCAAATCGCTTAGTACCTATTGTACCTACATATTATATTGTCTTGTACAGTCAATGCCTAAAAGAATAATTTAAAAATAATAACATTTTGTTACAGACTTCATATAAAAACAGTTTTTCATTCTCAACTAACTCACGTTCTATTAGGTACCATCCATGCATACATTTGTAAACGGTGACGATTTTTCTTGCGATTTTAGTTCAGACATCCTTTGAGTTTAACTGAAAGAATCGTCTTAATAATTTACGAAAATTAGCGTGGCCGGAAAGCCATATTCACATTTTTTTTCAATTTTGTACCTAAACTGGAATATTTTTGCTCAGCAATTTTGACTGGTTTGACTGAGTGGAATTTCGAGAAACCATCAGTTTCAAATCAGAATCTCCGCTCTCTACATGAACTGCTAAAAATCAAATCAGCACCAGCTAAGTACTTATTTTCTTTTTATTACTTTTTATTCTTAACTATAATCTGCACGACATCATTAAAATTAAATATTTGTCACATCCCACTATTCCATCCTATGTAACTAGTATTAAGTATAAAAGCGAAAGTTTGTATGAATGGATGTATGTTTGTATCTTTGCTATTATTTCATGCTTAAACGACTAGACTAGAGGGATTCGGGTGTTTGGAGTAGAGATACCTTACACACCAGGGGGCTATTCTCGGGAATCTCTCATTCGACACATCTTGAAGGAAAAATCATCTCGAAGGCTACAAACTATAAATATAATTATGCCCGCGACTTCCACGCAGGGAATGTCGTTCAACGGGGAAAATATAGGGTAGGTACATCGATGTAAACCAAGTAGACGGGGCACTGAGACCAAATTGGCAGAGGCGATAGAGGTACAACATTTTAGATATAACTTGCACGCGGGCGAAAGAGGTTATAGCCCTATTTCTTTCGCTCGCGTCAATCAATGAGTTAGGTATTTTCCATTTTTCCGTTGCCACTACAAGGGATTTGCCATCTCTTCGTAATTGTTTTCCTCAATAGGTGCTTTTGTTTATGAGCGGCCAAAGACACAGGAAAAAGCTAGTAGACAAAAATTCTCGCTGTAACTATAGAGCTAAAGGGTTGGAAGTTAAAGTTTATAATAATTACCACAAAGCTGGGCGGATCCTGACAGCACCAGACAAAGGGACTGCTGCTGGCGCAATGAGCCATCAACTTGCTGACAAGTTAAGCCAAACGGGAAGTCACGAATCTGTGGAGTAGGCAGTGCCAAGGAAGAGCTGTTATGGAGCGCTAGTTGGATTAGCTGATTGGCAAGTTAAGCAACGTGAGTCTATGGATGGGTGACGTGACGGCTATTTGTTGGATGGGTCATCAATCATCAGAGCGCTTAATAATATGTACTTCGAAAGGCACGTTAAGGCCCAGAAAGAGGCACAACTAGGGCCGCCAATGAAAAAAAAAATCATATCTTTTTTTTTTTTTTGCTAAAAACTCTCCTGCAAATTTTCAACGCGAGGCTTAACAATTTTTAGGACCTAAGGTTTTGATTCCAAATCCTAGAACCTACGAATGCAATCATTTATCATAAATCAGCAAGATGATTGCATTCGACTTTTGGTTCACGGCAATAAAATAGAATTCTTTTCATTATTGTAAAGAACAGAACAATTAAAAAAAGAAAAATCAGCCGATTTGAAATCAGGTTTTCTAGCGAGTGTTCTTAGATATGTTTTATCAAAATCGGATCAGCTGTTTATGGATATTGGATATGATAATTTGAACTAAAATGTCGTGGGTATTTTCAATAGTAGTTATAACCTGACCTAGGAGCAGGTAACCTACCTTATGTCTACGTAGTAAAGCGCCTCTAACTTCCCTTTCGTACATCCCGCCCTGCTAATTTCCTCGTGCCATAAAGAGGTATCTAATCACCGTGGCAGCTGATTAGCACCTCACAGCGCGCAGACATTAAGGCGAGTGCACACCTGCGCTGTGAAACTTTGTCGTAAGATGGGGAGACTTTTTAGGGCCCTCTAAGTCTAAGGTCAGGGGAAGAAAGTGCTTTGCGGGCGCTTGATGAGGACGTTTACATGATTTTTAGGGCCCTCTTTATCCGCATGTACGTAAGTAATTTGGAAGATTCCATATGGTTAAGCCTCCACCGGTTAGGTTTGTCAAAAAGAAAAGCCCTACACTGTAGGTAACTGTTGGACTGTAGGGCTTACAGACATAATAAAAATAATGATTTCCACAACAGGGCAGCAATAACTTAACTATGTTGTTGCCTCATACTCGCCCTAATATGACAGTAAGTGCGTGTCTTGTAGCAACGACGGTCTTAAAAAGTAAAGACAACTATTTTACGCAGCGAAATATGTATTGTAGAACTTAAGTAGTTGTTTAAACATTTATAATAACCTAGCACGGGTTAGTGCTTTAGAAAAAACAAAAAAGTGGTTAAGTAGTTGTTTCAAATTCATATACAGGGTGTTAAAAGACCGCCAACAAAGCTGGAAACCACGTATTCTCCTCATCATAAGAAACATTTTTGCCCAAGGAACTATGCCTGGGAAATCAACGGTTTCCGAGATAATGAGGTTCAAAGTCGGACTTTTCGAAACTTTTTTTTTGCCAAAATGTATTGAGTATCTTGTTCTTAAAATATCTTCTCAAGAAGCCATATCAAAATTATGATTTTTTCTTACAAAAAACGACGTTAAAATTGCAATTCGCAATTTATTCTAGACATCGGCACTTCAAGCTTAAGTAACATAAACTTATACCTACGCTTGCGCAATATGACTTCTGTGCGTTACACGTCCATTGCGTGATAAAATATTTTCAAAATTGTAACCTAAAAAACCAAAATCATTTCCCTGCAATAATTTATTGAAAAAGTACTTTGTTTTGGTGTCTAGTATGCGTGGCTTTCGGGTCTGTTGGCGGTCTTTTAACACCCTGTATTTGCTAATACTTTGGCGACACATTCTAATGTTATATCAGAAATATATGCGTGCAGATACCCTGACTCACAGTAGTTGTTTTCGAAAAGACTATTTGCATCCATTTACTTATGGTGGCATTAAGGCTCGGTTTAAGGCTAACTAGCGCCACCAATGTTGAAAAAATCATATGGGACATTCAGAGGAGTTTCTGACAAAATCCTAAGATGAGCTTATGCGCCATGCTTTTCTACATTTTTAAGTGTAGGTACCCAACTCAATTTCTAGTCTTAAGCTAAAAAAAATTTTTTAGCTTAAAAGTAAATTTCGAAGAGGGTATCTACACTTTAAAATCTAGAAAAGCATGGCGCATAGGCTCATCTTAGGATTTTTTCAGAAACTTCTTCTAAAGGAAGATATGATTTTTTTAACATTGGTGGCGCTAGTTAGCCTTATACCGAGCCTTAATAGTCGTCATCTCAAGCTCGAGCTCATAGGTGAACTGAGAAAACAAAATCACCAACTTGATACCTTGGCTAATGTCAATGTCAAACTCAAGCTACTGGTAGTATGCTGAAAGCTACTCAAGCTTGACATTAGCCAAGGCTTGCTGTTATCATTTTTGTTTTCTGAGCTCCAGCTTGACCTGACGACTATTTTGAGGGTGGCATTAATGACTTACTTGACTTAAATCCTGTTATTCCTCAGGAGGGAAATAGGGCTCGAAGAAGTTTTCTCCACTTGGGACGATCTTGCGCAGTTGGTTCGAGGTCGTTCCAGTCCAGACCGACCTTCCGCGCCTCGCTGGTGAACGATCGGCGCCACGTGGATTTGGGTCGACCCACTCGCCGTTTGCCCTCGGGTAGCCAGGTTAGCACCTGCTTGGTTGGGTAGGTGTCGTGTCTCCTCAGTGTGTGTCCGAGCCAACCCCACTTTCTAAGGAGGATTTCTTCGTTGACCGCCTTCTGCTTGGTCAGCCTCCAGAGTTAGGCGTTTGATATGGTCCGCGGCCAGAAAATCCCCAGGATTCTCCGCAGGTATTTGTTGACAAACACCTGCAGCCTCTGGGACAGGTCTTTTCTAACGAACCACGTCTCGCACCCATACATCAAGACTGCCTTAACGTTTGACTCGAAGATCCTCAACTTAGTGCGGCGTGTAATGACCGGGGAACTCCAGACAGGCTTCAGCTGTGCAAAGGCGGCTCTGGCATATTAATAACGCTGTGCAAAGGCGGCTCTGGCATATTGCAACGACAAAAATATTCCTATTAACTGGAGAGCTGTTGACCAATCGACTTATTAGGCTCTAATAAACTCCTCTACGAAATTCGCAACCGATAGCGCGTTCATATTTCAATTATAACGACAGGCTATACGATCCCCAGGCATGAAACTCCAATATTTCGAAGGGTCCTAACTAGATAAATAGTTGTTTAATTTAATTCATTTCTCCTGGACAATAAAATGTATGGCTGACAGCCAACGTTGGGTTGGAGAAAATGGCGCATAGACATAGAATGTCGCGTGCATTGCGTTTCACAATTTTAACCTCGGCTGTAGCCTAGTGGTCTACCACTACAATAGACTCGAAAACTAGAGATCCAGGTTCTATTTCCGGTGCGGGCATGTACACACCCATGTTGTTGTTGAAATAACTTATTTGTAGATATTACTCCAATTTCGTGATTTCGTGATTATTAGCCTTTGCGATAATACATCTAGCTAAACATTGATAAGGTGGCGAATAAAAAGCTCTATGAATAATAGGATTTATGTCAAGTAAGTCAATAGTAGAGACCTACACTCCGCATTGGATGGCTATAGGTTGAAGAAGAAGAAAAAAAAAATCTCCGATGAACCGTGTCAGTGTCCGCGCTACATCCAGACGGTGTGTCCGAGGACTACCCCCCAGAGACACGTGACGGACTACCCGGCTCGACCATAAGTCACGTGACCATACCAGCTACAGCTACACCCACCCTGCATCTTGGGGAGCACTTTGTAGGTAGAGCGCTCTAATGTAACTCTTGCCATTCCGGAATTGCAAGTTGTATTTTTTTTTTTATTTTTTTTTTATTTGGGAAACCAACCAGCGTTATCAATACAACTTTGCTATTTAAAATAATCTTAATTCTAATAAAGCGAATTATAGGTTTCCACGGCTTAATAATTACTCGAGGTACAGGATAGTTATAGCTATCGCCAAATCAAATGAAAAAAAAAGGTTAAAATTAAATACAATGAAACAAAATCGAAAACGGGTGCCCCCCTAGATATAATATATGTATAAAGATAACTGTATATATTTTATATTGAACCATAATGTATAAATACATATTATTAATAATATAACATTATAATAATATAGTGTTATAGGTATTTGTATTATGTGATTATACAACGCGGTACAAAACATCCTAACTCTTTTTACAGGGTGTAACCTACTCATCAACAAGATGTCAAATCTGTAAAAAAAAATTTAAAAAAACAAATTTTATTTTATAACCTTAAAATTGAAAAATTTTCATAACTTTTTTGTTTTTTTGTAAAAGCTGAAGTTATGATCGGCACGCTGCGCTCCAGTATACAAGTCAAGGATCAAAGATCTGCTGGTGCTGCAATACTGGGCTGGCGACCTTTGCCGCATGAGGTTGGCAAGAATCGTCACTGAACTGATGGAACCCAGTAGAACTAGACGGAGATGGCGAGAGGACCTCACAACCTTTTTACCGACGTTGCAAGAGGTGGAGATAGGAGTGCAGTATAAATTGGGAGGCTTTAGGAAATATCAAATCTAGCCCGATGCAATAAGGTTTAGAAAACGGTCTAAATATGGCAGATTGAGATGATAAGAGTGACCATTTAAATTATAAGCAGTATCTCTCGATAGGTTATCATTGTAGTATTATTTTAAATTAAATTAGTAAGTAAGTAAGTATATAAAAGTAAATAAATAGTGGCCCCACCGATTTATTTAGTGCTGAAGTTCGTACCATATAAATACTCCCGAAAACATTAAAAAGATTGAATAAAGTTACTGACCCACGTGCTTGAATATACCACTTATAAAAGGTTTTGTCATATATTCAAAGTTTCAATCGAATTTAAATATTGGAATAGTTGTACAATAATTTCCTTCGCCTCTCCGCCGCAAGCCACCAATCTGGCAAACCCGCCTTGCTATATGAAATCCAATTAGGTTTCTAAACAGCAGGATTAACCAAATATTGTTTGTATGAGCACAATTGGTGGGCAATATCCATACATTCGATATCAGAGGGTGGCGCGCCTCCAGCCATTGTAAAGTAAAGTGAACGACCAGTAGCTTCGCTTCGAACACCAATAAATTGTGCAGCATTTGTTACATTTGAATATCCTGTCTTGTAGGTAAATTACCTACAACCAGTTTAAAACCTACTGTATGCTAACATACAATGATACAAATATATCTTTGTATCGTTAAAAAACTCGGTACATCGAAACTTAAGACTAGTATTTTTTGTAACAAGTTAAGTAAATCCAACAAAGTTGTACATTAGTTACACAAAAACGTAGGTATTGTAACTACAGGGTGTTACAGAAAGGTCATGTCATATCCTGTAATAATGACACTTTACACTCATCAATACATGCTTTTCTAATCTACTTTGGAACCAACGGCGAAATCTCAAAAAGACTACGAGTAAAAAAAGTCAATACGATGAAAAGCCACTGTGAGCGGCGGTAGTCCAGTGGGTAGAACGTCTGACACGGATCAGACTAGGATAGGTACTGCATTTTTTACATTTATATACAGTCCACGCTCTAGGACCACTGTCCACGGGGACGAAGTCTTGAGCATATTCCATTCTAGATAGTAAGTTGGTCAGGCATTTCCCTAAGTAACTTCTGTCACCCTTTCTCAGTAGTCTGCACGGACGAAGACGCGGGCAAAAGCTCTTAGGGTGGTATTAATAGTCGTCTGAGTTCACCTACTTGAGATCGATCTCAAGGAGGTAAATGTCAAGCCTTGGGTAATGTCAAACTTGAGTAGCTGTCTGCTTATTAATAGTCACGATCTTGAGATTGACATTGACATTAGCCGACTTACTTGAGTGAGTCGACTTACTTGAGTCGACGCCATATTAATAGAGCCGACTTGAGCTCTGAATTGAGTGAGTCATTCATCTTTTGACAGTCCGTGACGTCTCAATTTCAATACAACGTGGTTTAGAGTACTAGGCATGCATAAAATGTTAAGAAGCTGTAAGATCACTTACTTGAGACCGGAGTCGCTGGCATATTAATAGACACAATCTTACGTGAGTTCACCTACTTGAGACCAGACTTGCGACTGTCATTTCCAAGTGCAGGCGATAGCCGACTCAAGTTCGTGTTTTTCATCACCCGACTACGCAAAGCAATAAGGGGAGTTATTTTCTTTGATAATTAATATACAAAAATGATGTCTAGTCAGCGCGCATCCAAAGCGAACCTACCGCAAGAAGTTGCAGCTTAACAATATACTTAGGACCATCGTCGACATCGGAAGTTACGTGGAAAGGGACCTTGTGGTGTGAAATAATTTGTCGTCGTCATTCGACCGGCACCTCTACCACATCGCTATGACTAGCCAGAAAAGTGTTTCTACCAGCCCGAGTTCTTCGAGCTGCAAAACTCCAGCAGTTCAGAGCCCCACAGTCATATTACCAAGAAAGAACTCCGAGGAGCTGAGGTTTAAAAAAATAAGCTGGTACTAAGTTTGAGTTTAGTTTGGTATATAGCCTCAGACGCTCCGGTTTCCTCACGATGATTTCCTTCACAGTCAGGGAGTGTTATGTATGCGACTTTGAAATAAATTAATGTCATGGGTAGGGTACATGCCCTCATCGGGACTCGAACCAGGATCCCTCGATTCCGAGTCCATTGTTCTACCCATTATGCCACCACCGCGTCACCATCTAAAACTCAAATACTACCTATAAAGGCATGGTAGAATCAGAAGCTACGAGCTTGTACTTGGTCAAATACAGAAGTATTGTCAAAATTAAGTTTTAATTTCAAAGAAATACTACTATTTGCAGGCTCCCATAATCTTGTAAGAAACTACACACTAATAAAAAGGCAGAAAGTATATTTCAACTCTTTCCTTACTTACGATGTAATAGGGACTATTTTTGTACAATCCAAGGGAATTATTTCGTGAAACGCACGTACACACGACAACACGTGAACCTTTACACGCTAGTACTCTACTCGGTTACGTTACGGGCGACTTTACAACAAAAGTGTACACTTTGACGTGCTGTCGTGTGTACAATAGAATTTGAGTGCTGTAACGTGAATGACGTCATGTCAATGGTCTGAAGGTATTAGGCGTGCATAAACATCCGGAATCTCTTCTAAGGCGATTGGTGACAGAAAGTTTCATGTAGTATGATACATATCATATAGATGGCAGCACAACATACAATTCAAACCTCTTTACTCGTACCTAGTTTTTTTAAGACAATTTGCCGGCCTTCAAAGCCCAGTTGGACCATAGAGGTTACTAGGCATGCATAAAATATAAAGCGGATATAGTAGGGAAAACTTGAGGGTGTGGTATCATTCATACGAGTAGTAGGTATTCAGTAAATTAAGTTGATACTTGAAGATAAATCTGAATAGGGAAGACCTTCATTAATGTTACATAATTATCTAATTTTTTTTCTAATTGGAAAATAAACAAGCCTGGGAGAGTTGTAACATATTTATTAATACAATATTGTTTCCTAATCATCATCTAAAATTTCTACACCTGACATGAATTTGCGCTGAGTCGAGTATTCTTCCCCTCATTTTATGTGTTCATTCTCCACACATTATTCCAGGTTTCGGGACCAACGCTGGTGTTGTAAAATTGCCTTGGTTTTTATCCCTCCTATCATAACGCCCTAACTTCGTCGATTATGCGTCGGACAGTAGGTACTTTCTGATTTTCCTGGAATCAAAATAAAACATTAATGTAGTAGAATGATGTGCGCAACGATCAAACGTTAGGTTTGCAGTCGCTCTATAATTTATTATAAATTCGCTTGGCAAATTACTACTTTCTCTACGTAAACATAACCTCTAAAGTTATATTAAATGCGCAAAAAACGTTGATGATGGGGTATTTTAAAGACCTAACTGACGATATCTGTAACTTGTATCGTGAACTATGTATATTTTATACAATTATAGTGAATAAATACCTGTCTTGTCAGCAACTCGTTTGTAGAGGTCATCCAACTGGGTCCGCTAGGTACTGAAGCTCGAAAAACGGAAGCTCGAATAACGGAAGCTCGAATGAACTGAAGCTCTCTGTTGGAAGTTTCCGGCATGATATTTTTCGGCCAAAATATTGAAAATAACCTCTCTGGCGCCACTTATTATCCAAAACCGACTAAAACGTTCAATATACTGAAAATCACAAGAATTTACGAGACATTTTTATAATAATTATTTTCGTAGTTTGACTGATGTTTGACAGTAGAAAAAGTTTTTTCTTTTATTCGACAGTTCTGAAAACCGTGAAAAAAGTTGTTCACCTTACGAACCTCTTTGAAGGTCAAACTGAGGTTGTGGCTAGCCTCTTTCTAATGTATGGTAGCCTAGTACATTCTTTACTCAAGCGTTAAAATAGTTCATTCTTGACTCAAGTCGAGGACTTGAGATCGGTCTCAAGTAAGAGCTGCTTTATTAATATGCTGAGTTACTCACTCAAGATCAAGCTCTCTGTTGCCAAAGTAACGAATAACAATGCTGAATAAAAATGGCTGAAGCGAGTCAGATCTGTTCCTTTTTGTCTAGACCAGGGTGCCGCTACAAAATTGTGTCGTCATATTGAACGAGCGATCGAAGTATGTTTGTATGTATGAATGATTGTGTCGTCATAAAAATATAAAGGCGGCTTAATGGAATTAAAAGATTTTTAAAATTCTAACATCCAAATCCAAATCGGACGAAGAGTGGATATGGGGTTAGCAAAAAGTTAGTTATCCTGAGTTCACAGTTCGGGGTGAACCACTAGTTATTATAATCGAGTACCTATTTGGAGTAGAGTTCGTGTTATATCTTGTAACATCACTTTTATGTTTGTGGAATCCTGGACTATTATAGAAATGACAAGTTGACAACTGAATAACACCGGACCATGGACAATTTTATGGACCAAAAGGAGGTCAAACTCAGGTTGTCCCTTTCGAATAGTCTCTTTATAATGTATGGGCGCCTAGTACTTTTGAGTTGGGTTTAAGCTTTTTGACCACATTTTGAACTTTAAATGGTATCATTCGTTCAAATAGTTCATTCTTTACCCAAATCGAGGACTCAAGTTCGCGCCTAAGATAGGTTTATTAATAAGCCAATGTCTCAAGTAGGTGATTTTTGTTTTCTGAGTTCACCTACTTGAGACCGATCTCAAGTAGGTGATCTCAGAGGACTATTAATACCAGCCGAAATAGATACACACAAATACAGTATATTGACTGCGCTCAGCGAACTGGATAACATCCGCTCTCTGACTGCGCTCTTTCTATCCCGACTCGCCGGAGGCTAGCGTCTTGTACAAACGCGCCTTTGTGCATCGAGTGTGCTCGCCGAAAATTGTTGTCGATTTTACAACTACCTACACGCGCGCTGCAGGGGCCCATGTTTGTAATAGTAATATTAAATTAAGTCACTAATCTAACTAGCTGGAGGGGTTGAACAAAGGCGTAACTGTAAGACTGAAGTATCTCTAAACTAGGAGATATTTTCAAAAAATACTTAGTTATATTTTTGGGGAATCCACAGATTATTGATCGAGAAAAGTGGTTAAATGTGATGGCGAAATCTAATTCCAATGAGCATTTCGTCTGCAAACATGAACACATTGGGTGGGTGGTGTAGATAAGTGCAAACTATCACACTAGATGGCGCCCCATCGTCCGTAAGACGAGTATCAATGAGGTTGGGAAATGCGTATCGACAGTTACTTGACTCGGTAGCTCAATTGGTAGAGCCCATGCACGGTATGCAAGAGGTTGTGGGTTCAAGTCCTGTCCGGTACAAATTTTTTAACCTTATAAAAATCTTTATAATGTTCCCTAGCACGGGTTAGTGCCTTAGAAGATACAAAATGTAACTGCAACTTTTGTCTACGACAAGGTTGCTGTAAGGTCAGTACTTTTACAGCTACTTAAGCTAGCCGGCTGATTGGACTCAGGGTGATGGCCTAACAACCTTCCCATGGTAGCTAAGCTTTACGCCAAGTTATAAAGGTCACACAATGCTACTCAAAAGCCTGTAAAATGCTTTGTTTGCCACATTTTGACATATACTACGAGTAGCTTGCCATCTTGCCATCAATCAAAACAACTTCATGTGGGAGAAAATAACAACGGTATTCCGAGCTTATTTACTTCTACGGAATACTGGATTGGAAGAGACATTTACGAAAGCGTATCTGTATTTCTTGAAACAGTTTAAGCCACTAAGTGGGAAGTGGGAAGGCAGGTATCGCGCTTCTTGCTACTCCGACCACCATAAATAAATCAATTTTCGCCGTGACGCTTGAGAAGTTTGTTCCCAAGTAGTAAGCTACATCTCGTCACTGATTCAAATAAAACTGATAACTTTTTAAAGGCTTATAAATATCTACATAGTTTAATAAAAACTAGCTTTTGCCCGTGTTTTTGTTCAAGAAAACCTCAAAAAAAGATATTTTGCGTGTTTTGCATTGCTAAGAAATTTCATGTATACTTCTGCATAAACGTTATTCTTTCATTCCCTTGTCAAAATGAAAGGAATAAAAGAAACTGCCTTTTGGTCAAGGGATTCCGCGTAGACTTCCGTAGACAGACTTAGCAACTTGTTTTTTTTTGTCTCAAAGGGACTGCAGACCTGAGTATTATTGATATCTGGTACCACCACGCGTTCTTGAGAAAAAGGTCACGACAGACAGATAGACAGACGGACAACAAAGTGATCCTAAAATGGTTTCCTTTTTCCTTTTGAGGTCCGGAACCCTAAAAATGAGGACTCCACTCTGCCTTAACCCTTTGGTAGAAGGACCGTGAGGATATGTAAATAAAATTTAATTTAATGAAATCATTAAAACAATATAATTACGATAAATTACCCGAGAATGAGGCTACGACCGACGCTACGAGCTACGAAATGCTACGAAATTCGTAGAGCCTACTAAGCGCTTTGCTCACCGGTTAATATAAAATATGATAAGACCACTTGTTATTTTAATGTAGCCTATATGTTAGTATCAGCAAGACAAAGACATTGTTCTACATCTCCTTGTTCTGTAAAATTACTACAGATAGAAACCGTGAATGCCACTACGGTGCTACGTGCTACGAAATTCGTAGAGCTTGTCCAGTGTCTGCGCGCTTCGTTCAACTTGAATATATTTATTGAAATTCAGTCGGATATAAAATTGCGATAATGGGAATAGACCATTAGAAATAGTCGGGGTGTCCACAAGGCGCTGGGGGACCCTAAATTTCAGCAGGGCGTCACTAAATCAACGTTATTGTTGTAATGTCCAAATTCTGCGAAATTGAGACGCATTGTTGATGTTTATTGATAAATCGCTAACTGTGAAGGAAATGGTTGTGAGGAATTCCGTAGCCTAGTTGCCTCCTTATACATGTTTTTGTTGCTTAGTTAGACCAGTAAGGGAGGATGGTGTATAAGTAGACGTAGATGTGGAAATCAAGCGGAACAAACTTTATAGCCAGACGGGAAGTGGTGGATGTAAAAACTGTGGAAGGTCCGTTGCGTGGCGTTGTGAGTCGATAAGTTCCTAACTTTATCTTGCTCAAAAGTATCCGTGCTATAGACGTTCGTGACGTCTACTCTATGGACTACCAGTACTGTAATGAACTGTCATTACAGATTTATGTGTGACCTTTCCGCTTCTTGCCGCGATTCTTTATTGGAAATGAGTCTCGTTATTAATACACATTTTTATCAATTTACTCCTAACATTGATGACCCACTTGGTAATTAGGTCGAATTTCCAATGATAAAAGTTGGAATTCGATCCCTCGTAGCACTTTATACCCAACATTTCTAGATTTATTATTGTGGATGAGTTTTTGAGACATGATTAAGACCATAGAATTTTCACATACTGATATTTTAATTTAAATCGGTGGTGATTTATGACATGGCTTTACTATAAAAATCTGGGCCAATGAATTTGCCTTCTGTCCGAGCATATTCTCAATGTTTTCTATTATATTTCAGCTTACTCATTCCTTAAAAAAATCTCACCCTATCAGATTCTCAGAAATGCCTTGCGAGTCTTAAGACGCGACCACTTCCTTGTACTCACTTACTTATTAAAGACGATTTAGAAATCGGAGCATTATCGCTTTCCCGATAGGTTCACAAGACAGCACGTCGATCCTTACACGCTAGCACTCTACTCGCTTACGTTACGGGCGATTTCACAACAAAACTATACCTACGATCTGACGTGCTGCCGTGTTTACCATAAAGGATAAATACTTTTTGTATTTCGTAAACGGTTAAACTTACTTGTATTATGTCATTGTAGCCGACTAGTTTCGGTTCTCATTCGGAGACCTTAATCATGGAGCTGAGACGGCCCTCGCGATGCCGTGGCCAGTCTCAGACTGCGTGTCCGTTTACGAAATACAAAATATGCAGTGCTTACGAAAGTTTAAGTGTAAAAAAAGGATAAATACCGTAAAAACTGTGTTATGAAGGCTTCTGCCTGCACGTTGGAGTTGGTGTTTTCCTGGCAGAATAACGTTCTTGGGCTATTCATTTTATATCCTGATTTTTATAGGCAAAGAAATAGTAAAATATACATTATAGCAATATTTAGTTCTGTAGATTTCTAAGATGGCCATAAACCGTATCCTTTCAGACATTCGGTGTAGGGCGCCAGCCAAACAGAAGAGACGTGGGACGACGGCGCGGCGCGGACTTGACGTTTTGCTTTGACGTGACGATTTGCTTAGTCCGCGCCCCGTCTTTTCTACCTAAGGCGCTTTAGGCGCGCCGGCGGCGGTCGCCAAAAGTGACGCGATGCAAAACATACAGAAGAGACGGGCCGCGGATAAAGCAAAACGTCAAGTCCGCGCCGCGTCCTTGTCCCACGTCTCTTCTGTGTGGCTGGCGCCTAAGACTTTTGGCATAAGTAAGGAACAGAACTATTGGTGCCACATTGTTTCCAACTTAATGTTAGATTAGGTAATTTTTTTATACTTAACAGCCACTAGGAATAGATATTACACTTGGGTGCATGTGGTACCTAACCCGATGCGATATGAATTATATTATGCTGGTATGTTTAAGCCGTCCGTCTCTACGGGATTCAACAAAGCAGATCATTTAGTTACGTCTTTTGTCAGAAGCCTCTGTGCTTCTGCGGAACGCTGCGCGAGTGCTATTCAGAGTTTTATTATACAAAACTCTATGAAAAGACTGCTTCAAGATTCTTTTGTTAAAGGTACGTAGGTACTTACGGAGAAAAGATAAAAATACGTAGGCGTCTATATTCATATTTTGCAGCGTCACTTGGTCATGTCACGTTCCCAGTGGATGATATCAAAATCATCCGCAAGTAATACATTGTTCCAAGAACATTAGTTATTTTTCTACAAATATATTTTTTGTCGTTTTAGTGCATTAAAATATATACCATAGTTATTCGCCCTAGACCCTTAAAACTTCTACACTGAACGATTCGAAAATCAACGCATCAATCCGCAATAAAACAAAAAGTAGCTTACATCTACGACGTAGCTTTCCATCCAGGTAGGAGTTAGGGCCACTAACTAACATAATCAATTGTTTGCATTAAAACCTTAACAACGCAAGCAAGTTAACTCACTCGTTATTTCACCCCCCGCAGGGTGTAATGATACGGTATAACTATAACAAAGTGACACTTTGTAAGTGACACAACTGAGACTTTACCACGAGTTACGTACGGGGCACGTCCCGTGCCGGCAAAACAAGTGCATTGAGTAGCGAATGGAAACTATACGTTTCACTACTGCCAACTTAAGGCACTGGGCATAGTGAATTAGCCCGCGCGCAAAAAAAATGCACAAAATCGATTCCTGTATCAAATACACTAAAAAAAACGAAAATATTCAAATATTCACTATCAAACCCTAGAATTAGGTGAGAGCTATCTAAAACAGCCAGTTTTGTGTTGATACCCATAACAGATTGCAAGATATTTTGTTTGAAAAAGAGTGCGCCGCCTATTTTTTTTCATCAAAAATATCTTCAAAACGTTTACGAATCTCAACACAAAACTGGCTATGTTAGATAGGTCTCACCTAATTCTATTTAGGGTTTGATATGTGAAAATTTTCGATTTGTTTAGTGTATTTGATACAGGACTCGATTTTGTGCATTTTTCTTGGCGCGCGGGCTATTCACTATGCACCGCGCCTTAACCATACTTGCAAGAATTTACGAAAGTGACAATTTGAAAAAACAACCTTACTACAGGGTGCACTCTAAGTCGATAGCGGAACTTTATGTAGGCTGTCTACTGATCAATACAAACAACTTGTATTAGGTGGATAAAAAAATGGAGCGAAAAAAATATCAGCTATTCCATACAAAAGGTCAATACTGCGCCAAATGTATGAAACAGTAGATGCATGTCATGTAATCTCTGATCGTCGTTTGACACGTTTGAATCACATGGATGGATGGATGCTTGGATGTTTGTTACTCATTCACGCTGGAACGGCTAGGCGGATTTAGATAAAATTTGTAATAAAGATAGTTTATATACCTGAATTATAAGATATACATCACTAGATTTTTCTCGCTACTTCGTCCACGCTGACATCGATAAACAGACAGCTTATTTTACAACAACGAAGTCTCGGACAAAAGCTATAATAGTCCACGTAATATTAAATTGATAACGAAGACTGTACAGTATAATTGTGCTATTACTTACAAACAAAACTGTATTTATTATACAGTTATGATAATACCTTCTTTCTTTGTACCGTCCCCACGCGCCTCCAGGGGGCGTATGAAATATTTATCTCTCTACCTCATTACGGGGTTTTCTTTTCTCGTCGGTAAGTAGGTATACATAAACGGTTCGTGATTCTGTTCGGAACCAACTTCACTAGGAAAAGCTTTGGCAGCTGTCTGCGGTGAAAATGAGAAATTAAATACTTTTACATACCTACAGGCAATTTCATTGATGTAATCTACCTCTATACTTTAACATACAGGGAATTTCACCGATGTATGCTACTTATATACTTTAACATTCAGGGAATTTCACTGATATAATTTCTCAGACAACTAACAAAATTTGGAATTAAAGCAAAAATAATTTAAAAAAAACTTCGCTTTTTATAGCACTTTTTTTATTGTATCGGGTCTAAGTACTCAAATGCTATTAAATAATTTTAGTCATTATAGTAGACTCGGTCCGAGCGCAGAACGAATCTCATCTCGGCAGTTTGAACATGCGAGTACCAGATGGTCGATTATCCGAACTAATTGGGCGACATGGTGGTTCGGATACCCGGTTTGTTCGGAATAATTCAATTATTCTTCGTCTTCTTGGGTCGAATTTACCAGTCAAAACCAAACAAGTGCTAAGTAATAATATTATCTTTTCTATTGGAATGGCAAGTTACAAAGTACCTACACACAGCTTTCAAACTAAGTCCAACCAGCGCTAAAAAGTCCATAATATTCGTCCGAGGAAGTAAGCCTACCCGCTTATGAGCACTTCCCTCTCCAGACTACCTCTTTTTTATTATAGTGGCCCTTTTACCGACAGCCTAGGTCATGAAAAGGGCACACTACGTCCAACAAACGATCGAAACCGAGTGCCACCTATGTGCGGTAGGTCTTGCCGCCTTAGCTTGTGCTTCGGTACTCTGCGATTGGCTCGTTGATGCATGTTCCCACTTTCCACTACCTTCTCTCCACGAAGGTACGAGCTTACGAGCAGCTAGGTTCGCAGTTCAAATAACCGGTCGTTCAGTTAACTGACATTTGGATAATCGACGCTGTACCTGTAGGTATACGTGCGTCAAGCGGGTAACAATAAAAACCCATCGCTCCCACGCAAGCGGCAAAAGTGTGCGTCGGAGAAAATAATTAAACTCCCTCAAATTCGTCTCGAGTTACCTTGTGTAATAAAAAAATAATCAAGCGCCGTTATGCGCGGCGCGGCGTGCCGGGCCAATCGACGCGTATTACCACTGGCCCCTCTTGTGTAAGTTGCAAAAGAAAAATGTAATTAGCAGGGGACACAAATTCAACTGGCTTTAATGGTACCGATGTCTTAAGGCTGGAAGATAGCAGTTTTTAGATTTTTTAGCTAAACTGAGCTATTTTTGTTCAGCGATTTTTCGTTCGCGGCCACCGAACTAAATCCCATAGAATCCACATTACGTATAAAATCACAATAAAAACGTGTCCCCACAGAAACAAAAGATATCAGCAATAGAACAATACGAAACATCATTTCGACCATACGTCTAATATTCGAATGTCAACCTTATTGCATTAGTGTTTTACTTTAATTGCATGGACTACGAGCAAATAAGCTCCCAAAGGCAATTTGGGCATCTATTTTTCCAGACACATTTCAGAGTTCTATGTTGTATCTATTTTTATCCTTGATCGAAGTTCGCGGCAATAACATAGTATCTATTCTTTTCATTATTAAACAACAGAACAACAATAATTCTGTGTTCTGGTCTACGAAGCAGTGGCACTGCCCAAAAAACTTGTTGTAGACCAGAACACATAATCGGCTGAATTATTGTTGTTCTGTTGTTTACAATATAATAAAAAGAATACTGTTTTATTGCAGCGAACGAAAAATCGCTGAACAAAAATAGCTCAGTTTAGCTACAAAATGTAAAAAACTGTGAAAATTTTTATTTTCCCGCCACGTTGCTATCGTCCACCCTTAAGCAACAGCCTCTCGATAGAGGGCTCCGTAGGTGAGAGGAACTTTTGTGTTAGAATAAAATAAAAGTCTATAACTAATTTCGAAACGTTGGCAAAAATTTTAAAAAAGTTAATAGAAACGAGTGTTACCTAGACTGCTATTCTAATCAAGAGTATTCGAAATAAATATCCAGTAATTTATTTAAATATCACTTATTCACAACGATTAAACCATGCACAATGTCTACAATTTCATAAATCAATTTGTTGACCTAACTTCACTTCTTTTTTACTGTGGAATTTGGTTTCGTGCAATTAAAACAAACCACATTGATCTCTGCCAATTTAGTTTTAGATCACCGAACATACGACACGAATTGTTAAGATGATTTTGATAGGAAATCTCTCGGAACAGGTTGTTTTTTTATACGTAGCTACTCAGGTTCAGAATAGTGTCAGTAATATTTTGCCAAAACAAATTCCCCGCGCCTCCCCCGCTTGCGTCTTGAGATGTTATTCAAGGTGTTGTCTCAGTGTAGTCCAAAATACATTGACCAAACGAAGAGAGTTAGTAGCTGAGGTCATTTTCAATACACATCAAGTAAACCAATAAGTACTAGATTGATGTATCACATGTATCGCGATATGGTTCTTTGTACTACACGCATTTTTTATTATTATTATTATCTATACTTATAATAAAACTCTAGCGAAGTCAATTCTGTACATTGAATATTTTTAGAAAAAAACTAGCAGGGGTTACTAAGTAAACTATACTAAATCCAAAAATGCAAAAAAACTGTTTATGTCTGTCTGTCTGTCTGTCTGTCTGTCTGTATGAACACGATAAACGCGAACACCGCTGAATAGTTTTCAACCAAACTTAACATGGTCGTAACTCACGTTTCTTGGAGTAACTTAGGCTATCCGATGTTTAGAATACATTGCGGGTTGCAATTTTAACTTTGTTTTTTGTAAGAAATATTCATAATTTGGATATGGCTTCTTGAGAAGGTATGTTAAGAACGTGATACTGAACATATTTCTGCAAAAAAAAAATTAAGTCCGACTTTGAACCACATTCTCTCGAAAACTTACATTGCGGGTTGCAATTTTAACTTGATTTTTTGTAAGAAATATCCATAATTTTGATATGGCTTCTTGAGAAGGTATGTTAAGAACGTGATAATGATCACATCTCTGAAAAAAAAAAATTGAAAAGTCAGACTTTAATATCTCGGAAACCGTTGATTTCCCAGGCATAGTTCCTTGGGCAAAAATGTTCGTTATGATGAGGACTATACGTATATTTTATTTTGTTTTTATTTTATTTTAGCGGAAAATGTTAGTTCTACAAGCGTAGCATAAGGCCGGGTTAGAGCGTATCTATGGGTTTAAACAATAGGTATCTCACTCTTTTGTTTGACGTAGAGCGGGATGGACACAGCCATAGATACGCTCTAGCCCAGCCTTATGATGCTTGCTGGAGGGAATTGTGAGTGGTTTTCGGTGGAGGTCGGACAAAGTTTATCGATGTTAGAAATGTAGTACTGTTGCGTCGCGGTCGAAATGTTCTGGGTTTGAACCCACGCGAGGTTGAAATATTTTTTTGTGCCTTTTTTTAAATATTTACTCTACTGAGCCCAACTTGATATGAAAAACATATACTTTGTTTGCCGTAGAGCGGGATAGACAGAGTTATTTGCGGTAGATACGCTCTAACCCAATCTTATGCTTTGCTTGCTGGCTTAGCATGAGAATGGGTAAGTCCTTATCTATGGGCTTATAACTTTATCTATCCCACTCTACGTCGAGGGAGATACATATAAACCCCCATACTTCCCAGGCAATTCTTATGCTAAGCTTCCTGGTATCTTACACGGGCGATACCTAATCTAAACAAAACATATTTTATCATAAATGTATTGTTTAGATTAGGGCACACACACACAGACAGACACACAGGTGGCACACCCTCATAAACACATAAACAGACACACATACAAAGCTATCAAACTTATGACACCCCTCTTTGTTGGTCGGGGGTTAAAAAAAACCTTCCTTTTGAGTTTTCCTCCACAGTCGAATTTAAATTAAATGTCAAATGTGTAAAAACGCATACGAAGTCGCGGGCACAACTAGTTTATTTATATAATGGACACGGACTATACGAGCAACTAAAACGTTTCGGGCTGTTGGAAATTAGCTACTAAGAACTTATGATCAGGAGCCAAATAAATCAAGTAAATATAAAAGCGTGTTAAAAAATACATCTCAAGTTTCGATGGTGTCTGTACCACGGTACCCTAAAATTATTTCAAAACGACTCTCAAAATGCTATCGAGTGGGCACTTTTCCAGCCAATTTCTCTTTTTTTACGATGCCCAAAACTTTGTAATTTTTTCCTTCGTCCATTTTACGGTCTCATTAAAACGGGAATGTGTTGATTAATTTACTTTTTACGCTTTTATATTTACCTCCTAAATTAAGTTTGAGGTTTGTGTGTTTAAGTATCTATAATTTGGATTTGATGAAAGAAAAATAATCTTTCAAAGATATTTTAATAACGACACCCCTTTTGAAAAGCCAAGAAAGTGTTTTCTCCAGTTTCTAGTCCATAATTATGTTTTAATCAATGTGCTGCAAAAATCCATGATTCATAGAATCAGCCTTCCAACAAAATAAGTATATACCTACTCTACTCCAGGATATATGACAGATTAGCTTTTAATTCGACAATTTGACAGATGATTACGACACTGAACTTTAAGACAAATTGTTCTCCATTCTGTAAAACCTCACTCTTCATTACTTAAAATATTAATTCATCAAAGGGGGGCGCCTAAACTTGAAATTAAAGTAATGAATAGACCAATTCGTTCGTTTTGTATAGTCATTAATCATGTGAGCTCCGGAATAGCCCCCTTCGCTCGAGGTGCTCAATTATTACATCACTAAATTGTTTTGTTACCTACTTTTATTCACTTAAATTCCGACACAAAGTTAATTTCACTATTTTGAATGATTTTTGGCTAATTATATCTAGCTGTAAATCACATTATCAGTGAGAAATCCGAAGAGTGAGAAATTCTATTGTAGTGGTAATTTGACCAAAGAGGATGCACCAAACCTCGCAAACTTATTGCATTTTTAGTACCTACCTATGATAAAAATAATATTATGGTCTAATTGTTAAGTGTCAACAGACTGTAAGTAGATTTTTAGTTTCACGGTATTTAAGGTGATTCTTACTAGTCATCTAGGATTAGTAATTGTTAAGGCTCATATAAACCACTTTGCAGCTAAGTAAACCAAGTACTAATTATAATTAATCACTCAGAGTCTTCCCCATAGCAACCTACCACGAAGCCCCTGGCCAAATAGGTTTTGTTCACCGCCCAATAAAGCGTCCTGAAACGCAAAAATAATTACCACGTGCCGCCGAAATCACAAATCTGCTTCAACAAAATTACTAACTTTGTCTTGAGGGAGAAACTTCACCGAAATACTGCCCCAGACCAGGCCTAAATAACTACTGGAAAAACGCTCAGAATACCACCATTTTAGCTTGGCCCCTCAAAACAGTCTATGTGCTCTTCCCGCTTCACTTATCTCCTCTCCAGCGAGCAGGCTGCGAGGCCAGGCAGCCGAAAAACAAGGCAGTTAATGCAAAAAGTTTCCCTAATTACGTCCGGTAGGCAACTAAAGTCCCAAAGCGAATTAAGTAGCTGAGTGAAATTGGGTGCAATCTGGCAAGAGGTCCGTATTACGGTGTGTTTATGGAACCAGCGAGGTGTTTGTTATGTTAATTTAGGTTTTAGTTTCGGTCTTTTCACATAAAAAAAACTCGTCACGTGACTGGAACCTGCTTCCTCTAACTACCCCATACCGAAATACTTAGGTACCTTTTACTAAAGAAACGAGGCATTTCAAATCTTTTCATGGGAATATGGTTATGGAACTTAATTACCTGCAAACTCTTTTGACATCCAATTGTCATCTGTACTTGTTTTACCTAAATTCGTCTCATCCGGTGTTCGATCGTTCTATTATCGGCAATCATACACTAGACTGACTATCCGAGTATTGACACTTGATGTTACTCGACCCCTACGGTGTACGCACTTGATGACAACAATAAAGGCCTCGTACGTGCCTCATAGGTAACTTTCAACCGTAGCAGAGCTGCAAGACAATCTCTCAGACTCAGCGAAGTCAAATTAATCAGCCTACCAACACCCAGCCTTGCACGAGAAAGAAAGTCAATTGGTCAACAGCTCTCCAGCTACTACAACATTCTCTCCTAGCCGTGAGAATAGAGCTCTACCAGCGAACTTAGTCAGGCGCCAAAATCGAGCGGCCGGCGCGAAAAAAGCGGATGAATTGTGCAAACTTTTCTAATAGTGTTTTTGTTCCGAGTCCGCATGAAGGCCGTGTCATACAGATCTTGTTTAATGGATAACTCACTCTGTATGTATGGGCTGGTCTGCTCGTTTTTTTTTAACGGAAAATTAGGGTTCACAGTTATTTACGTCTGACGTTTAAACTTTTTGCCAAATTTGCCCTTTTTGCCATGATGATGGCCTAGAAAGTATCTTAGTAAGATACTTTCTAGGCCACGTTCTTTCGATATCTCATGGATGGCGGTAAAAGAGCAGTGTAAAGAGTGTTTACTCATAGCATAGATATTTTATAGGCAAGGATACGAACCAATCGAGCCATTAATGTTTACACAATAGTAGTTTATCGGTGAGTTTATGCAACTGTCATATAAGAGAGATTCTTAGGCCCGGTTTCTGAGTTGAGAATTTTACTAAGCACATACTTACGTATCGCTCTGTCACGCTCTTTTGTGAGAAATCTGCAGAGACAGGACGATACTTACCCATTTGCTTAGCAAAATTCTCAACTCAGAAACCGGGCCTTAGAATACGAGTGTGGGTTTATCATACGAGACGAGGCGCAGCCGAGTATGATAATAGTATCACACGAGTATTCTAATATCGTCTTATATGCAGTTGCATACACTACTTTATCTTCACTCTTTTATCTTTTTTTTTTCAGTTTAATTGTCGCGTAACCGCGCAGAAAAAAATTTAGTCTAATAATGGCGGCAAAACAAATCCAAAGTAAACACAAATTTATAAACAAAAAGAAGGCGTAAGATTTTTTTTTATTTGTTCTATTTGGTATAGATACAAAGAAGCCGTACTTACGTACAGACAGTGCTCGATTCACAGAATAGTTTACTGCAAGGAGAATTTTAACCGGAAGTGTATCAGCAAGGAGAATTTACACCGGAAATGTATCGTAATAACAAAAAAAGTTATTTTTTTATTTTTTACAGTTGTCTATGAAATAATACTCAGTCCTAAGTGTCAACTTTGAAGATCATTACGACATGAGTTTAGATAAAAAAGTTTACAATATAGACCACTGTATCGGCGTTGACAGCCTAGTTGGACCACAGAGGGAAAAAATGTTGGACTAACTATTTGATTGTTAACCGATTGGTTGAGGAGCTAGGTTACTAAAAATCCAGCCAAAACTGTTGAAAAGCTAAGTTTGTGAAATAATTTTGAACATAAAAGTATTGAAGGCGTGAAAAAATCAGACCTTTTGCAAAATACTACAAACAACTTTTGTTCCTATTTGAAACCTTATTGTGAGAGGATTATTAGGTGGGTGTTTCTCTGAAATTTCATTCTTCGACTGATTCATATGGCACAAATTTAATTTCACTTTCAGCACTGTAATACATGTTTATATGAAAATAGGTATACCAAAGAACATATATTTGAGTGAGGGACTGATTTTTATAAAATAGTTTTTGAGATATCGACGTTCAAATATTTTGTGCCCAGATGAATCAGAATTTGTTACAGATGAATCAGAAAAAGAAAGAAAAATGAACAACTTTATGTAGATATGAGCTCTGTATTAAGAAAATTTTAATATTGTAATAACTACAATAATCTGTTTTAATGAAAACAATGATCAGTAATCATATCACGGAAAAAAAAACTGGTGAATTCAACCATAATTCTTGTAAAACATTTTTGAAACTCTAAAGTGTATTATAATAATTCTTGTATTGAGAGAATATTGTCATACAAAAGAATTTGTGTCTATTGCGAATATGTGTAATACAATAAATTCTATTCAGTACTAGAAAGTTATTATAATTGCTACAATACACTATAATGTCAATTATTAAAGTGATATGATTATTAATAAAATTCTAAATAAAAATTAATTCAATTCATTTTCAATTCAATTCATTTTTTTTTTCAATTCATTTTATTTCAATAAAAATTATGTACTACATATTCATAACTACTTAATATAACTTAGGTAAAGACGTACACAGTGCCTGAACTAGAATACAGCTGTATTCTGTATCTCAGGAAACTAAAATAGGCAATAATATTGTGAAGTACAAATAATGATATTATGTAATGGTAGAATGTACTAATTATCTAGCCAGAAGAATTAATTGTTAACTAAGACTAAGACATGAAAAGTGTCAAAATAATATGTAGAATAAGTTTATACCTAAGTAGTTATAATAAATATGACAAGAACTTGTACCCGGTCGAAAATTGGACAAGGAGAATTACACAACAAAATTAAGCGCTCCTTTCGTGCTGGAGCGGGAAAAACTAATATATTTCATGATTAATATGGTGTTTTGACCATATCAATCAGGCACAGATGAACCAGAATTTTGCCTACAATCATGCATAACTCATCATATATGGAGACTTCAGTATTGGCATTTCTCTACACGAATCTATAACCCAAAAGAATCACACGAAATATAGATTGTAGTTGTAAAACAATCAAATAAATTTTATAAATTAGGCATTGTAATCAGTATGCCACCTGAACCAAGCCCAGATGAATCAGATGTTTACCTTCGTTACACCGGGTTCTAAGCACACCAGCCGCACGTCCACCTTCTAGCACGTCCGTTGCACGACTGGCTCCCCCCCACTCAGGAACTAGTCTCTCATTTATTGTTACCCGACCAAGTACGGTCAAGTGAAGCTTAAGCCACATTAATCAGTATTATACGCCGGACACTTCTTATCTACTTATTTACAAACACACTAAGGTAGTTATAACATACACATATTTTTTTTGTAAGAGGGCATTTCATTTTCCAGCGTTATAATTGAAATTTATATTGATTTATCAAAGGGAAAATGCGACATCGACAATTTTGTTCCGGAAAATGGCAAACGGACGCGTCATATGAATCAGGAGAACGAACTTCAAATATTTTTATTTCGTAACTAGTCTGCAATTATTTCAAAAATATCATTGTACCTTGTTAAAGTTAAAGCTAAACTGTACAAAAAAAAAATATTACATGCCGTTTTGTTAGTTGGTTACAGAGATATACCCACAGACATAGAATTTTTTGTCTCTGGAGAAGTACCCAGGTATCAATAGAAAGGACATTTAACGACCTTAAAAATAAACAATCATAACCAGAACAAACCTCTCGGTGCGTGATGATGAATAAAACTCATGAAACCTACCCATGAGAGATCGCATGGAAGCTGTTATCAGGGCAAGGGGATGTAATACTAAGTAAATATATTACTTTTAGAGTAAAATAGAGAATATAGATTCGTGATTTTCTCTTTTAAATTCATAAGCTTATTGAAATCAAAAAGTCGTAGAACAAAAGTTGTTGAAAGTTGACGTGTTTCAGGAATAAAGGTATTTAAAAATTGCATCACAAGGGGGATTTTCAGACAACTAAAAAAAATAAAAAAAAATTCTAAAGACATTCAGATGGAGTTGATCCGACATGTAGTCTATCACAGAGTAAATTAGTGCTTACTTAAGAGAAAAGTCTTCTTCACTTCATTGCTCTGTGACTTCATCTTTCATCATTGTAGACGTCGTACCATTTTGGTACATGAAAAATTGCACACGACTTTGTGTTCTAGTACCTATGAGTGAATGTAAAAGCGGAAACACTACATTTTGCTCCACCACTAATACCTAAATCTGTTTGGACGAAGGCAACGAGCGCGAACTGTCATAAAAAAAAACATGTCTCGTCAGTGACATCTAGTTACCAATTTGGAACTACAACTTATGAGCTGTCAAATGGTTATTGGTTTAATTTGAAGGAAAGAAAGTTTTTCACTCATTATTTCAAAAGGTGCAAATTTTCCTGATGCTGAGTGTAGCTTGTCAACACTTTTGGCTGGATTTTTAATATAATAACCTAGCTACCTCATCTTTGCCAATCGGTTAACCACACATGGCTAGTCCAACCTTTTTTCCATCTGTGGTCCAACTAGGTTGTCAACGCCAATACAGTGGCTTATATACTGTAAACTTTTTTGTGTAAACCTTAATGGCTCGATTAGTTCGTATCCGTGCCTCTAAAAAAAATAATATCTATTCTATGAGTAAACACTCTTTACTGCTCTTTTACCGCTATCTATGAGATATCGAAAGAACGTGGCCTAGAAAGTATCCTGATTGGAGTCTAACTACCTTGGGAACATCAATAATGTATTTGTGCTTGTCAGAAAAAAAAAGATTTTTGAAATAGCTAATAAAATGTAGAAATAGCAGCAGAACTAGGAAAAAATTTGGGAAAATAGATCTATTACATTACAACTACAACTAGGTACATACTCGCGAAAGGACACGAACACACGTAGACTCATACAGGCGCATTGCCTCTCACTTTTCCCGCGCCCCGTCTCGCTCTGGGTGAAACAGCTGTAGAAAACAGTGTTTCACGCGCCTGGCCATCGCCGAGTACCCACGGTCCTACAGGGGATTCTTAAAAGAAGAACACTGGTGTCCAACTATCTACCTACCTATAACGTACAGGACTCAAGTTCCAGTGACTGTCTGAGATTTTATACGTCTTAATAAACTTTGCCGTTGATATTTCCCACTAGGTTGTACGAATGTCTTCATTCCCGAAAGCGTGGGCAAACCCTAAAAAGCGAAAGAGCAAATAAATACCTACAGCACGTATAAATATTGCATAGTAGGTAAAAATATAAGTGCCTGCCTACACACCCAGAGCGGGCGTGCAAAGAAAGCAAGCCTCTAAAAAAACAAAGGAAAATTCTGTGAAATGTTCACCATAAATTGTAATACTCCGGGGGGCCCTGACTTTGCATACGGACGAAGTAGGGTGACCATCCTGTAGGGCTCAATTTAGCCACTAAAGAAAATCGTGCCGTAAATACTATTTAGGGTAAAAGTAGGTCAATTTAATCCATATGATGCGTTTTTGAAAACTGCGGACTCCGTTATGAAAGAAAAATTGTTGGTCCGTTTCAGTTCGTCTGAATGAAAAATGTCCGACCTTTGTATAATCTCTAGAATGATGACATTGTACAGACAACTGGAAGATTTTTAAAGACGAAATTGGCTGGGTTAGGGAGTTACTTATTAAAAAAGTTATCTAAAAATACAATGTTCAAAAATAAATATCTACACAAGGTAAGAAAAAAAAAGGTAAGATGTAGCCTGTACAATATTTGTACAAGTCCCACTAGCTGGGCAAAGGCATTCTCTCAGAGAGAGAGTGCGAGCTTAATCACCACGCGTGCTCAATTTCCTACACAAGGACTAAAATAAAACATTTTCCGCTATTCCACTATTCGCATTGCTAAGTACTGTTTTATTTTCGTAATGTGGTAAAGTTTAATTGATTTTGAAATCATCATAATCATAAACTTTATACATATTTTTTTTACAAATAACATGGCTTTCAGAGTAGTTTATTCAATATTTCTGTAAAAAAATAAGTGACTACGTTTTCAATCTGGTAAAAACACTCCATACCCTGTAGCATTCAATTTCATAATTTGAAAAGAATTGGGTAAGTACTGTTTAATTCAATCAACTTTCCCACAATATCTTTCTTCGTAACGTTACCCTACGTAAAGGAATGCAAATGTTCATGTGTGCGCTATCTCAGTTTGCTTCACACACACGCGAGCCGCTTAGGGCCGCGTACACACACGACTATTTTTACACGGAGCGCTGTAAACGCCTCTCCTCCCCGCACCGCGCGCCCCCGCGCTCGTCTTCGCGGAGCCAATGATTTCCCCGGTGTAAAGGAACCCTGGACGAAGGAAAATGAAAATTTGCACTTAAAAAGTTGGTATCATTCACTGCACCTTGTTGATTCGACCATTAAAAAGACGCCCCGAACTCTATTAAGGCGATGTTTTGCAATGTTTGACGTAATAAAAATAAAAAACAATGTTCCACTTAATAGAAGTTTATTTTTAGAAATATTCTTCTGTTATTATCTTGTTAAATTCACAAACACAGTTTCGGCAATTTACCTATAGATATAATGTGGCGAAGTCAAATATATATTTTAGCAACACCTTCGTCTTTGGCTCATGACAATAATTATAATAATATTACCAATACAAATATGAAAACTGGTTGGTACCTAATAATATTTTTAGACATCATCTTAAATATGTACAATTGTTAGATAATAATCTAGACATAACGTCTTAACATCATGTCTTAACTATGGCACTTATATTTTTTTACACATCCATACAATTTGTCACGTTAAAATCAGTAAAAAAAAATCAAAATCCTAGTGTTAAATGCGCTCGTAAATGCAAACAGTACTTTATTTAATATATCTTAATGTAAGTACATATGGAGACGTTTCAACATACACGCAATGGAAACTTAATTAAAATTATTTATTCGTTTACAAATAAATAATTAAACAAACCTAGTCGTTATCAAATAAAAAGTTAGTAAAACAAGGGAGCCATAAAAAACTGAACAATAAAATAATTAAGATCTTATTCCAGTCATAAAGTTTAAGGATTTATAAAGTTCTAAATGGCTTTCTAAAATATGTTATTTTATATCATAAAAAGGCACTAAAATGTACAAAACACTTCATTTTATTAAAGCCTCAACTCTGACACCAGGGGTGGCCACTACCTCATACGATTACCTACCTACCAGTTGAAGGTTTAACGAAAGTAGCGCGGCGGGAAATGCACATGATATATTTAAATTTTGTCTCTAATCTGAGCAAGGTTTGTTCAGCGATTTTCAACTAAACAACAATAATTCATCTGATAATGAGATTTGCTCAAACTTTTTTTGGTAGTACTTACTTACCACTGCTGGTTTTTCGATTCGTATACTAAGTTAAAAATTCCGATGCTCAAGATAAGACTGGGTTTTTTGTTCACTGCCCCTTAACTGTTTACTGCACACTAAAGTTTATTTAGAAGGCTTTTTTCGAAGCCGATTATAATTATTATAGGTGGATCCAAATTTTTACCTCTACAATTTTGCTTTTACGTATAAAAATAATTTAGAAAAGTTGAAAAATCTATCCCAGTCAGAGATGGGCACGTACCCGGGTATATACCCACCTGTGGGTATTTACCCGATATGTACCCGGTAAATACCCGTATGCACCCATTTGCTGGGTACATTCAATTTGTGATTTCAAGTAAAATGAAAATTATTAAAATGAAAAACAAAGTATGCCAATCAGTTCTAAACCATGTTTCCTACGCAAAGTACCTCTTAGTAATTTTTCGCTGAACGCATATTTACAAAGTTATGCATGTTTTTGTGATTACTTTGTATGAAAACGAATATTCATAAGGACATTTGTCTTATGTTTTTACAGAATTAACAACCGGTATGTTTAAAAAGTACTTTGTCATTCTTTGTATGACTAATAAAATAGTTTTTAATATGAATTTAACAATATTTTTTATTGACCAGGAACCAAGTGTCACAACTTGATATTTACATTGAAACGGTAGACAATACACTGATGAAGTCAGGTCATTTCGGTCTAATTAAAATGCGAAGACGGGTTAAGTGTTGCAAATAACAAAAATTTATAATCATAAAGTATGGTTTTATGTTTGTTCTTCCTGAACAAAGAATAACTAAAACTTATTAAATTCGTTTATTTTATTTTGCAAATGGCATTGTGCTCAAAATGCTATACGGTGAAATTTAAGTCGTCCAGCCACCTCATTACGTCCAAGTCAGCCTCATCGACACCGCCGCCTTGGATGGCGAACAGCGGGTAGTCGTAGTTGATGTGGGACATCGTCTGAACCCGCCCGCACACGCAACTCGGGTCCGACCCACAGTTACATTTCCTCCCCGTAAGACCTGGAATCTTTTTATTTGAGTCCAGTGCTTTCTGGGAAGATGGAAACCTGGCACACGGATATCTGGCTCGGACTCGAGATGCTTGTTAGGCAGGTCCACAGATGTCCACTGATCCCGCCATTTCTCCATCAGCGTTCTGTCGTCCTGCAAGAATTCGTGGGCCTGCATGGCATGGCAAAAGATCTCTCTGATGGTAGGCGAAGATCACTGCGGGTGGCCTGAAGATAAGGTACTAGTGTCAGGTGCGGCATATTGTTGATCTTATCATACTCCATTCTGATCATTAATTTTCTTCACAGACGTGACGGGAATATGTAGGAAATGACGGGAAGCCAATTGGTGTTTGTGGGTCTGACGGTTCCGGATATGTTCCTAATGGCGCTGTTCAGTTCAACGTCAACCATGTTAGTATGATGGCCGGCCTACACTGGCTCGGGCCGCACTATAGACAAGGGCTAGTGTTGATATGCGCAGTGTATCCGCTTTGCAACCCCATGTTATCGCTGCCAGTTTCCGTATCAGGTTGCAGCTGTTTGATACCATTTTCTTTACTTTCTTGGGTTTTATAAGTGGAAGTTCTGTCTAGAGTTACACCAAGATAGTCTGGGTTAGGGTCGTGCTTCATTGCAGAAACTGCGTTTAACATCTTCACTTACTATCTTGCCGATTGTTGAGGTAAAAGGAGCAGCTCAAAGTTTGACATGGGTTAGGATTAAGTCCCCAGTCGATGAAATAGCGCTCAAACTTTGCAACGGCTTCCTGAACCATTTTTGTCGCTTTGTCCAGTGTCGAAGCTTGTGCTGTGATGGCAATGTCGTATTCAATCGTCATTTCGTAGTCAATCAATAACTGACGTAGACGTTGATAAGCGTAGGCGCCAGGACTAAGCCCTGCGTAACACTATTGTTCAGAGTTTGGCGTTTGAAAGGAGGGCGTCATAAAGACTATACGTGCGTAGCATTTAAAAAAAATGACGAGCTCGTAGGGTAGTCCCTGACTGTCCCTGTTTCCAGACATGTTCCAGAGAGTTTCAAATGCTGAGCTGAGATCCACGAACACCACCACTGTTTTGAGTTTCTTTTGGAATCCTGCTTCGATCTTAGAAGTTAGTACAAGCACTTGGTCAAAGCAACCCTCAATTTTGGTGGTATTTTGACCGAACCGGGATTGCATCAGAGAATTGCAACCATCTTGCCATACCATGCAGGCCCATGAACTCTTGCAGGATGACAGAACGCTGATAGAGAAATGGCGGGATCGGTGGACATCTGTGGACCTGCCTAACAAGCATCTCGAGTCCGAGCCAGATATCCGTGTGCCAGGTTTCCATCTTCCCAGAAAGCACTGGACTCAAATAAATAGATTCCGGGTCTTCCGGGTCACACAAAGTATGACAAAGTACTTTTTAAACATACCGGTTGTTAGTTCTATAAAAATATAAGACAAATGTCCTTACGAATAATCGTTTTCATACAAAGATATCACAAAAAAATGCATAACTTTGTAAATATGCGTTCAACGAAAAATTACTAAGACGTACTTTGCGTAGGGAACATGGTTTAGAACTGATTGGCATACTTTGTTGTTAATTTTAAGTCACAAATTGTATATACCCAGCAAATGGGTGCATACGGGTATTTACCGGGTATATACCCAATGTACCCGGTAAATACCCAAATGGGTAGATTGGGTATATACCCACCGCCCATCTCTGATCCCAGTACGGTTAAGTATTACTAACTGTTCATTTCCGTCTCCAGAATTTTCTTTTAGTCGGTCTACATAAAGCCGCCTGACTGACTGCCCATTGTAGGCCCCCGTCAAATTTAAAGGGCTCTCGGTCCACCGATCCCGGTCCACCGATCCCGGTCCACCGATCCCGGTCCACCGATCCCGGTCCCCCGTCCCGGTCCACCGGTCCAGGTCCGCCTAAAATAATCCTGTGTGGACCCAACCTTTACTAAATCCTGTAGACCGGCGGTCAACCTACAAATACCCTTTCTGGGCCCCCATCTACATCACCTGAAGTCTACGTAAAGCTATCAGCTAGTTAAAAATACACTGAGTGGATCCACCCGCTATCAACTGTCAAAAAATTATAGTCCAGCAAAAAAACATGTCATTGTTTACTTGAATACGAGAGTGGATTTTCAGCAAATAGGCGCTAGCCGGCGCTACAAATCTACTCCCGTTTTAAAGTGTCAAAAGATATGTTTCTGCTGCATAGATCTTACTGAAAGATGTTTTTTTGTACAGTAAATAACGGGTGGTTTCGCTGAGTGGATTTTGTGGGTCCCAGTCCACTTAAAAGGGCCCTCAGTACCCGTCTACCTAGAGATGGCGGGTTGGCTGGGCCTCTCAGTGGTCTTATTGAAAGCTACATTTTTTTTACAGTAAATAACGCGTGGTTTGGCCGGGCGGATTTTTACCAAATAGGGGCGCAGGTCGGCTGGAGTTCACAGTGGGTCCCAGTCCACCTAAAAGGGCCCTCAGTACCCGTCTACCTAGAGATGGCTGGTCGGCTAGGCCTCTCCGTGGGCTCGAGGACTGAGCGCTTGAAGCAGCCATTGGGGAGTTGATCCAGGATATCCTTCACGTTGTTTACTTCTTCGTTGAGCTGGTCGTGTTCGTCTTGATACTGCTTCATCCATCTGCGGAGGGAACGGCATTGCATAAGTTGGTCCGGAGTCGATTTTCTATTAGTTTTGGACTATTCCAAAGCAATAAAGTTCAAATTATGTACAAATAAAGGGCACTTATCGGTCACGCTAAAACGGAATGATGAATTTTCGACAAAACGAACCATCAAGGAACAGAAAAAAATGTTTCGTCTACGAAAGAAAACCAAAGAAACGTCTTTTCACTGGATAAATGTCATCGAGTAAGTGCACACACGAGCAGTGTCAGCGGCAGCTCGCGACCCTAGGGCCTTTGCCTGTAACGTAATGGCGTGTCGATGGCGTCCCAGCAGAAGGACAAAATAGGGGTTTTCTCGATTTTCTCCTACAACAAGTCACACTGTCGCTCGTGTGTAAGAGCACTAAAAGGGAGTTTCTAAATTCAAAATGTCTTATAAAATGCATTGATTGAAAATTAGTTTTTTTTTTCTTTGGTATAGGTAGGTCCAACATTGGACAACAAAATTTATATAACGGATGATTTTTGGCTTGAACTATTGTATGGCTGTATCATATGGCTTCAACGATTGTTCGTTTTATTATTGCGTGGACCTCATCGGTGATAGAATAGGTAGGTAGGTACCTTTGCAACTTAGTTTTAACCTAAAAAAATTATTGCTTACCTTTGATGGTTATTCTTGGCTTCCGTCAAAGTCTTGATCTTGCCATCGAGGTCAGCGATCCTGAGATCCTCTTCAGCCTTGTCAAGACTCTCCTCTGCAATTAAAATGACTTCGTATTTTATACCGTTATATCTACCACCAGTGGTATTAAGAGGTCCGGAGGGTATTGAAAACGCATAAAACAATGACAGTTCTATGTCCATCGCGTAGCGGTTTCGTATCATGATCTTGTTGTATCATAACTTGGCTACTTGGTATCATTTATAAACTTTATATGTAAGTTTATGTGCATCATATTTTCATAGCAGGTAAATTGTCGCTGTCGTTTCATGTTCTAGGCAAAAATGTCTCGCAGAATATCTTACAAGAATATTTTATAATTTTTTTTCCATTTTTAAGAATAATATCCAGAGGCAGGGAATGCCAAGGCTGGCTGGAAAAAATATCATTAAAAAAATACGTTTTATATAAGTTGTATTCAGGATGCAATAAATAAACCGTAATAAACAAACACTACTCACGTAGTTTGTTGAGAGCATCGTCGTCAAGTGTGGGCAGGTTCTGTAGCTCATCCATGATGACTCTCAAATCCTCAAGTCCACTGGAGACCTGCTTCTCAGCTTCCCTGGCGTCTGTATTTGCTTGACCAACCTGTCGACATCATTTAGAGATTGGAATTTTTTGCCATTTTTTCTTAGTTCTATCATCAAGCTGCCAATACCATAAATAACCCTCCTTTTCGGCTTCGCTATAGTCGGGTTTATAAAGCTTTCGCTGATACATTATGAGGTGAAACTGAACAGACAAAAACCTGTTTTGTAAACCCTATGAAAGACCACTAGCCACGCCATATTCACCTTCATCTTTGCATCTCGAGTCAGCTGCATGTTTTCATTTGCCACTTTTTGTAGGTCTTCAATTTGCTTGCCGGTTTCTTCGACACGACCTGTAATGAAAAACAGATTGTGACTATACAGTATGTCCACGGACTGCACCGCGCCACTTAATTCTGTTGTAAAGCATCATTAGTGAAACACGAATAGCATAAAATAAAAATAAAAAATAAATAAAAAAACTCAGTATTCAAAATAAACATTAGCAAATTTAATTCATAATGCATCAACCTGTGTATCGCTGACGCCGAATTATCGAAATTAGATCGCGTAGATGAAAGTGGTTGCCGCTTTTGGCGTCAGCGATACACAGGTTGATGCATTATGAATTGCTAATGTTTATTTTGAATACTGAGTTTTTTTATTTTTTTTTAAAAAATATTTTATGCTATTCGTGTTCCACTAATGATGCTTTACCACAGAATTAAGTGGCGCGGTGCAGTCCGTGGACATACTGTATATCGGTCTCCAACCCACAACCAGTGGAGAGGCGCGCTAAGACCATTGCTTTCCGCGCTCACTTTCATGCAAACTGAGAAAACCCCATTCAAAAAGTAAGTTTTTTTTAATTATGAATTATGGATCAAAGGTAATTTTAGAGCGTTTGCGCGTGAGTCCGGCAGTGCACTGGGGTTTTAGCCTGTAACACAATGGCGTATCAATGGCGTCCCAGGTAGAAGGACAAAACCGGGATTGTTCGTTGTTCTCCTACAAACAGCGAACTAGGTAATCCTCTAGAATTAGACTCATAATATTCTTTGCTGTACTACAAAAACAGTAAAAGGACTGACACTGGACCGACAGCCTTAATAAATCGTAATTCGATACGCAAAGTTTTTTGTTCGAAAGTCCGTTATTGGCTTAATCTTATCTTTAGACAAAATTGAGAAACTAACTTCAATATTTTTTATTTTGGTTCAGTAGTTTGGATTTTACAACGTTTCAAAGATACGGTTTTATGACCTTCACGCGACTGTCTACATACTGTTGGCGGTCATAGGAACAAAACATTTTAGCGCATAAAAACAAAACTATTGGACCAAAATAAAAAATATTTGAATAACGGACTTTCGAACAAAAAACTTTGCGTACCCAATTGAAACCGTCAACCGGGAGCCCATTTTGGCACCATAGTGTTACAGGCTAAGGGCCCTGGTTTGTTCGTAAACTTACTGGACAATTTTTCTGCCTCATCGCGTAGTTTTCCTGCCTCGGCTCGCGCTGCAGATGCCTTCTTTTTGATGTCATGGGCAGCCTGTAATAGGATTAACATGTGGTGAATAAGAACAATAAAAATGTGAAGTTATAAGACACCGTTTCCGATTTGTGCTCTACCAAAAACGGAGAATCGATTGATCACAACGAGCGAAGTATTCTATGAATGTCTTATCTATTTCTCGCACCACATTTTGTGCCGCAGCAAATCTGAGAAACATACAATGTTCCGTAGGTATAGCAATCTCGTGATGTCTTTTTGGAGAAGCTCTACCTGTGACTGCACCGAAATATAGGGTCTCAAAAATTGAATAAAATCATTGTAAGTTTCTCATTTTCTTACAATACTATTTTTAGCGCTATGACGTCTGAGCGCGGGAGGGGACCAGCCCCCTTAGCACGCTAACATTTTTCCTACTCTCAATTACTGTCACCTTAGAGGTGACAGTTAACAGTGGCTAAGGTGGCGTATCTTAAGATTAAAGTGGAGATGGGCGGGACATCTGGCTAGACGGGAGGACGGACGGTGGACTAGGGCAGTCACGGAATGGTGGCCTAGAATGGGTCGACGGTCGGTGGGTAGACCGAAAGCTCGATGGGTCGATGACATTGTCAGAACAGCGGGAGGACAATGGACGAGATTGGCTTTAGACCGAGGGGGTTGGCGTGAAAAGGAAGAGGCCTATGCCCAACAGTGGGCTTTATTTATGGGCTGGATAGATAGATAGATAGAGAAGGTGACAGTTGAGAGTCCAAAGAGACAAAAGGCCAGCTTGCTAAGGGGGCAGGCGTCATCGGGGCGGCGGAAAGAGTGCGGGAGGCGCGGTCGAGTTTTTTTTCTTTTTTTGGCACCTATTGTATTTTTTTCAGTGCAGAGTCAGCCGATATAGGTACCTCAGAAGCCTTTTCAGCGTATTTGTTTTGCGCCTCCTGGGCCACAGTGCGGGCCTCCCTTGCGGTGTCGCTGGCCGCGACGAGCTCGTCGCTGATGCTGTTGATGCTCTCGTCAGCAGCTGCGACCTTCGCCTGCACGGTCGGGACGTCCAGGAGTGCCTGCTCCGCCTGCTGCCGCGACTCCGTCACTTGGTCGCTGAACTCTGTTGGTGGGCGAAAAACGTCATGATAAATTACATTTTATTGATTCAGTGATATACATGTGTCATGGATTAGAACTGAATACCTATATACACCGTGGAATTTTAGTGGTTTATAAGCCGAAGGTATTTAGTTGCACTCGTGATTCTGAGCCAAATTCCAAAATTTTACTTCAAAACGAGCGAAAAAAAAAACACTTCCCAATACAAACGGCTATCGCCAATCGACACCATTTATATGGAGAGTTAATTTTTTTTTTTCGCGCGTTTTGGAATGTAATTTTGTAATTTGGCTCAGAATCACCAGTGCAACAAAATACCTTCGGCTTTAAAACCACTAAAATTCCACGGTGTATTTGTCGGGCAAAAGAAGCATCAGCGAATGGTTTTTCGATTAATCGTACCATCGTTTATTGGTAAAAAGAACCTTCGCTCAGCGTCATCGATAGGGTTTCGTGCTGACGTTCGAAATCCGAATGAGGAGATATGGGAAACGTGGGAAACACTTGGCCAGAGATATCCTCCATATAGACCAGCCAGTTTGCCTCGGACGCCATGGAAGAGAAATGGAATCAAAGAGACAATGTAGAATGAGATTGAACGTTGATGTTGAGTAGGTTTCCGTTTTCTTAATCAACATCAGCAAATGCAAAAACCTAAAAAAAAATTGTAATCTTGTGGTATTATTGTCATACTAGTGCAAGCCCGAATCGTAACTACCTATCAAAACAAACTTAGGACCGCCAAACCCAAAATGGTTTGGCGGCTTTTGACTGTCTGGTTTTAGTCAGAGATGGGTAACGACCCGGGTTATAACCCAATCGGTGGGTTATAACCCACTTGGTACCTATTATCGCCCGGTTAAAACCCATTTTGGTGGGCGATAACTAAAGTCTGTTTGGACTGTTCTACTCGTCCAGTTCTACTGATAAAACTATTCGGTTTTCTTTTCCGTTTAGTTCTCTATTAATAGAACTGATACTGTGAAGGTATTCCGGGAAGTTCTACGATATTTAAAAAATAAAACATCAACAATAAAATATCCACACTGTCTCAATTGCAAACAAAAATATGCCAATGAGTCCTAATCAATATTCTATTTGAAAAGTATCTCTTGGTAATTTTGTGTCAAACTTATATTTACGAATCTATTTGAGGTTACGTGCTTTTTGGTATGGGTGCGAAAACATTTTATGACATTACTCTTATTCTTCACTTAGCTTCACTTTCTGGTTTTGAAAAACGGAGTAGGTATATTATTTACCACATTTCATCTAAACATACTACATGCCGCAAATTACCGCATTCAAAAATAATTAAATAGTTTATGTTTTATTGTGGTTTTTACCTTAAAAACTGATATTTTTTTACTTTACTTGACTAATTTTTCACCAAAAGTTGTTCAATAATGTAGTTCTGATGTTTTCTTAAGTTTGCACGAGCACTATACTTATTAAACTACAGTTTTAAGAGATTCAACGCCCAAAAAAACAACAATATAGCATAAAATATTTAATTATTTTCAAATGCGGTACTTGCGGCATGTAGTATGTTTAGATGAAAATGTGGTAAATAATATACCTACTCCGTTTTTCAAAACGAGAAAGTGAAGGTAAGTGAAGAATAAGAGTACCTAATGTCATAAAATGTTTTCGCACCCATACAAAAAATCACGTAACCTCAAATAACTTCGTAAATATAAGTTTTACGCAAAATTACCAAGAGACACTTTTCAAATAGAATATTGATTAGAACTCATTGGCATACTTTTGTTTGGAATTCAGAAGTTTTTTTTTATAACCTGACATTATTCGTATTTAAGTTTCAACCAGCTTTTCTATCTTATGAAAATTGTAGCACATAAGCAGGTCATCTTCATAATCATACAATTTATGGTGGGAAATAAGTTACTTAAAAGTTTACAAAAATGTTTTAAATTTAAAAAAGTAACACAAAATATGTTATTACTCCCAAATGCGGTCCGTTGCGGTGTGTAGTATATTTGGGTGATATGTAGTAAATAATATACTATATCCATTTTTAAATCCAGAAAGTGAAGCAAGTTGAAGCAAAGAGTAGTTATAAAATGTCTACGCTCCTATACAAAAAAATCACATAAGCTCAAATAACTTAGTAAACATAAGTTCCACACAAAATTACCAAGACGTACTTTTAAAATATAATGTTCATTAGAACTTATTGGCATACTCTTATTTGTAATTCAGAAGTTTTTTTAAACTACGCGTTTCCACGCGATTCTTTGAGATCGTTTTACTGTGCGCCGCCGGGCGCGGAGCAAGAAAACTAAGATGAGCGGCTCCCTTAAAGTCCATCCACTTAAATGGAGGGTGCCCATACGTTACTGACCGTATGAGCACCCGAAAATCTTTTGTTAGTCTTTATTATAGGTAATTGTAATAGTTACCAACCTTCATTTATTTGCTTACGAAAGAGTGAATTTTCGGGGCGCACTTTGCGCGCTCATCTGCTCTCACTAATGATTTCAGATTTTAATATTATGGTGGTTCAGACCGAACATAAAAACCAAAACCTTCGAATGCAAAACCTTCAAATATCTTTGTTAAAAATAAAAACTGTTTTTACTAAAAAGCAATATGTCACTCTTACGGGGCTACTTGTTCGGCTAATTATTGGGGACCTCAGTCAGCTTTCCCATTATTGGGTCTGGCAATGCAATAAATAATTGTGGGAATTGAATGATTTTATGTTATACAAACTTATTTGATCAATTTGGTCTGAAATCGACAAATTTTCGAGCGCTGCGCGCGCATTTATCAATTGTCCTGAGAAATCGTAATTACCATATTGTTTACGGGAAACATTTGTGAAATTACGAGTGTGTGTTTATTCTGTCTAAAGTGTTCCTGAAGGTATCTATAAGGAAAAAATCTGTGATTTTTCGGCGCGCGTCGTTCGTCTTACTTACATGAAAAATGTCCATTACGAGAATATCGTAAAAAAAGTTTTAAAAAAGTGAAAATTTAAGTGCGCTGCGCGCGCGTTTATAATTTTATACAAACAAGGTGGCCCAAACATAAACGTCAAGCGAGAAAATCTATACAGCTGACATCAAGAGCTGCCCCAATTAATGTTATTTTCGAGAAAACATCACTGAAGTTGTATGGGAAAAAAAGTTGAGGTCGGAAGGACTTTTTATTGAGTTCAAAAACTTCCGCAAAGCCTTAGTCCTCAGAATGGTACAAAAATCCTGTCAGTTTAAACAACAAAACCTTACAAAACCTAACAAAAAAGACCGGACAAGTGAAAGTTTAACTCGCGTTGAGAGGTTTCCGTACAATGAGGAAGATCGAACGAACGAACGTAGGAAGATCTTCACACAAAGTCTACTAAGATACATTAATCGAAAGTCCGAACCATACCGCGATCCGCGATGTAGGACTGTGGAGCGATATCTGTTGACTGAGTTGAGGAACTAATGCTACTAGAACAAAATTAATATTTTCCTAAGTTATTTTGTGCACCATTAACTTCTTATAGGTTTTTTCTGTAATCTATAGAAAAATACCTATTTCCTGTTTTTTTTTTTAAATATTAGTAGATAAGGGGGGGGAATTTTAAATTTTCGCGTATTAAATAACTTCAAAACTGTTCATTTTACAATTATAACAAAATATATATTTGAGGTCCTTAAAATGAGCCCTTTCATTTGATGTCACACGATATATTTTATAAAACTTTTTAGTGAGTTTCCAATTTACCCCCCAAAAGTGGACCCCATGTTTAAAATTTATTAATTTACGTTACACGTCCTTGTTTGGGTCACCGACATACACATGTGTACCAAATTTCAACTCAATCGGTCCAGTAGTTTAGGAGCAAATTGGCTGTGACAGACGGACATACAGACGCACGAGTGATCCTATAATGGTTCCGTTTTACCCTTTTAAGGTACGGAACCCTAAAAAATGGCTGAACATACATTGGGGTGATTCGGGTAGCTCTTGGTGTCAGGTATCTAGATTTTCTCGCTCGGCGTCTATGTTTGGGCCACCCTGTATAATTCCAAACCATAGAATAGGCGGACGATACACGCCGAACTGGATTTTTGCTAGTATTATACGTTTTACCTCTTGTAACAGAGTGTATTTAGTTATCGCCCACCAAAAAAGACGATAATGGGTTATAACTGGGTGATTTGGGTTATAACCCGGTTTTAACCCAACTGGGTCGTTTGGGTTATAACCCACTACCCATCTCTGGTTTTAGTCAAAGTATCTGGGCGACCGAGCTTGATGGCGCTTCATTTTATTGATTAACTTTGTCCCTAAGTAAACCAGCGTAATTATATATAGGTAGCCTATGTGTTTTTTTTTATGTCTAAGCTGTCTCTGTTCCAAACACCCAAATCGTTTCCAAGATCCCCCGCAGGTTTGCACCAAATTTATCTTACAAGGTAGGTATTAGCAGAGATGGTAGAAACTGCAGAATATTTCACCTTTCAATGTCTTGTAGATTTCGTTGGCGTCCTTTAGTGTAGCCTTTGTGAGTTCGACATCGCTCTTGGCTTGCGCGTGCAGCTCATCCAGCTTCGCCAAAAGGTCATTGAGTTCATCTTGTCTGGAATATAATACGTTACATTAGTTAAATCAACTTTCCACATATTTTATTTTAAGTATTTACCTTTGTTTCATTTTGTGTACAAAAAAAACTAGCGTTAAAATTCGAATTCGATAGAATTAAATAATTATATAGAATTCGACGATTTCCTTCTAAATTCGAGCGTACCTTGTTCGAATTTCGAAGGAAAACGTGCGTCAAAAGTTTTTCGCGTGTAGGCTTCGATCAAGGATAAAACTAGATACAACATAGAACTCTGAAATGTGTCTGGAAAAATAGATGCCCAAATTGCCTTTCGGAGCTTATTTGCTCGTAGTCCATGCAATTAAAGTAAAACTGTAAACTAATGCAATAAGGTTGACATTCGAATATTAGACGTATGGTCGAAATGATGTTTCGTATTGTTCTGTTGCTGATATCTTTTGTTTCTGTGGGGTCAAGTTTTTATTGTGACTTTAAACGTAATGCGGATTCTATGGGATTTAGTTCGGTGCGTGTAGGTAATTGAGTCCTGAACTCCTGACTAAACAAAGTGTGCCTGCAAAAAGGTTGTTGTGCAATGACTTCCAATAAAGCAATGACAAAGGCTCACCTGTCATGACCCTGTTCGAGCAGCTCCCTGCCACGCTGGACAGCAGACTCCAAGTCTCTTAGCACGCCAGCATTCTCCTCCTCTAACTTCTCCAATTTGTCGCTGAGCTCTCCCATCTAGGATACATCAAAATGTATTAGAGAAGGTTCTAAAGTGACCATAGCGTTCTAGATGCCATGTTCCACGATCTCCGACATGTCTACGACAAGCTTTTTGGGCCGTGCCACTGCTTCGTAGACCAGATTAATCGGCTAAATTATTTTTGTTTTGTTGATTACAATAATGAAGAGAATACTATGTCATTGCCGCGAATGAAAAATCGCTGAACAAAAATACCTTAGTTTAGCTTCAAAATGTAAAAAACAGTGAAATTTTTGAATTTCCCGCCACGTTGCTATCTTCCACCCTAACTGAGCTTGAGAATCGGCCAGAACGGAACACTTTTTTAAGACCCTGATTAGAGATAAAAGGAACTATTAATTATTTTGATGATGGTCTTACCGTGTTATTCAGCTTCTTAGCGTCAGCCTGGAGGTCCTTGAGCTTGAGGTCTGGCAGGATGGTGCGGTTGACCTCTGCGTACTGGTCCAGAGCCTCATCGTAGACGGACTTGGCCCTCTTCAGGACTTGCTCCGTCAGCTCCGCCATGCTGCTCAGCTTGCCCTTGGCTCCATCCAGCTCGTTCGCGAGGATCTGGACCTCCATACTGAATTTGGGGAGCAAAGGGTGCATTTAGTGACAAGGGAGGGAAATGGCGAGGCGGGAATTTGAAGGTGATGGACAAAGGGACACGTTATCGGTCACTTTGTTGATCTTCATAGGTGGTGTTGGGTAGAACAATGAAGTCGAAAGCGAGAGACCCAGGTTCGATTCCCGGGGCGGGCATGCACCACGTACATTTGTGTTTTATTTTGTAGCATTAACACTCGCTAACCGTGAAGGAAAACATCGTGAGGAAATCTGAGAATCTGAGGCATAATAGCTAGGTACTCTCAATGCAAAAAAGTCTCACCTGATATTAGCCTGCTTATTGATCCCGTCTTTGGCCATCTTGTTGGCGGCCAGAGAAGTGTTGAAGGCCTTGTCGGCGATCTCTTTGATGTTCTTTGCCTCATTCTCCAGTTTTTCGGCGAGGAGCCTGGACTCCTTGGCCAAGGCTGACATGTCCACGGACTGCTTCCCGAATTGCTCCGAACGATTGCGGGCCTTGGCCAGTGCAGCTGCTCCCTCGCCGTCGAGGTATTCTAGAGCGCTCTGTGGAAATAACGGGTCATGTTATTCTGGTTGCCCGAATACCCGCACCAAGGGCTGGTGCGGCTATTCGGGTACTCTCTAAAAATAATCTCTCTTTAATAATAATTGCCAAAAAAAGGCATTTTCCAGTTAATAAACCTGTTTTGACGGTTTACGACTATGTGGTTTTTTACATTGTCAACACGGCACAATGCCGAGGTGGCATTGTGCCGTGTTGACAAGAAGTGGCTACGGTCAAAAATCATAATAATATTCCTAGCAAGAACCATCGACATCAAAAAGTAGAAGATTCTGGTTTAACTACCGAATAAAAGAACACGCCAAGTAAAATGATTTGGTCACATTATTTTCTTTGACTCAACGTCTTTGAAAGTTCTTTAACTTTGATTTACTAAAGAATGAAGTGCTGTAAACTTGTAAAAATATGATCAAAACCGAAATTTCTATATTGTTGGTGTTTTGCTACGTAATCGATTCTTATTTCCTTTTAACCTTGGAGTACTTCATCCAAGCAGGATTATTTTGGGAAGATTCAGTGCAACAGCTTCAACACTGAATCTTCCCAACAAACTTACATTGATTTCCTTCTGAGCAGCCTCAATGGTGTCTTCAGCTCTCATGACGTTGCCCTTGCTCCTCTCCACTGCATCGTTTCCCTCGTAGCTCTCGTGGCCGATCTTGAGTTGCATGTTCCTGTGAATAGGATAAAACTTAAAGACTTTGAATATATGTTATGATGGTGACAGCCTCCTCGTCGTATGCGACCGTCGCTGCTTCCTGGAGTGTCGTCTTATGTGGCTTGTCCGAACATCGTGTTGAAGACCCCTTTAGATTCAGCAGGACAGCTGTCCGACAATGGTGATCGGCTCTTACTCGCTCGATCTTTACCTGACATCAGTGATTCTGTAGGACAGGTCAGCGAGCTTGTCGGTGACTGGGCCGCTGTCGCCCTGCTCGGCCTGCGCCTCTCGGGTCAGCTCGTCGATCTCGGCCCTTACTCGTTCAAGCTCGTTGTCGAAGTCTGCGTTCTCGACCACGGTTGGGGCTTTGGAGATCTTCGCCAGGATCTGGGAGGAATGTAGAGCAGTTTTGTATCGATTGCTTAATTTAGATTGTTATAATTTTACAAATTTTACAAATAGACCGAGTAGGTCTTTGAATCATTGATAGATTGATTTTTAGAGCCAGATACAATGACTTTATACGAACGGACTTATTAATTAAAATTCCTCGTACATAATAACATTTGGACTAACAAACCACCTATCAAGCAACCCAGCGTATAGCTAAGTTATGATGGGGGGAAATAAAGACATTGACGATGCGTCCAACACTTCAAATGGGGTGTTAGCAATCCGAAATCCACTCGTCAAAGTGGAAAACAACATCCATTTTCAAGAGAGCGTCCAGGAATGGACTTCCAAGCGGACGCCATTTGTATGCCATCCTACCCGCTCTTGAATGCTTAAAACAGCGTCCATTCTTTACTATACCACGGTCTGTCTCGAACTCCTCGGCGGACTCCGTTCCGGCGGAAGCACCCTCAGGGGGCTTGAAATTTCCGATCAGATGCCTTCCAATTAGATGTACATATCGTTAGTGGCGAACTTTAAATGGATCGTATCACGAGGGCAAGTCGAGAATGAATTATAAAAACGTAATTTCAACTCCTACCTCGTCTAGCTCAGTCAGCTGCTCCCGATGTTGATTGACGGCGTCTTGCACCAGATTGTAGCAGTGCGGGCAATTCTCGCAGCCCTGCCCGTCTGCGCGACGTTTCTTGTTCTCCATACACCTGCAAGATGTGAGCTCATTTAGTATCTATAATTATGTATTATGTAAGTACCTACCATAAAAATCATAATTATCATGCCAGCATCCAACGTTCTCTTTATCAATACCTATACTTTTTTGTTCTTCTCTGCGATTGGTTTTTACCATCATCAAATACAGAAAGAGTAAGTAGGTACTTCTTCTTCTTCAGCATAGGTATGCCTCTTCATGTGTTCTCCATCTCAATCGGTAGGTATATTAGTAGTAGGTACGATTGGCGAAAAATAATGATAATGTGGTTGTAGATTCATGCCAAAAGCATTCGTTGCAAAAGTTCGTGGAAACATAAAGTAGAGCTGATCAATATGACATGACGTCAAGTACTACTTTTATTACCTGTCGCAACGCCTGCCTTCGACGTTCTCCTGACAAGAACACTGGCCAGACACGTCACACTGGTAGGTAGTGGAACCCCATTCGTCGCAGTCGCAGTCGCTGCAGCCGGTTGCGGAGAATCCGTAGTGGTAGGCGCGGCACTGGTCGCAGTGTTTCCTGTCAAGCAAAGAGTTGGAAGTCGTCGTTATATTTAAGAGTCTGACTCTTGTCATTGCAGTAAACTGATAACGGATAAGTCACGACATTCACGTCACATTATCTCTTAGACTTCTTGGTTCGATCGATGTAGCAAGAGACCCAATTTTAAGTTGGTGGTAAAAGTTTCAATGTCTGAGAATACAATCATGGACACGGGTCTTTTCGCTCTGTGTTTACAAGGAGCATAGGTACTGTGATATTTTAGATAAGTAGCTAGGATGGCATAGCAAAAAGATCTGAGATGCAGTGGACAGGTAAATAACCCTTGTGGTCGGTTAGGTCCAGTTCCTATTACGTCCAGTGAGTCCCCAAGGCGATTTCTCAGAAAGTCTTTTCCTTGAATGTCAATTCCTCGAATGTCAGTTCCTTGAATGTCAATTCCTTGAATATCAATTCCTTGAATTACTAATATTCCTTGAATGTCTAGCTAATTTTTTTATGTAAATTATTCCCATCTACACAACACCGAGACAGATCAACAACTCACCCGTCGATGCCGGGCTTGCAGTAGCACTGTCCGGTGAGTGGGTGACAAGTGGAGTTGTAGGACCCCTCCAGGTTGCAGTCGCAGGCCGCACAACCCTCGCCCGAGTTGATGTTGTAGTAGCCGTCCTAAAAAAAATACTTTAGATAATCTTGTTGTTTCCGACGACGACGTTTCGAAGCTTAGGTGGAGATCGGCTGGTCACCTGGCAAGGCGGGAAGATGGCAGGCGGACCAGGGCAGTAACGGAGTGGCGGTCAAGAACGGGGCGACGGTCAGAAGGCAGACCCACAGCCCGGTGGTCAGACGACATCTCTAAGGCGACTGAGGGTCCATGTATGTGCCAGAGACCAAGGAGGTTGGCGTAATGGAGATAGGGCCTATACCTACCAGCAGTGGGCAAATGTGGGCTGACAATGATGCGTTTATATTTTCTAAAAAAAATATATTACAAAGCAATGCTATCACAACGTTATGGCTTCAACTTCAACCACTAGAGTCTTTTTTCTTGTAATCAAAGAAGCCTACGAAACTGTCAAACATACTAGCGCCGCCAATGAAAAAATCATACCTATCTTAATTTTTTTTTCCACTTTTTTTACAGAAATGTCATCCGGTTGACCAGTGGGTTACACCCTGCAAAAATAGCTAGGACCTTTTGTAACGCGTCGTAAGTATATCTGTTCTCACCTCGCACTTGTCACATTTCTTCCCGGTGACGTGGGGGCGACAGGCGCAGTAGCCGGTCAGACCGTCACACTCCGGCGGTCCATCCTTACTCTCCAGCGTACCCAGCTCGTGGCAGAAGCAGGGCTTGCACTCGCCCTTCTTCTTCTGGTCCAGGGCGTCGCCGTAGAAACCTGATGGCGGATGTTCCAGTTAGAATTTCGAACAATGATGATGCTCCACGAAACCATAAAATTTTCTTTGGTTTTGGATTCTATTCCGAAGCAATACATAGTTCAATGTAACGTGGGATCTATTCTACCACGGCTTTAATATAAGGGCTAAACTTTCGTAAGCATTGCAATCTCTCCACGACTAAGGCCTCCGAATGAGAACCGAAATTGTCGGCTATTCCGACATGAATCTAAGTAAGGAAAACCGTTTATTCATACTCGTACAAAAATGACCGGATTCCATTAATGAGAGGACTATAAAAAAAAACTATGATAGAACTCGTCTTATTTGAAGATAACGAAAATGTTCTATTACAAACTACGTCTACGGATCGATGTAGCTCCGGGTCCAAGAGTTCCGGCAAACATTTCAAAGAATATCTAGGTACCTACTTACCTACTAAAAAACATCCCTTTTTCTCCTCTTTGTCGTTACGCTCTTGACAGAGCGGTCGTGGTCTCCATGTAGTAAGTACTAACTATCAGTGGCCAATGTTACACACCTTATGATACCACGCCGTTTCCAAGGTTGCTCAGGTGCATTCAGAAATGATTAATACAACCATCGACCCAATTTTATTGTACACACGACAGCACGTCGGCCTTTACACGCTAGCACTCTACTCGGTTACGTAAGAGGCGACTTTACAACAAAAGTGTACAGTCTGACGTGCTGTCGTGTGTACTGCAAATTGACTCACCACTCAAGCACTTGTCGCAGTGATCGCCAGCCGTGCTGTAGATACACTTGAGACACTCCCCGGTGGTGCGGTTACAGTTGCCAACCGCGTTCGCGTCCACGTTGCCGTTACACTGGCACTCCTGACACTCCTGCGCAGGGCCGAATTGCCCTCTCGGGTCGCCGAAGTGCCCGTCGGCGCACACTTCGCATTTCGGTCCTGTGGGGAAAGCACGCAAGGTAATGAAATCCATCAAGCGGTTCATTTTTTTTATCAAAAACTAAGCCAGCCTCCATAATAATGTATGTAAAAGAAACAGAAATGAAGAAACACCAAATGCTGACATAAGTATCTACTGCGAGAAAAGGAACCAACAAACATGAAACCACTATTTCCTCACCTGCATACCCAACAGGGCAATCCGTGCAAACGATGCTCTGATCAACCAGTTGGATGCACCCACTATCCTTGGGACACGGGCAGGGTTTGCAGTCATCAGGTGTGCCGGCGATCGCGTTGCCATAGTAACCCTTGGCACATAGCTCGCAGTTGCTCCCAGTCGTATTGTGCTTGCAGATACAGAAACCTGTGATGGAATTGTTACTATCAGAATCAGAACGTTTGAGAAGGTTTTCAACAGGTCAAAATCAAAAGACCATCCTAAAGCTAGAGTATTTCGGTCACATATTGAGTAACAATAAGTACATCCTACTTCAACATACAAGGCAAGATACCAGGCAAAAGGAGACATGGAAAATACCAGCAAAACCCAGCAAAATACTGACTCATTGTTTTGTCTAAGTAAGGAACGTAGTAAGGAAGTAAGGGCGATACGCAAAGAAGAAGGTAATCAAAATAAGTTCCAATAGACTTACCAGTAGCTGTGTCACAGATGTGCGCGTGGCCATTACAGTCGCAGGGAATGCACCTAGAGTACGGCCCTCCGTTGGCTGGAGAGTGCCTATATCCTGGAGCACACTCCTCGCAGTAATCTCCGACGTAGGCCTTCGGGCAGGAACACTTTTCCACCCAGTTGGCTAGACCGGAGCCCTTCTCTCTACCCTCTTTGGCGGTCTCCAGCTGGAAGTTCATAAGGAACCCAGTGCCTGCTCTGTTGTAGGCTCCACGGATTTTGATCGCCGTTAGATTTTGGAGGATGGACAAGAACTCAAAAGTGGGCAGGGTGGGAGTCCAGCCATAGCGAGAGTCTTCGTGGAGGCGGAATTTGTATTCTTGAGGCTGAAATAAAGTAGTTTTGGTAACGTGCTGAAGAACCGAAAAAGTGAAATTTCTGGCCATTTTGCTACGAGTACTCATACATACGAGTACTCATAGGTACCAGTGATATTATTACATCAACCCTATTATTTGACATAATAAGTGCCGTAAGATCAATCACAGTTTAAACTCTGACCTTCGATTAAACCTCGCATCTTGAATGAAAATTAAGGGTTTAAACTAGCCATTAATCTTACGGGCCTAATGCCCCTTTTCACCAACCACCCCTAATTTTAAAAGACCTTTTAACGAAAATTATCTGCGCCTCTGCAAGTCTAGGGGTCATGGATGAAGGACCATACGAATTCCACTCACAAGCGTTATGAGTTGAGTGTGTATGATCCTTCATCATGCCCCATAGACTTGCAGAGGTGCAAATAACTTTCGTTAAAAGGCCTTTTAAAATTAGGTGTCGTTGGTGAAAACGGGCATAAGTAGGTATGCCTCTGTTTTTTAACCTTTTTTAAGATGCGATCCCCTTACAGTGGTAAAACCTTTCGTGACCCCCTACCAGGGTTTTGTCAGTAAAGTACACTTGAGACCATAACCATGACCCCCAAAAACCCTAGCTTCATGACCCCCAAAAGAAGTTTCGCGATCCCCCTAAAGCAGCTTGGCGACCCCCAGGGGGTCGCGATCCACCACTTAAAAAACACTGTCTTAGATAATGATCTTGATATTATTTATCAATTATTCCGAACCTGGAAACTTGATATTTTGTGCACAAATTGCAACCTTACCTCATCGGTTGGCGCCGAGTTGTTTTGTCCATAAATGTTCAAGAATATACTGGTTCTAGCGCCTTCAAGGATGATGTCTTGGGATGATGGGTAACCTCTTTCCTCCCCAAGTCTCAGCGTGAACTTGAGGTCGTGGTTGTAAGAAGCTCGCTGGTCACCCAGGAACTGTTGAGGAGCCAGGAAGTACACCAGCTCGCCGCCTCGGGCAGTGACAGCTGTGGGGACAAAACAAACAAACTTGAGACCAGATTCAGATTTATGCATTTAAGAGAAGAAAGACAGAAAGATTATTTTAGTGCATAATTTTGATCAATAACCACATCCAAGCACTGGACGATTTCACATAGCCACCGCTTCCGGGATGTTATACCCAGATGCAACAAAATGACAATGATTCCATCGATCACTTAAATGATCACAACTTTAGTAGTATTTAATATCTACTTCGCCAACCCAATAGTTGGTCTACTATGTTCTTAGACTCTTAATGTACTTACCAATATTCTGCGTGTTAGCATTGAACTGCAGCACAGCAGGGTTCCCTTGGTTATCCTCGGCCTGCCACTTCTCCGAGTCTCTGATGAAGTGGGCATTGATGAGGGCGGCCTGGTATTTGGGTGCCGAGTCGCACTCGGAGGAATGGCCGAAGCAGAAGCATGGCGTGCAGCCGAATTCGTTGCTCAGGTCCAGGTTGAAGAAACCGGGCTTGCACCTGGAGGGAGAGTAACCGATCTTACTTATGTATGTTATGCAGTTAGTCTATAGCCAGCGCGACAGGAGAAAACTCCATTGAAATCCATGGATCCACGGAGCGCTTTGGGTCGTCCGTATAGCAATTGCGCGGTGTGCTGTTGAGGGCAATGTTGATAAGATTTGAATTCGTATAAATTTTCTAGGCGTCCGCATTCAGGGACCGCTTTCGCTGGGCTATCTATACTTATAATAAAACTCTAGCGAAGTCAATTCTGTACATTGAATATTTTTAGAAAAACTAAGTAAACTATACTGAATACAAAAATGCAAAAAAATCGGTCTATGTCTGTCTGTCTGTCTGTCTGTCTGTCTGTCTGTGTGTTACCTCATCACGCGAATACCGCTGAATAGTTTTCAGTCAAATTTAGGACCGTGATAATTCCTGGTTCTGGGCATAATCTAGGCTATCCGATGTTCAGAATACATTGCGGGTTACAATTTTAACTTCGTTTTTTGTAAGAAATATTCATAATTTTGATATAGCTTCTTGAGAAGATATGTTAATAACGTGATACTGAACATATTTCAGAAAAAAAAACAGAAAAAATTAAAAAAAGTCCGACTTGGAACCTCATTATCTCGGAAACCGTTGATTTCCTAGGCATAGTTCCTTGGGCAAAAATGTTTGTTATGATGCACGCACGGAAGTCATATTGCGCAAGCGTAGATATAAGTTTATGTTACTTAAGCTTGAAGTGCCGATGTTTAGAATACATTACGGGTTCCAATTTGAACGTCGTTTTTTGTAAGAAATATTCATAATTTTGATATGGCTTCTTGAGAAGATATGTTAAAAACTACAACCTTAATACATTTCTGTAAAAAAAAAGTTTTGATAAGTCGGACTTTGAACCTCATTATCTCGGAAACCGTTGATTTCCCAGGCATAGTTCCTTGAGCAAAAATGTTCATTATGATGAGGACAATACGTGGTTTCCCGCTTTGTTGGCGGTCTCTTTACACCCTGTATGTGGTCTCCCACTTTGTTGGCGGTCTTTTAACACAGCTCGGTATTCAATACAAGCACTCGCCGCAAACAATAATTTTGCATTCATCCATAACAAATATCTATTATTTACCGTTGAGCGGGATAGACAGAGTTATTAGCCGTATGCTTTGCTTGCTGGCTTAGCGTGAGAATGAGTAAGACCTTATCTATGGGCTTAAAACTTTATCTATCCCACTCTACGTCGATGGAGATACATATAAACCCCTCTACTTCCTAAGCAATTCTTATGCTAAGCTTCCTGGTATCTTATCACGGGCGATACCTTAATGTAAACAATACATATTTATTATTAAATTTATAAATGTATTATTTAGATTAGGGTTTTTATTCTATTTTATTCTATTGCTTTCTTTTGAGCCCTGCTACCGCAAGTTAAGAAATATTAACTATTAAATTAAAATACCCCCGACATTTTAGCTTCAATTAAACATATTTAATTAATAGCTGAACCAATTTTGATAAAACATAACTAAGAACATTCGCTAGAAAACCTGCTTTCAAATAAAAAAAAAACCTAAAGCTTCCAAATCGTTCACCCATTTAAGAGCTACGGTGCCAGACACACTCACAAAGCTGTCAAACTTATAACACCCCTCTTTTATGGTCGGGGGTTAAAAAAAACCTTCCTTTTGCGTTTTCCTCCACAGTCGAATTTAAATTAAATGTCAAATGTGTAAAAACGCATACGAAGTCGCGGGCACAACTAGTATGTATATAAAACCGTGAAGCACCGTGAAAAGGCCTGGACATAAGTGCCCCTCTTCGCGGGGTCCGCGCCGCGTAGTTGATGAAGTCTAGCTAAAAACACTCTCAGTCTCAATCAAGTCACCTTTCATACAAAACCAAAACTAAATCAAAATCGGGTTACCCGTTTGGAAGCTACGACGATGCCACAATTACATACTTCAACCTCGACGGGAGTTGAAAAATCACTCTCTGCACCGGCGTTTCTCGACGTTCTGCTTGCAGAAGCAGACTCCCGTGATAGGGTCACACTGGGGCGTGTTCGCGTAGGAAAATCGGGTTACCCGTTTGGAAGCTACGACGATGCCACAATTACATACTTCAAACTCGACGGGGGTTGTAAACTCACTCTCTGCACCGGCGTCCCTCGACGTTCTGCTTGCAGAAGCAGACTCCCGTGATAGGGTCACACTGGGGCGTGTTCGCGTAGGACCCCGAGTCGTTGCACCCACAGGACTTGCACCCTTGGTTGGTAAACTCGTAGTGGTTCGGTGCACACACGTCGCACTTGTCGCCTGTCACGCCAGGCTTGCACTGGCACTTGCCCTCGGCGTTACATTGCAGGCTCCGGGAACCTGTAGATTACATTAGAATATTATATTGTATCTACTTTAAAAAACATAAAATTAAATACTGTCTTTAATTGACAGGTAAGGTACGGAACCCTAAAAATTACGCAAACAAATAGTCTAGGCCGGCCTAGAAATTGTTATCTACCAGAGAAGAGATCTCAGTAAGTCTTCATTCCATCGCGTTTAGAAGGTTAAGAGAATACGTCCGATTTGCGGGTTGCGCTTGTGCCCTTGTTTATGCGCAACTGACTGCTTTGGATATTTTCAACTTACTGGTAGAGTTAGCAGGGCAGGCAGATGTGTCCCGCCGCTCGCGGCTTGGAAGAAGTTCTACCTACAGCGCTCGCAGTTTGGGCCGTCTCGGTTCTGGGCGCAATAATATGGTACTCAAAGGGATTATTCCCAACTTACCGGTAGGATTACATTCGCATGGCAGGCAGACATCTCCAGCGGCTTGGAAGAAGTTCTCCCGACAGCGCTCGCAGTATGGGCCATCTCGGTTCTGGGTGCACTAATATGGTACTCAAAGGGATTATTCCCAACTTACCGGTAGGGTTACATTCGCATGGCAGGCAGATATCTCCAGCGGCTTGGAAGAAGTTCTCCCGACGGCGCTCGCAGTTCGGGCCCTCTCGGTTCTGGGCGCACTAATTTGGTTCTCAAAGGGATAATTCCCAACTTACCGGTAGGGTTACATTCGCATGGCAGGCAGATATCTCCAGCGGCTTGGAAGAAGTTCTCCCGACAGCGCTCGCAGTTCGGGCCCTCTCGGTTCTGGGCGCACTAATTTGGCTCTCAAAGGGATAATTCCCAACTTACCGGTAGGGTTACATTCGCATGGCAGGCAGATATCTCCAGCGGCTTGGAAGAAGTTCTCCCGACAGCGCTCGCAGTTCGGGCCGTCTCGGTTCTGGGCGCAGTCGATGCAGTGGCCCCCGTGTCCGATGCGCTCGTACAAGTCCTTGTCGAAGAAGCACTTGTTCGAAAACCCGTTGCAGTTGCAGGCTGGTGGGAAGAACAAAAAAACAAAACACAACTAAGTATCCGCACAACAAACACGCCAAAAACATACAAACTTTAGGATTAAAAAAAACAAAAAAAGATAATAGAAAACAGCGAACCGGATCGCTAGTCGAAAATAACAATATTGGTCAAATAGTATACATAATTTTAAAAAAATTGCTTCAGTTACACAAAAATACAAAAAAAAATATGAGAGCAGTCCTAAATGTCTAGTGTACAGGATATGTTATATCTATTTGAACTCCCAAATTCCTAAACTAGGCAGAGCCTGTATCTTAGGAGTTGGGGCTCCTTCTTATATTGTGTTATAAACCAGACGTGTTTTATTCGCGGTAGGCAGCCATTGTTTTTGGAAAAAACTTTATTACTGTTTCGCATGGAAACAAATATTCGGGTTCGCAGGAAAAGTGGGTGCTTAGGCATTATACCTACCTACTAAATTCAATCAAAATACCCGACATTTTCATTTCAAATGACAATATTTCCTGTACGGCTGAACCGATTTTTATGAAACAAGTCTAAGAACCATTGCTAGAAAAATTGCTTACAAATTAAAAAATTGCATCCATATCGGTTCACCCGTTTAAGAGCTACGGTGTCACACCGACACACAGCATCAATTATATTGTATGGGAAATCCATTCGCAAGCTTTGCTTTATTTTTTTAGGTAGGGACCTAATAGGATGCAGTCGCACGCTTAGTCAAAAGTCCAATCAAACAACGCCAAAGCACGAAAAGCATGAATTCTAGTCAATAGAACTTGATACAAAAGTTTGAAGATATGATAGGATAATTATCGCCTTGGCAAATTACAATTATTATTCCGACTAATACCTACCCTACGTAATAGGGACAACCTGAAGAAAATCTACAAAATCGAAATTTCGTATTAGTTAGGTAACTACGATTTTAAAAACAATTAAATAGTTTTACGAGGCCTCTTTTTCCGCCGCTTTAAAAAATGCATTTTTTTATTATTTTCTGTTAATTATAGCTCCTGCTAACAATAATTTATCGAAAAACTCTAAACAGTCCGACATGCCGGGGGTGGAGATGTCCCAGCATACCAAAAATGTTTGCTCCAGTGCCATTATCCAGAGAGGAAATCGGGGACTACATTTGTATTTGTTTGTACTTATTTGATGTCCTCCTAAGGGCCGTAAGATCAATCACAGTTTAAACCAAAAAGGCTAGTTTAACCCCTATCTGTCGATTAACTTTCAAACAAAATGCGAGGTTCAATCTATGGTCTGAGTTTAAACTTTACGGCCCTAAGTATAAGTAAGTACTTAGGGACTTTTGAGTCCAAATGCGAGATAAGGGCTCGCGACCCGCGCTGCGTTGCGTCATCGTCACTACATTTCAACACTATTATCTTTATCATTTAACAAATTACGCTTTGGTGATCCCCGGTTACATACACTTCGCTTTGAACAGGAAACTTCTAGGAGGAGCAAGCTTTGGAGAAACTATCAGGAATTTTATCAATGGAGTGTACAAAGTTCAATCGCAAAGAGTCTCTAATTCGCTTGATAGAACACATAAAAATGTCATACGCTTCAAGTTCACACAGTTACCCTTTTGTGGAAATTGCTTTCATGGTTAGAATAATAGGGCAAATTACCAAAAAGGTTCTCTATCTATCTGCACTGTTATTAAGCTATTGCACTGATTCCTACTGATCAGCTGCTGTCCGTTGAGGAGTTCCGTTCTCCATGTCCGAAGTTCTTCATCAGATCTTCACCCAAGTAACACACTTTCAAACCAAAAAAAGAATCATCAAAATCGGTCCACCTAGAAAAAAGTTCTGAGGTACAAACATAAAAAACGGACCCAATTGAGTAGGTGCTTTGTCACAAGAGGTTTCATGGAAATTGCTTTCATAGTTAGAAAAGCACTCGTGTGATACAAACGTTATCAATAATTCGCTTAGCAATTAAATCTTAAAATAGCTTACATCTAAAGAAGCTTCTTAGGTAAGTAAAACAGAACTACGTACCTACTTACTTTTAAAGTAGTTCTGTTATACTGGTACAAATTATTTTAATAAGTTGTTTGGGTGAGTTATGAGTTATTTGATAGAAGTCGCAGGGCCCGTATAAAAGATGCAAATCACATTTCGCCCACCTTCAATACCGGTCTTTTGGTGGACAGAGCTCATTATGTAAAAAAAAAACGCACAGCCGTTAACTGTCATAACAGGGGGTCTACTGGCTAAGACGAAGCCGATTACCATTGTTGAAAATCGAAGTTCGATTTTTGAAGAATGTACTGTCACCCAGTTCATTTTACTGCCAACCAGGAAATTTTTCATAAATCGAACTTCAATGGTAATCAGCTTCGTTTTAGCCGGTAGACCCCCTGGTTTATTTTCTGGAAATTGGCTCTTATTTTGGGGAGGATGGATACAGGGGCTGAACAGTCAACATACCTTGACACTCGTGCACATTGGAGGGCGAGGCGCGACCCCAGGGGGCGTCGTTGTAGAAGTCCAGACAGCGCTCGCAGTCTCGACCAGCGGTGTTATGCTCGCACCTGGTCCATAACGAAGTAAAAGTCAGTAAGTCGGGAAAAGGAAGGTAAAGGGGGAAGGCCTCGCTTGAAAATCGGTCCAATGCCTACGTGCAACGAAAGATGAGACTTTGGGACACCAAGAGGTTTTAAGAGGGCGCTAGAGCACTATTTCCCATACAAACGTAGTTCAGGTTTAATTTCTAAACTACAGGCTGAATTTTGCTGAAACTTGGTTTATATCAATAGATGGCCAAAATGGAGATACGCAAATAGTTTTTATAATTTAAAAAATAGCCTAATAGAAATTAGAGCGACGTGTAGGTATTTTAGCGTTTTTCACGCCGAAAAATGGGTTACTTTCAGCTGCTGCTATTTACTTCCATTATTACATTGTATATTGAAGTCTAACTATCTTGCAAACCTTAATAATGTATTGTACTTGTCAGAAAGAAAATATTTTTGAAATTGCTAATAAAATGTAGAAATGGCAAGTGAACTACGAAAACATTTGGGAAAATAGTTCAATTACATTATAACTACATACAACTACATACAGGCGAAAGGTCACGCACACAGGTAGACTCATACAGCCGCATTGCCTCTCACTTTTCCCGCGCCCCGTCTCGCTCTGGGTGAAACAGCTATGGAAAACAGTGTTTCACGCGCTTGGCCATCGCCGAGTTCCCACGCTTGTTCAGGGAAGTCTTAAATTTTCTCGATGGGATCTGGGAAATGGCAAACCGCGGTACCTAAAGCGCGCCGCGACATCTAACGTGCGTGATTTCACCTTCTTACCTACCTACTTCGTCACAGCAGCGATGTTTGTGTCGCTACTGGTTTTATTCCAATCCCATTTACCTCCAATACAATAATGGGCCATTTCATAAAACTACAATAAAATCATAAGTTTATTATGATAATTCGATGTACATTGAGTAACCTAAACTTTTTTGTAACCTTTCTAATGCCTAATCGGCTACGCAATGTACAACGAATTGTCATAGTAAGGTTGTCTTTGCCAGTTTCTTTGATTATGTGATTTGGTTGTAGACTAGTTGTAGACTGTAGTACAACGAACCGCTTTTCATAGTGGTTTGTAGTCAGAATTTTCGGACGTTATATCTCGGGGGCGTAACTCAGATGGTAGAGCGCTCGCTTAGCATGCGAGAAGTACCGGGATCGATACCCGGCGCCTCCACATTTTGTCCGAATTTACATCACTTTTGTTTTTTTTGTCGATAGCAATGACATTTGTATTGGAATGTCATTGATGGATAGTAATATCTTCGCATAAGTAAATTGTGTCAAATAAACGTGATGTAGAAAATTACGTGAAACTTTCACGAAACTTTGTAACCCAGATTACCTATTTGACAGTGCTACAGGTTCTCAGAAAAGCATCTGACTTATCTATGCACTACAGGGTGCGATCTAAATATACCTAAGTACCTAATACACAGCGAACAGTGTTATCTTCCGCTCGCTGCTAATACAGAATAACTAACTGCTCATGGGTACGTAATCGAATTGGGTAGTAGCCACTTCTACTAACAAATCCTACTTAAGGGTTCCGCTCTCTAATTAAATTACACTGTGTAGAAATAAAGCAGGAGGTAATACTTTTCATTACGCATGATGTGCGCACTAATAAAATACGGGGTCACCGAAGACCTGGCCGTCAAAAACGTCATGGCTCCAAAATCTCGCGGCATAGTGAACCACACAGAATGCCAAGGGCCCAAGTTGCCATAATGCTGACAACCTCCGACAGGAAATAGCACAAAAACAAAAAGAAGAAAAAATAAAGCAAATAACGACACAGACCTGCAAACTCTGGCCCTGGATCCATCAGACATATCCTGAGACTCGCACACACTCGCGTGTCCGTTGCACTTGCACCTGGCACCCACGCTGACGTCAGCGATGGCGTACCAGTAGGACTGCAACACCTGGACATCATCGAAGATCTCGTCTCCAAACGTGTTGGGACGGTCGAGCGTGATTCGCAGGTCCGTAGCCGTCACCCATTCCTAGAGAGAGAGAAAAACTTGCTAGACGGAATTAAACTACACTGGTTAGAGAGACAGGGTTGCACCTGATGGCTTCTTATTTAGGTAGGATTTTAATATTATGAATCAAACGCCGATCTCGAAGCGGTGAAATAAGCACTTACTTAAGTGGTGGTTTCACAGCTTTGGGATTGTCGTCGATTAAGCGCCTGAGATATAAGTGAGATACGCGTTAGGAAAGACGTTACGCCATCTGCGCCCTAAAGACCTGCTCCCAAGCACCGGCGGACAAGAACGAATGTAAGACGAGCGATGTAGTGCAGAATGTTTTTCAAGCCGTCTCACTCACCTGAAGCTCAGGGCTGTTGTCGAACGTGTACGCCGAGGGGCGTCCCTCCAGCGTGGAGAAGAGCACGTTTCCTCCAGTCAGAGGAGAGATGTCGGAGTATTCGCTGGTACATAGAGCTCGCGTCTCTGCGCCGAGTTCCGCTGCCCTCTGCTCGTCTGTCCCGTATGTGTCCCGGCAAGAGGCACTGGGTGGAGGAAGAGAGGAAATCAGTATCAGTTCCTGCTATGCTATGGCGTTGACGTATGATGCCTTCACACTTTGACGCATGCCACCGCAACATGCGATAGAGCGATAGCAAGCTACAGTGCGGCAAGCATACTAATCCTTCCCAGTTAAAAGTTGCACTGCTACACGCCGCAACGCCAGGCGTCAAATTTTGAAGCCCGCTTTTCCCCCGAAAGGTCCCTTACGAGTATAAGCAAAAGTGGTGGAGGCTGATTTAGCTCCTGCATTTTCATTATTTTCATTAACTGATAAAAATAATACCTGGGTAAAGGTAATAAAAAATCAAGATACAAAATAACATTATGTGTGAGATATCGTGGAGATATCCAATTTATTAGATTGTCTAATAAATAATTCAGTGGAGTAAACTGACGTTCACGGAATGACCTTATTATGTAATATTCTAACAAGAATGAAAGGTCGACTAGTCAAAATGGGGGCAAACTCGGAAAGTGGGCAAAGTTCGAATAACAAGTAGGGTTTTTCAAAAAGGTGGCAATCTGTACAAATCATGGGAATCATAGGCAGAAAGAGGGCAAGTACCGAACAAACCAACCTTATTCACAAAACTGCGTCCTGTAAAATCTTGGGGTAAGAAAGTGCTTACCTGAAATACTGGAAGGGTTCCCAATCAGAGTTCTCACTCTTTTTCTTGTAGACGGCGAAGCTCTGAGGTCGGGGCGAGTAGAACACTATCGTTATGTACGTGATGTCGTACGCCTTGCCTGGACAAAACATAGATAATGTTAAAGTCCGTTCGCTTAGATAGTGTCGGTACACACGACGGCAATCTTGGTTCTTGGGATACCAACTATTTTTGAAGTATCTGTGATGGGTGCAGACAAATTCATTTCAACACGATGCTGATGGACATTAACTAGAGTTTGCTAACACGTTTTACAAAACCATCGTCTTTTAGTTTTTGGGTCATTCGAAGTTTCGTCTAGGCACCTCACTATCCTCCTACGGACGAAAAAACATTTTATCTACACGCAGCGATCGACACTCAATACAAAATACTAAGTCAAAAGTCACAAGCACAACCTCTCAATACGACGACGCTTCTTTATAGAATGACGAGCGGCGAGCCAAATTCACTGGCGTGTTTGCGCCGCGTCGGCTTCCTTTAATTTCTTTTGAGAAAAGAACCAAAAGCGGCAACCATCAAAGTGACACAATGATAGCGAACGGACTTTACTTATTATGGGTATTATAGTTATTATTAACGCCTACGGCTTGAAGAAAGATCCTCATCATACGAAGTGTTCCATATTTATCACTTCATTCGTAAAAAAATACCATGGTCAACCTACATACACCCCTGTCACGTTACGTTATCCCATACAAAAATCATTCGAAATAATCTCGTTTTCGTTAATTTTGACGTTGGCGGTGCGGTGGACAAACGCACAGCCAGAAAAAAATACCTAAACTACGATATTTTCTTCTTCGTGTCAGATCATATTGCTTTGGGTGTTGCTCTCAGCAGGTATTCGGTATTGCAAGTTAATGGAGAGTGGGCACTGCAGGAGGTGTTGAGTGCTATGGGTCTGACCGCAAGCGCAGTTGATGCTGGCATCTGGTGGCAATGATATTTAAAATGTCACTTTGTAATAAAACCGTCTTACCCAGGTGGAGGGTCAGGTTGACCTTGTTGGGGTACTTGATGCCCTCCAGCATGGTCTCGGACTGCCACCAGGTCTGGTTGTCTGTCTTGTGGTGCAGATCAGTCAGGTATTCACTCGAGAATTGGTCGACTTGGCACACCTCGCATGACCTTTGGGATGAGAAAGGTGGTCAGTCAAAACGAAACATATCGTCTTTTGCAACTCGCCAAAGTAGGTTTTTGATGCGAAATGCATGTGAAATGGGGTACAGTGCAGCAAATTATGCAGTTACGTTTTCCCTTACTGCGGAGCCACTGAAACTGTAAGTGTTGCGCAAGGGGAAAATAAATGGTAGATAAGTATTACGGAGAGGAAACTCACAGTGCAATACGGGCCACAAAAGAAGATACTTGAGACACCACGTGGTTTGACACGTGCAGTGATGATTTATAGGTCTCTTTAGCGCTTTGAGGTCTAAGCGCGGGGCGGAACCAGGCGTCATCGGGGCTTCGGAAAGAGTGCGGGAGGCGCGGTCAAGTTCCTTATTTCGTAGCGCGTATCGAAAGGGAGATGAAAAATACGAGTAATATTTTGTGATACCTAGTGGATGTGCCAGCAGAGGTCTGGATGCAATAGGTCTTCTCCCCGTTGTCACCGCAAGTGTTGGTGACCTCCATCTGGACGCCGAAGGCAGCGTTCTCGAACTCAGGAATACATCTCTGCAGAGGGGTTTCTGAACGTTACCACAGGTTTAAGGGCATCGTTTACCGCGTTCACTCTCATAGAAGCGGAAAAAATGTTTTGCTACCCATAAATAATGTTTTGTTACCCATAAATATTATTATTTAAATTTTAGGGGTACGTACCAAAGAGTCTTCTTCATTTTACGGTAGAGCGCGCGATTCAAAATGCTCTTGATTTTTCCTAACGTTTGATTACGACAGTAGATTTTTACAGATAAATCGCGTATTGTGTGTCATGTGTGACTCATTTAATTAGCCCGAAGTTTCGGTTCCTTTCAGATCTGGGCACTACTAAACATGGAAAGAAGTACCTAGGTACTAAGTAGTATACACAAGTACCTACCTACTAATCTGCAACCGGAATATACTGGTTTTGTGCCTTTGTTGAATCAGACAAAGACAAAAATACGTACTTACTAATATTTTGTATCGGTGGTGTTAAAAGATGACAAAAAAACATTTTGACTTAGTTTTGTGTCAATGTGCAGTATTGGAATTATGGCCCTGCGTAATTTGACTCTACTCCGTACATGTAAAGCCAGTAGTTGAATTATGATACTCGGGATATCAAACCTACTACCACTACCAAGTGTGTTTTGCTAGCTCAGTACCACAGAATATAGGTTTAGGGTCACTCGGTTTTTTATTTACACACAAGCTGAGTAGGAAACTTAAGTTAGAATAGTTTAATGTGCAATAAATAAGTAGCAAGTGTTTGAGAATTGAAAGAGTATCCAAACCCATTTTCCTTCGCATATACCTACCTATTTTACAAGAGCAACAAAAGTGCAACTCTTGTTGATCAATCAAATACCCTTGAATTAAATAGAGCTCCTTCGATATCTTTTCAGAAAAAGGACTGCTTTTACACGGAAATGTTCCGCTTTGATGCAGCGGTGTCCCAGATGGAGAGTACCTACTTTTGCCGCCAAAATAGTCGTTCTAAATATAAAACGCGACGCAACCGCGGCCGTTCACCGTAGCACAACATACTATGACCGTAGCCTATGACTTTTCCATTATTTGTCTATACTTATCTACTACTAGATTTTGCCCGCGACTTCGTACGCGCAGACTTAGTTTTTTTCTTGTTATCACAATGAAATATAGCACTCAGCGATAACGTAGCATCCCATTAGTAAAAGAATTGTAAAATCGCATAAGTAGTTTTGGAGATTATCCCCTACATACATACATACTTACTTACAAACTTTTCTGAAACCGTTAAATCGATATAAAAATATGCAGTGCTTTTTTTTATGTAGCCTGAATCATGTCCCACTGCAGGGCAAAGGCCTCCCCCCTTTCGCAGTGCTTACGAAAGTTTAAGTTTAAACTTTTCCTCTTTATAATGTGTAGATAAGTACTTATAACAAAACTCTAAGGCCTTGTTCAGATGACAGGCGCTTAACGCGCGTTTTGGAAACGCGCGTTTACAACTACAAACATAAAACGCGCGTTAGCATGTGTACGGTACGGCCTGAATAAAATATGTAGTAGTAAACGCGCGTTTCCAAAACGCGCGTTAAGCTCTTGTCATGAGAAAAAGGATTATACAGGGTTTCCCAAAAAATAGTGTCAAGCGAAAGTCCAGAGAAGTTAAAAAATAAAAACCAACGCTAGGTAATTCTTCCCAAAAAAACCTTAAAAGCCTCATAACTTCTACACGTCAAAAAATCGCTAAACATACATGGGGGTGATTCGGGTACCCCCTAGGGGTGCTCTATCTCTGGACTTCCGCTTGACACTATTTTTTGGGACACCCTGTATAGGTATATTGTAGGAAAATGGTGATTCGAATAACATTACTGGTGAAATAACAACGTTCTAAGCCGTCGAATTTTTATTGTCGATTAACGGTTTGTAGAAATTAAGTTTTTGAGTTTGCATTGTATTGAATGTATAGAAAAATAAATAATTCGATGATCTGGCTGACCTGTGCTAGATTGACCTAGACACCTGACATTAGTGTTACATGAATTTGGACAAGCAAAATCGTAGAATCTCGGGTAGCCTTTTACTTAACCGTACTTTTGGAACAACTGTATAAATGAACCTACAATATCAGCTAAGTATAGTTATTATATGGTGTCTGTAACTATTATCGGCACGTGATCTATTCTAAAATAACGATTCCGCAATAAAAATAGGTGTATATGATACAAAATTAACAAAAAAACCGACTGCCCTAGTAAAAAGTTATTGCACTGATTCCGAGTCATTTGCTGAGGATTTGTCCGTTGAGGAGATCCGTTCTCGATCTCTGAAGTTCTTCATCAGATCTTCACCATTATTTTAAGGGACCACAAGAAAAGTATACCCTTTCAAACAAAAAATAGTCATCAAAATCAGTTCACGTAGAAAAAAGTTGTGAGGTAACGCACATAAAAAAACGGATCAATTTGAGTACCTATCTCCTTCTTTTTTGAAGTCGGTTAAAATGTAATTTTAACTACAGTCATATGAAACCTTGTAATAAACAAATTAATGCCATGCCTGCTGACGTAAACTTTACTCGCATGTGGCACGCGGGGCACCGGCACGGAAGCTTTGCCGAACGTCAACTGATTTTGATGATAATTTTTCTCTATCAGAGTCAAAGTATGTTCATCAAATACCTAAACTTTAGGTCCTAAAGAAACAACCGGCCAAAACAGAGATTGACTCGAGTCCCAGACCCGAATTTATGTCAGGTTGATAGGCTTTAGGTCAGTCTTGCGTCATTGAACTTAAGTTTATATAGTTGATATGAGTTGAATAGATAGTTGACAAATCTGGCTTGAGTGCGCTCTACCCCTCAAACACTGAGCAAAAGGGACAACCTGAAGAAAAGTGACGAAATCGAAGTTTCCTATTCCCCATTTTCCTCTCTCAAAACAGGCGGGTTACCCTACCCTTGATGCCATTGCGTTCATATTTACAAAGTTTGAAAATTTATATCTCTTTTACATCGCAAGTCATCCTTTGATTTTATATACTTCGTAATGATTATTCAAAGGTACTATTTTTTACAATACCAATAAAAAATGAGTCTTAATTCGCGAAATATTGAATTTTGTGAAAAGTATGCGTCAAGGGTAGGGGGGCGGTCCGATTTCGAAAGTACTTGATGTCAGACCGTCTTGTTTTTATTTTAATTTAAAGTTGTTAAATCAGTTTACCAGAGACGTCTTTTGTCGCCACTATTTTTTGTATTTTTTAATCGTAAAAATCTAAACGTTCCGCATGCCAGGGGTGGACAATTGGACATGTCCCACCTAGCAAAAAAGTTCACCTTTGTACCATTTCAGCGGTGCCTGCGTGGCGCGCTTTCGTGACCCTCCACTTTCTACCACCTTTCCAGCCTCTCCTGGCCCTATCTGTTATACGCCGAAAATGCCAAAAAAAAAGTGATTAGTTGTGTGGAAATATAAAATTGCGCTTTCACCAAAGTTAAGAAGAAAAATTTGGAAGTTGGAAGTTGGAATTACATATTTTAGTTTACGTGTTTCAGAAATAATTATTGCCCTGTATAAAGCAAGATACTCGATAGCCCGATTAAACGCGAGATGCCAGGGCTTACTGACTGCTCGCTTCGGTGGACTGTTTAAAACAACTCCTTATCAGGTCCGGACCGCCCTTATCGGCAGCATCCGTCTCCCGCGCACAATAAATTGTTGTACTTACTATAGAAAATTGTCGGAACCAGCTCATATTGACCCCTCATTTGGTAACATTCACAACGACGTGACTATTATACCTAAGATGAAACCCAATGCTAATGAAAAGGGGCCGGCGCCTTGAAATAAAAACAAAATCTGAAGTGGGTCCAAGTGTTGTTAACCCTAGACACCTAACCTTCGGACTTACCCCTTTAAACCTAACCATTCGTCGTTTCGACGAGCACTTTTTGGGGTGTATAATATCATGCATAAATACATATTTTCGTTACGTTTTATACATACATACGTTAAACGTGTATTAATGTAGTAAATAAAACAATTTATTCATAATTTATTACAAATGTATCTCGTATAAATAACTTTTTTTAAAGGACTCCTTTTTTGAGAACAAAATGAGATCAGAAGCTTTGAAAATAAAAAAAAATAAAAGTAACAAAAATTCCCTTTTTCTCTGTGGCGAAACTTAATTGTAACATTCTTATCATTTAGAAAAAAATATAAAAACTGATTTTTGGAAGCGCATTGTACGCAGAAATCCACTTTGTGTTCACCACAAATCGCAGTGTTGCATTTTGAGAATGAGGCTTTGGTCATTGTGACGGACCAGAGTGATTTTTCAATCTTCCCGTCAACCATTCACAAATGAGAAACTAACATTATTTAAATAACGACATCTAGTAAATAAAGAAAGGACTAAACTGTAATCTTTTATATTTTAGAGCTCTAAAATATCTACATTTAAAATAGTAATGGACTTTAATCTTTATTATTTAAAAGTTTCTTACGATCAAAATATTGCTTGAAAAGGAACGTGCTGTCAGAAAACTATAGAAAAAGAAAGGAACGTTAAATATTGCGTTGAACGAAACGTAAGAAATGTCAAGATGTTTAGGAAAATTTAACAGGGTCGTACTAAGGTTCCAGTTATGTTCCAAATAAACACTTCAGTTTTGGAGTATGAGCTTTGCGATTGAAATAGTCCGAAACTATATTTTAAAGAACTTCGTTGTCTACATTCTGTAATGCGAGTATAGCAAAGTAGGTATATTAGAAATCGGCGTCTACTATGAAGAAATGATAACGGTCTTCTTTCCTTTGTGGAATTTACAGGTTTCGAGTTGATAACGTGTTGGCTTGGAAGGCAGGCTAATGACATGCAAGTCGAGTAGCGGGTGTTTTCGTGCAGTACTCTGTAGGTTTACTTATGGGCATTAGAGAATTGTGGTTTCTGCCTCATTCCAAACAGAATCAGTGATATGGGAATCAACACCTTTAGAACGTATGTGATAGCATTCAGACGCAAAACATTAACAGAATATAAGCAAAGATGGCGTTTTCCTCTTATTTCTCTTTAATAAGGGTGCGTTGGGGGAAATTAGTGCGAGTAACTAGCATCAATTCATCACACTAGGTATTGTTGCAGACTAGGGGCTAAATTAAGGCCTAATTGGGGATGGAAAAGGAGTAGCTTCAATGAAAATTATTTAAGTAGCCTTAGAGTCCGTCTGGCAAGCATGTGTGCGAGCGTGCAAGCCTGGATTAGGAATGCTAGTCAAAGTTTGGTGGGGAAGCGACAAATGCTATAAATAGAACTGACTACAGGGAGGACAGGCAGTTGTTATTGTTAGTTATTTTCGGGACGCGATTCGAGACGCAGTTGTTATTGTTAGTTATTTTCGGGACGCGATTCGAGACGCAGTTGTTATTGTTAGTTAATTTCGGGATGCGATTGGAGACGCATTTAATTTCGGGACGCGATGAGATTAGTTGCCGTGAAAGCTTGAGTTATTTAAGTGAATATCTTTATTTGTGTTTTGTTTATATTTTGCAAATAATTTCAGTAAAATATCAGTATTTCTCTCGTAAATAAATTGAGATTTCAGTAGAGTTTAAAGTGATACTCGTACAGTGAATATTAATTCTTTGCTTGGATAAAGTTGAGCTAAAATAAAATACATAACGTAGAGTCTACCTAAATTAACCAATTGAATTAGAGTGAAACTAAATAAATCAGTGAAACTAAATAAACAGTGAATCTAGTGGAGGCTGCAGGAGCTGAAGGTGTTTGGAGATCCGAAATAGTGATCGGAGCTAAGTATTCTATTCTATTCTATTATTTCTTCTGCTCGGCGATTTAGTTTTAAAGCGAGATAAACTTTTAAATAACTTTTTTTACTGAATTTTGTGTCATTTTGTTCTTGTAGAATGGGTCAAGATGATTTACATTGGAATCAATTTAAAGGTCAAGCAAAGCCGTACCTGTTTTCATTTTCTTTACCATGAGGGAAGATATGATTACTCTTCAAAGATTGATTTCGAATAATTCACTGGCTTCATTTAGCAAGTCATAATTTGGTATAATATTCAAACCAAACTTTAAAACAGTTATCTAGTTACTTCATATAAAAACTCTGTGCTTACTGCTTGATGGTAGAAAGTAAATCCATTTCTAGCTAAGATACTAACTCAAAGAGCAGTTAATGGTAGAAAGTAAACTCATTTCAAATTTTAAAAGAACTTAAAGTGAAGGGTTCCGTTCAACTCAAGTGTAGTTAATGGTAAAAAGTAATTCCATTTAAATTTTTTAACTCAAATTGTAGTTCAAAGGCTTAGTACTTTCTAATGTAGAGACTAATCCTACTACATGATGTATTGTTATAAAAACATCTTCTATGTTTTAAAATTGATATATTTCTAGAGAATGGTGAAAGAGCTGGAAATGAAAGAACTATCCATTCTAAATTAAATTAAATACAGATTTTCCTACATATAATTATTATGTAAATTTATAGAATCTTGCCTATGTTTCATTACTGGATTTGATAAATTATTTTGCGGAGAATACCTGTTTGCTTCAAAAATAAGAAACATGGAATTAACTCCTAGTTCAGAATTATGTTCACATATTCACTATGAAGTGGATTAACAAGTAAGGCTCGTCAAGCCATGAAATACCTAGTTGGATGTTGGCAGAGGCATAATATTGCGAGCTATCATCAATAGAGTCAAAAAAACACGTACTGTGAGACTGTGATGAATAGTGTGACGATCCCAGCAAGGCTGGAGGCTGATGCCTTTCAGATCTTAACACTCACTCTGAGTCGGGTACTTTTAACTCTATAAGTTGTGGCAGCATACGTTATTGTCTTAGTAGATGTCTAGCTAATAGTTGTTTTATTAGGCTTTATAAATTCATTCTATTCACTACATAAAAACTTCTTGAGCTAAGCATTTTTAATTCTATCAGTTTAGGCAATTAAATCTAGAAATGAAGAACGGCACTGAAAGAACATTTATCTATTTAATATACTTACATTGTTTAAAACACTATTGTTATCTTTAAAACTACTCACTTTCATAATCCATCATTTTCACCATTACTTTGTTTTCACTTGAACGGACTCTCCAATAGTTAAATATTTTGCCTAGTAAGATTCTCGGTTATTACAGGTTCATAATGTAGATTCTACCACTAGATGACGATCACGCAAAAGGCCATTATTAATGTTAAATACACGGATAAAGTAAAAGTTAGGTAAGATGTTAGCGATTGCCAGGTCCGGGCCTGAGTTAGGTTAGGATAGTTAGGTTAGTTGATTTTTTTAGGGCTTAGATGGGGGGGAACGTTACAATGTGGCTGGCCGTGCCCAGGATTCAGCTATTCGTTGGTGCTAAGCACCACAATTTGTTGTCGTATGCGATTGTGGAAAATGTTTAACGTTGGAGCGTCCGTTCAGTACCAATACACTGCTTTACTTCACTTCACTCTTGCACATAACGTCTAGTTTGTCTTCAGGCGAGGGTTTCTAGGTTGAAGGCGAGTACAGCTGCTTCGTTTTTCTGTTAATATGTGTATTTTCTGAAAGGAAACAAAGTTTGAGGTTTAGATACTTGGAAGTTCAAGCTTAAAAGGTTAGCAAGCTGATTAAAAGTCGGGGGGGCGAGGGCTTTTAGCTGATTTTATTTACCTGGGTTTTCCACCGGTTTTTCCATAGTTTTCATGTTTGATTCTGACGTGCCTTCTCTAGCTTTGCGGGTTTTGCAGCGTGTTTTCTTCGTTATTCGACGTGCTGATGTGTTGACATTTATATGCGGCGTTCTTCAGAGTTTCTAGGTTGAAGAATGGGAGCAGATCAGCAGATTGCAGATTTTGTTTCGATTAGAGCACGGACGAGCGTTCAATCCTCATAAAGAAGGCTGTGTCTTGATCAATCAAACAATGTCAAATGACGGGCGACTATTCTCTGATTCTATTGTCTATTCTTGCGAAAGGGGCCTATTTCGGAGTGTGACTGGTGGTAAATACCAAATTGCGTCGTGCGTGCGCCATACAACATGTGAGGACTAGTGAGGAGTAAATCATTAGGCCAGTTGCTATTCATTATTCATTCGTATTTTTATTATTATACTAGCTTTTCCGTGTGGGCTGCAGAGGGAGCAATTATGTGCTTTGCTTTGCTGCTTCTGGCCAATGTTATTCTGATAATCTTCTATCTCTATTTAAAATTTCATCCAAATTCGTTCAGCCGTTCCTTTAAATTATCTCCAATTTAAATTTCGTCCGGATTCGTTCAGCCGTTTCGCGTGAAATGGTGACAGTCACAAGCACTCACTCACTCTCGGGCTTGATGTATGTATGAGTGAGATAGCTTGTTATTTATGTGTAGATTTTGTGTGTTGTAGACTGTGTAATTCATGGGCTGTTGGGTTGATTTCTAAAGTATTTGGTGTGACAGTAACACTGAATTTTGCTAACCACATGCGGTGCGGATGCTTTTATATTGTATGCACCTAACATTATTTCAATTATTTATGATTCGAGGATAGGCCATGTCTTCAAGAGTAAATTCAAAACATTGACTTTAGTGCAGCTTGATAATTATTATTCAAATTAATTGAAAGTAAATTCACAATCAGCATTATCTATTTGTATATGTTTCAAGACTAGCCTTTAATAACTATATTTTATGGAAATAAAAAAATAGGGAATTTCATTTACTGACATGTAGCCAAATGGAACGTTTAATAGCACCCGTAGCTACTTAGTTAGATCAAAGTTAAATACTCGAATAACAGATAATCTATTCAACTACGTTTCGGAGTAGGTAACTACATTTAATGTGATTCAACTTATACATATTTTGATAATACTTATGCGAAGATCTACATGAGACAGCGCGTCAACTTTTATACTCTGACACTATTCAATTATGTTACGGGCCAGTTGTCTGATGTTATGTGTGTGTACGTTCAATTCATTCAATAATGCGTTCACACACAAACTTATTTTTCTTCTCCTAGCTAGGCACCGTCTTCAATAAAAAGGGGGAAACTAATGGCAGTAAAATAAAAGATAAAGATATGATAAAATGATACAATTTGGGGATGATTTTAGGAAATAAATATTTATAAATTTTTCTTAGGGTCCTTGTAAATATTTCACATTATAATATACCCTTGAAATTAATAAAACAGCAGGTTCACTTTCATGTAAATTATGTACTATAAAGTTGAGCATTATAAAACGCAATTTTGGCTTGTTTCTACGTTAGTAATATCACAGACCTATTCACGCAATCAACGGGCACGATTTCGTTGATTCCACAACTTTGCATTCTTTCACTACAGGTTGGCTTTTGTGGTCTTTGGCGAATGGTTCCTGAAAGAAAAGAGGTAGAAATTAGATACAAAGGTATTTCACACGGGGGGGCGTTCGTTCGTGGAGATTTGAGTCTGGGGGGCGATTTCGGTCTAATTACCTGGACAGGGGTTGTTTGTCGTGGCTGGGCGAGCAAGGCGTTGAGATTCTCGTCGGATTGCAACTTTGTGTGCAGCTTTACTTTGGATAGTTGATTTCGGACTGCTAGGAACCGTAGCGAGGCTGTAGAGGGTGATGCACGTTAAGAGGATGAGTACAGGATAGCTGCTTCAACTTATTTATTCAGTAAATAGTGAGGTTTTGTAATTTTTGTTTGCATTCGCGTGAATGTGAGCTTTGATTTGCTTTTGTTTTTACATTTCACTTTTGACACATGTTCACAGACAACCAAACAACATTTCAGATTGATATCACTGATTGCACTTACGTTATTATGCGCGATTTCTTCCTTAGAAAATTATTTGTTTTTTTTTCTCTTTCGTAACTAGTACACGGTAATTTCAGAAGATTTGTCAGAGTGTTTTATAGTGTAACTTAATTTGAAGTCAGCTGGGTTAACATGTAGGATCATATTGTACTCCGTAGCGTGTATTGTAAACTGGAGCTGACGAGTTTCGAGGTGGCGTTTTGCTAGGAAAGCAGAGTTAGTTGGTTCACTTTAATCTTATAGGCGGACGACAGTTGGACAAGCGGAGCAAGCAGATTTTCATTTCCATTTAGTATCTTCTAACTCTCTCTCTTCTTTTCACTAGGTGCAGTTCCACGGTGTGTTTATTCGAAGATTTCATACGAAACAATCGGTCAATTTTAAGATTTTTATTGTTGTTTCTATTACGATATTTTTCTAATTTTTGCGTGCTGGATTCCGCCCCAAACTACTTATCCAACGTTTAGCAGAACTACATGATTTCTAGCGGATGTGTTTTGATACGGTTATGCGTGTGACGTGTAGCGAAGGTTTTCGTAAAAAGTAAGTAAGTTTTTATGCTAGACGTGCTGCGCAAACGTTCACAGAGTAGTTTTCAATTTTGAGAGACGTCAAACAAGTTTGAGTTTTACCGGGGGGTGGAATGGAAGGAGAAAACAAAAGTTGTGGAGTTTTACGATTGAAAGAGTTGTTTCGGCATGATAAATCGCGTATTGTGTTGCAAAATGAGTGAATGTCTGCTTGTTGATGAGAGCGTGGAATTGGTATCGTCCTTGCAGTGCAGGCTTTCCTATGTCAAGTTTCTGTGGTCGTTTTGCTGTGGGAACGTTTCCTGGTAGGGAGGCACAACTCGCGATGAGGGAAGGTTTGTTCTACTGTCTGGTGGCGGCATCTCGCTTCACGCGGTGAAGTGAAGCGACATGACGATGGCCGATGGTGGGATGAAACTTTTATCGTAACATTGTACTACCCTAGCTCGTGTTGAAACCCTGTAAGTAGTGTGTTCTGTAAGGAGGGAGTTTCATTTTGGCTTAGCATGGAAGTCTCGGACCAGTTCGGTGACTACAGTAACTTAAATTTTAACCTTGGTTCAAAACTGGCTATGCGGGATTGAAATTAAACACGTAGGTATACTTTAATGTCACAGCAGAGTCTTTGAGTTTATCTATGTATCAAGTTGGTGAGGACTCACTTACTTACATTTTTATTTTAAACTAATGCAGGGTAAGGAATTTTTGTTTAACTGTTTGGTGTAGCTACGGTTGAAGCGTTTGAGGTTCTGGAAACTGTGTATGTATTTTTCTTTTCGCAAACATTCAAGTACCTAGGATCTCCAAAAACATATTGAGACATCTACCTAACTACTTTCATTTCCTAATGTTTGAACCTTGGACAACGTTTCATTCATATACTTTCCTTCATTTCATAGATGGGGAGTACCGGGCATTTTTCAGAATTTTAGTAAATATAATTTTGTGCGGGCTTTATTTTGGATAAACAAGTTGTACCAAGGTAAAATCATAACAGTAAATTAGCTCAATAACACAAGTTATGAAAAATATTGTCTTTCGAATTATTTTCAAGTATTTTAACTTTTCTTTAACAGGAAAATCTTGCAGATTGCTTTGAAGGTTTTTGTTGGTTAAAATGTTCCTTGGGATGTGACAGTATAAATAAACATTTGACTTAATCTACTTGATGTTAAATAATTATACATGCTTAGTTTAATTCCATTTCATAGAATCATAGGTCATTGTGAGAAAAGTTTACTCAGATTTTATTATGGTTCAATAATATCAAGAGGGTTCCTTAAGCAAACATTTTATTTTTCAGGATTGTACGAGCTAAAGAATGAGGGTAATTCATGTATTTTATCATAGCTAAGGTAGGCTTCATACAGTTTTCTACGGCTGGTCGGCGGGACGCTGTGGCGCGACGGCAGACAAGCAGGCAAACGACCAAGTGTGTGGTGTTCGGAGGAAACTTAGGTAATTATTCTCAAGCTAACTTACCTACCGTTTTGAATTCTATATTATTGTGAAATATTTCTTCAGCAACAGTGTCGTGTTTTGTTTAGCTTCAGTATTGGTGAGGAGTGCACTTAACTTGTGAGGTCATGCTAGGACTTGATCCGTCAGGCCATGCCCATATTCAGGACTTTTTGGTCGTATACACGCTTGAGACCAGTTGATGCACACATTCATAGGTTGTTTGGCCGTGCTTGGACTGGACTGTTGGGTCATGCTAGCTGCTCGGGTTTTCAGGAGCCTATCGGATTGCTCAGCTCGGTTGCGAGGCGAGGAGTTACTAAGGGAAAGTCGGGAGCGATAGACTAACGTCTCAGCTTCAGCTCAGATAAAAATCTTTACGCGTATTTATTCAGTCAAAGTCAATAACATGTCAAGTCTCAAATCTAATGCATTTGCATAATACCTACAAATAATCTTAGCAACTAAGTTTTAAACTAAACCTATTTAGGGGCACAAGCAGAAGAAGTATCAGTTCGGAGATGTCTGTCTGGTGCTGCGTCAGGTCGTCCACAGCTAGGGGTAGCTGTTGCTCGGGCGGAGTGTATAGTGTGGCGACAGACTAGGTATATTATGTTCTATGTAATTATGTACATCACATGTGCCAGGTTGTTGAAGTGGGGACTTTATGTTAATCAAATTATAACTATCGTACAATCTTATGTTGTAGACAACTGCCTAATTAAAATAATAGATCTTTGCATTTACATTCATGGGAATTAATGGGGTGGGTTGTGCGACGTCCGGTGGCGCCTTCGCTCATGCTGGATGGGTGAGGGGACTGCTCGGTGTTGCTGTGTCTGAGTCATTGTTTGGATGGCATCAACGATGGTGGTTTAGTGGTGAAGCGTTGGGTTCGGGGCGAGAGTCCTGGGTTCGATTCCTGGTGCGAACATGTACTATGACCTTGTTTCTAGGCAACTAAACCAATTTATAAAATCTAAAAGATATGCGGAAGGTTTGCAACCATTAGGTTTGAATATTTTATGATCATTCAATAAAATAAAATAAAATTTAACTTAAAAAAATATAATGTATAGGCTTACCTAAAACTAGATATTAAAATAAAACTTAACTAAAGAAAATTAGGGTCAGGTATTCAATTATTGGTAGTCACATATTTTTAAATAAAATTTTGTTTAAAAAAAAAAAAAAAAATCTTTTTATACGTATGTTTTAATATGTTGCATTTATAGTGTGCAATAAAGAGTTATCTATCTATCTATCTATCTATGTTATTCTACGATTTAAAATTTTAGGGTCAGGCATTGAGTTATGGTCCAGGGGAGTAAAATATTATTATCAATTTAATACAGTTTTAAAATATTTTAGACCGAGAACCGAAGGTTGATGGTTTGAAATATGGGGTCAGATGGGGTATTATCGACCACCAAAATAAAATTTTTTTTTTTAACTGGTTAGTGACAAGTCATAAGGAACTTAGTTTTGTAGTAAGGGATCAGTTGTTACGAAATTGACCACATTGCATTGCAAAAACAAAAATTAAATAGAGTCGAGAGAGATTGCGAACGTTGCAAAATTATTGATTATAAATCTATTATGAGTATTCATTGTTAGTTTTCCTATTACTTCAGAACAGTTATAAAATTTGGGTTGAGTTAATAAATAAAATACATTTAATTTTATTATGTAACGCGGACAAAGTAAGGTAGGCATATGTTAAAGGCAAAGGAGACATAGTAAGTTTAGTAAAGGGTTCTCTGAGGTTTGTGCGAAGTAATTATTTCATCTTTTACTTACTGTAAACATTATTTGAGGCGTGTTATTTTCACAAGTGAGGCAGTTATAAAAAAAAAAAAAACGCTGACTTACCTGTACTGATAAAATGTAGTTTAAATTGATTTAGCATTTCTTCCTTAAGTGAGCGTGTGATTAAAATAAGTGGCGTGGTTGTATGAACGTGTGAGCGTGAAAAGTGAATAAAGTTTCAAGAGATGTATGATATAAAATATTATATTTTTATTTTAATGGGGTATTAAATCTTATTTATCTTATTACATGTATGTGAAAGAGGGCTTATTGAAATCAAATGATTCATACGGGAAGAAATCAAGTTTATTAACATCCAAACTTTGAGACACACACACTAACATAGACCTTTCTATTAGATACGGGGCTTAGAATTAGATAAGTTTTTTCAAGAAAACAGGGCCTCATGCATAGCAGTCTTATAGGAAGATCTAACTTTACAAGCACTGAGAAATGAGTCAGTGACTGATATACTTTACACTCAAGTAGGTGCGGAAAAAGAACCTTTATAACCACAGATCTATATGATTATAGGTACATAACTTATCAGTATTCGTCATGATGACAACTCTGTTAAGTCTTAGTCATTAAAATGTGACTGTAATGTTATTATCTTGATATTTTGATACTGTTTTCTAACACATTCATATGATATTTACAGAACCTATTTTAGGTTATCTAAATTTTAAATTAATGTTGAGCACATTCATTAAAAATAATCTTAGTTCAATTTTACGGAATTTTCCGTCACGCGGGTTCTCTTCTCGCATGTCCTTGTAACACTCACCAGGTTTTATGATGCAAACTCACTAAATGAATATTGGAATAATGGGGCGAATTTTCATACATGGTAAACTATCAATCTTTAAGGATGATCGGGAGGGCCTACTGGAACTATGTCTACAGAGGGGGAATTTGATTCATTACATGAGCCGGACATATAGCAGATTGTCTTGTGTCAAGTTTTGGTCATTAGGATCGGTGTGGCCTCACAAACCCATTCTCTCATCACAGTGGACCCTGGACATCTTGGGCGAGAGGTTGCCATCTATGTATTAGACGTCAGCTATTCTGATATCCATGTTTTTAGTTGGCAGATTACTAACTGGTTTAAAAACACACCACACACAAAAAAAATACAGCAAAGGGGAAATGTTCATAAACTAGAATAGAGTCATTTGTGAATGTCATTGAATTTCATTGGGGTAGATGTTTTACTTCAGTGTCTTGCTTTCGTATAACCTCAGGGGGCGCTGTGACGGACCAGAGTGATTTTTCAATCTTCCCGTCAACCATTCACAAATGAGAAACTAACATTATTTAAATAACGACATCTAGTAAATAAAGAAAGGACTAAACTGTAATCTTTTATATTTTAGAGCTCTAAAATATCTACATTTAAAATAGTAATGGACTTTAATCTTTATTATTTAAAAGTTTCTTACGATCAAAATATTGCTTGAAAAGGAACGTGCTGTCAGAAAACTATAGAAAAAGAAAGGAACGTTAAATATTGCGTTGAACGAAACGTAAGAAATGTCAAGATGTTTAGGAAAATTTAACAGGGTCGTACTAAGGTTCCAGTTATGTTCCAAATAAACACTTCAGTTTTGGAGTATGAGCTTTGCGATTGAAATAGTCCGAAACTATATTTTAAAGAACTTCGTTGTCTACATTCTGTAATGCGAGTATAGCAAAGTAGGTATATTAGAAATCGGCGTCTACTATGAAGAAATGATAACGGTCTTCTTTCCTTTGTGGAATTTACAGGTTTCGAGTTGATAACGTGTTGGCTTGGAAGGCAGGCTAATGACATGCAAGTCGAGTAGCGGGTGTTTTCGTGCAGTACTCTGTAGGTTTACTTATGGGCATTAGAGAATTGTGGTTTCTGCCTCATTCCAAACAGAATCAGTGATATGGGAATCAACACCTTTAGAACGTATGTGATAGCATTCAGACGCAAAACATTAACAGAATATAAGCAAAGATGGCGTTTTCCTCTTATTTCTCTTTAATAAGGGTGCGTTGGGGGAAATTAGTGCGAGTAACTAGCATCAATTCATCACACTAGGTATTGTTGCAGACTAGGGGCTAAATTAAGGCCTAATTGGGGATGGAAAAGGAGTAGCTTCAATGAAAATTATTTAAGTAGCCTTAGAGTCCGTCTGGCAAGCATGTGTGCGAGCGTGCAAGCCTGGATTAGGAATGCTAGTCAAAGTTTGGTGGGGAAGCGACAAATGCTATAAATAGAACTGACTACAGGGAGGACAGGCAGTTGTTATTGTTAGTTATTTTCGGGACGCGATTCGAGACGCAGTTGTTATTGTTAGTTATTTTCGGGACGCGATTCGAGACGCAGTTGTTATTGTTAGTTAATTTCGGGATGCGATTGGAGACGCATTTAATTTCGGGACGCGATGAGATTAGTTGCCGTGAAAGCTTGAGTTATTTAAGTGAATATCTTTATTTGTGTTTTGTTTATATTTTGCAAATAATTTCAGTAAAATATCAGTATTTCTCTCGTAAATAAATTGAGATTTCAGTAGAGTTTAAAGTGATACTCGTACAGTGAATATTAATTCTTTGCTTGGATAAAGTTGAGCTAAAATAAAATACATAACGTAGAGTCTACCTAAATTAACCAATTGAATTAGAGTGAAACTAAATAAATCAGTGAAACTAAATAAACAGTGAATCTAGTGGAGGCTGCAGGAGCTGAAGGTGTTTGGAGATCCGAAATAGTGATCGGAGCTAAGTATTCTATTCTATTCTATTATTTCTTCTGCTCGGCGATTTAGTTTTAAAGCGAGATAAACTTTTAAATAACTTTTTTTACTGAATTTTGTGTCATTTTGTTCTTGTAGAATGGGTCAAGATGATTTACATTGGAATCAATTTAAAGGTCAAGCAAAGCCGTACCTGTTTTCATTTTCTTTACCATGAGGGAAGATATGATTACTCTTCAAAGATTGATTTCGAATAATTCACTGGCTTCATTTAGCAAGTCATAATTTGGTATAATATTCAAACCAAACTTTAAAACAGTTATCTAGTTACTTCATATAAAAACTCTGTGCTTACTGCTTGATGGTAGAAAGTAAATCCATTTCTAGCTAAGATACTAACTCAAAGAGCAGTTAATGGTAGAAAGTAAACTCATTTCAAATTTTAAAAGAACTTAAAGTGAAGGGTTCCGTTCAACTCAAGTGTAGTTAATGGTAAAAAGTAATTCCATTTAAATTTTTTAACTCAAATTGTAGTTCAAAGGCTTAGTACTTTCTAATGTAGAGACTAATCCTACTACATGATGTATTGTTATAAAAACATCTTCTATGTTATAAAATTGATATATTTCTAGAGAATGGTGAAAGAGCTGGAAATGAAAGAACTATCCATTCTAAATTAAATTAAATACAGATTTTCCTACATATAATTATTATGTAAATTTATAGAATCTTGCCTATGTTTCATTACTGGATTTGATAAATTATTTTGCGGAGAATACCTGTTTGCTTCAAAAATAAGAAACATGGAATTAACTCCTAGTTCAGAATTATGTTCACATATTCACTATGAAGTGGATTAACAAGTAAGGCTCGTCAAGCCATGAAATACCTAGTTGGATGTTGGCAGAGGCATAATATTGCGAGCTATCATCAATAGAGTCAAAAAAACACGTACTGTGAGACTGTGATGAATAGTGTGACGATCCCAGCAAGGCTGGAGGCTGATGCCTTTCAGATCTTAACACTCACTCTGAGTCGGGTACTTTTAACTCTATAAGTTGTGGCAGCATACGTTATTGTCTTAGTAGATGTCTAGCTAATAGTTGTTTTATTAGGCTTTATAAATTCATTCTATTCACTACATAAAAACTTCTTGAGCTAAGCATTTTTAATTCTATCAGTTTAGGCAATTAAATCTAGAAATGAAGAACGGCACTGAAAGAACATTTATCTATTTAATATACTTACATTGTTTAAAACACTATTGTTATCTTTAAAACTACTCACTTTCATAATCCATCATTTTCACCATTACTTTGTTTTCACTTGAACGGACTCTCCAATAGTTAAATATTTTGCCTAGTAAGATTCTCGGTTATTACAGGTTCATAATGTAGATTCTACCACTAGATGACGATCACGCAAAAGGCCATTATTAATGTTAAATACACGGATAAAGTAAAAGTTAGGTAAGATGTTAGCGATTGCCAGGTCCGGGCCTGAGTTAGGTTAGGATAGTTAGGTTAGTTGATTTTTTTAGGGCTTAGATGGGGGGGAACGTTACATCATGCGCCTTTTTTGTAAGAGCAGATGCCGCAAACTTATCTTTTTCTGGCATTTGGTGCCTCAACTGATTGAAGGTTATTGCTAGATTCACTTTGACCTTGGCTTTTGCTCATAATTTCTCGAAATTGCTCGAAATTTTGGATTCCGTCCACTTGACAATTTCTTCAAATATCTGATCCGTCATGAGATGTTCTTATAATAATAATGGATCCACTATGACCCTTACAGCATGAGTAGGTCCTCTGGCAACACGTACGATATTTTTATTCCAGCTGTTCTATTTGAACTATGCCCTTTGCTGGTAGCCCAAACGTAACGGGAGCGACTCCGGATGTTTCCGAAGGTCAAATAGATGGGTCAGTACCGGAGGTCTCTTGCGATGGAGCAGGAAGTGTTTGCAGCTCCAGCGCATTTTCCAGCAGAGAAGGTGAAGAGCGGTCCTGAGTGTTCAAGGGGCTATCTTCATGATCGGAAGGGTCATCTTGAGTGTCGCTTTGTACATTATAAAACTCCACATTGTCTTCGATTTTGCTCTCAGATAACCCCTCCGAGTCACTATCATCCTCCTCATCCAATAATAAACGTATAATATGTTCATTCAGCATTCTTCTTGAAGACATGGCAAAAACTGCAAAAAAGTTAATAAACACCGATAACAAAAATATACACAAACCCTAACCATTCGTCGAAACGACGACCACTTTTGCTATAACTCAAAATAAAATGTACTTACCCGCCAGACTCGGTTGCCTCTCGAAAGAGCTCGGCGAAGACTGAGTTGACAAGCGAGATCATGGTGATCGGCGCACACTCCAAAAAGATATTCCGATATTTTTGTCGCGTACTCGTCGTTTCGACGAAGGTTAGGTGTCTAGGGTTAATACCTAGTGTCTGAGTCTGTAACTCAAATTCAAACACATGATTGTATGCGTAAGTGCATTGGCATAGTTTTAAGCAGATAAAACACGGTGAAGATCAGAGAAACCATATTTAAAAAATACTTTTCTCCTGCCACAGCGCTTTACATTTTATTAACGTAAAAATCAACGGAACGGGATAGATAAAAAAAATAGGGTGTAATCCCTATAACCGGGTGCCATTACCCTGTAAAAAGAGTTAGGATCTTTTGTAACACCTTGTACACCAATCCCCCCTATATGTGTTCGAGTACATTGGCGATTGTCTGTAGCGGGCCAACATGACCCAATATGTACTGGGGCCAAGGGATAAAGAAGGCTGTGTCTATATGATAGTGATTGACGAACACTCGGGTCTGTCTGTCAACGAGACTGTCCCGCTCTACCCAGAATGACAGTGTGAGAGAGAGAGCGCCTTATCCCGCGCGCGGCACTTACTAAGTTTGATAGAGTCCTCCGTTCGTCGTATGTTACCTAAGATTGGTTGTTTTTACCAGTCTACGCGAAGCAAATATGATTTTATTTTATTATTTAAGTATGTAGTTGAATGAGTTAGATATTGTTTGTGAAATTTAGGAGTACCTACTTATAAAAATATTTCACTAACTTCTTACTTTGTACTGGTTTGTGCGTTCAACTGTTCCTACATAAGCATAGTACAGATAATCACAAAAGCCCACAACGAGCCTCGACCGGCGCTTGCGCAAGTGCGATAAGCGCACTCGTTTTATTGCCAATCCGACCCTATGTCCGTGCTAGTAGCGTACAAAGCCGATTGACTCCTAGCTCAGTAAAGTTATGCTTCAAATATAAACCATAAAATAATCTTAGAAGTATTCGAATATACACTTAGAAGTATTCAAATACACGAGTACTAACTGATTCTATCCAATAAAAAGTTCTAAAGTAAGTACCTAAAAGTTCAACCGAAACTTACTTAAAGAGCTCTACAAATACTCAAACATCTGTGTCCCCAAAGACCTAAGCACCATCACGAAAAGCGTCGCAGCAGCAAAACAAAACAAACCACCAACGTCGAACACTTCCCAGAAGCGAGCTCAAACACGGACCGAAAACTCCTAATTGAGCGCCGAGCCGCCAGAGCCTAAACTTTCGCCGGAGGAATCAACGAAGTGTAGCGCTTACCTGGGGCACTCCGTCGTTGTTGTAGCAGGAGGCTAGTCTTGGGGATCCGATCCTGGGCGTCTGGTAGTAGTCCTGCGCCAGCGTCGTGGACACTAATGCCAGCACCAGCAGGATAGACAGAGGCCGCGCCATCGTGGCTTCGAGTCGCGTCGACTGGCTGGCGGCCGACACAACACTGGCTTTGCGCATGTGCTGCTTTTGAGCGCGGCAAAGAGAAAGTGGCGCAGATGGGCCGCCCGGCTTACTGCCTCTGAGAGGCTCAGCCCCTGTATTCTCAACAATATATAACCATGTATCTCCCATTTTTAATGGTCAAAAAATATTGTTCATACGAGCCATTTTTATATACGAGCAATTTTCCAGTGAATAAACCGGTATTGACAGTTCATGACTGTGCGGATTTTTTACATACAGCCCTCAGTTTGAGTAAAGTTTTGGCATTGATGCCTTGATGGGGTCATTATTGAACGAGCGAGCGAAGCGAGCGAGTTCTCCGAGTCTACTGAAACAATCCGGCGTTTGTATGTTTGTATGTATTTATGTATGTATGTTTGTATGTATTTATGTATGTATGTATGAATGTTCGGTTCGACGATAACTTGAGTAAATGTAGTCGGATCGTCATGAAATTTGGTAGGCAGGTAAATGAGGCAAAGATAATTTTTAAGTTCTAACATGAGCCGAATCTGTCGAGGGGTTGCTAAGATGTGGGGTATACACTACACTAGCTACTGGTTGTCCTAAATAAACTAGTGGTCCGCCCCGAACTGTGAACTCGCGACCCCATATAAACTTAACAACCCCATATCTCGGCAACCCCTTGACCGATTTGGCTCATGTTCAAACTTAAAAATTATTTTAATTCCATTTACCCGCTTACCAAATTTCATAACGTTTCGACCAAATTTACTCAAGTTATCGTCGAACGAACATATGAATGTACATACAAAAATACATACATACAAACATACATAAATACAAACATACAAACGCCGGATTGTTCCAGTAGACTCGGAGAACATCGCTCGCTTCGCTCGCTCGTTCAATAAAATAAAATAACATAAGACAAAGAAGTGTACCATCTACGGTTCGCTCTACGCTGTCTCCTCTTTGCCCGCACTATCCACCACACAGATGCGGCGCGACGACCGCTTTTTGTGGCCGAGCCCGAAAAGGGCCCAGCTAGCCGCCACAAAACAACCCCACACAGAAAGCCCAGAGCGCTCATTATCTCCAAAGAGCCCGCGCAGAAATTCTTTTAATTTCGTTTACCTGCCTACCAAATTTCATAACGATCCGACCAAATTTACTCAACTTATCGTCGAACGAACATTCATACACACAAATATACAAACATAGATACATACATGCATACATACAAACATACATACATACAAACGCCGAATTGTTCCAGTAGACTCAGAGAACTTCGCTCGCTCGTTTAACAAGCTTTTTTTTTGACAACCTAAAGGTGGTAGTAACGGTGCTTATTTTTTTGGGAATCCATGGTGTCCATTAGTAGATTAAACTAGGTTAGCCAAATAATTACCATGATGGCACTGAAGCGTCCGAATGATGACTTCACCCATCTAGTGTGAGAGAAGGAACCGCTTGTAGGTACACTGTCTAAATCATCTCACGGCCTTTAGGCCCGTAAGATCAATCACAGTTTATACTCGGACCATAGATTAAACCTCGCATTTTGTATGAAAATTAATCGACAGATAGGGTTTAAACTAGCCTTTTTGGTTTAAACTGTGATTGATCTTACGGGCCTTAGTTTTCTTTACACTATGAGATAATTGAGTAGCCCGGTTGGTTTTCGACTGAGAATTTGAAATTGCTCCCCGTAAAAAAACTGTTTACCTGGTTGAGATGATAGAAGGAATGGTTCGTAGAATAAAATGTGTGATTTGATGACGATACAGTTTTCTATGAACGACTATGAATCTAGTCGAGTATGAACATTGAACCTGTATGTTTTTTCGTCAATAAAATCAGAAATAAAATATTAACTCTTTTCGATTTTCTTGAATACCACTGAATTATAATGCTTTTATGTTGAACAGTACTCAGGTATTCGACAGAGCGAATCTTAGCAGTTAATTGTCATCCAAGACGGTTTGCGTCCTAGCTAATAATAGATCTAAAGCGAGAGTAGAGCGAGCCATCTGCAAAAAGTTAGTTAGTACTTAGTAACCTTTCTGCTTTGATCCTTTTGTCCCTTGGCACTTTGTAAAGGCATTAGCTGGCGGAATGGTCATGGGTGGCTGAAAGGGTTTTTTTTTATTTGGCTGCATGAAACCTTTTGTAGTAGGCGTAGTAAATTAGCATACTAGGTACTTTTAAAGTAAGTTACAAACTTAGGTACAACGAATCGCGCGATAGGGCACATTTAAATATTTTTTATTAGGGATACTGACAGCTGGCTTAATTACTTTGTAAAATAAACACAGTAACAAACTCCTTCTCATAATATAAAGCGGTCTCCTGTCGGAGGATAGCAAAAAGGAGGCCTGGAAGATACAAAATATCATAAGTTGACCACTTATGCCAGTAACTCCAGTTACGATAAATAAGTATCGGAGATAGAGAAAGAGAAAGTTCATAGAGCTGTATAGGGAGCTTCCATCATTATAAAATTATACTGCTTAACCAAACAATAATGAGCTTTATGTGAGACTAGTACAAGACTTGAAGACGGGAAAGAATATAATTATTGTTCAGCTTCTATCAGTTGTGCAGATGGGATCGTTTTCATTAAAAAAATATTCATATTTCGAACTAACCAATTAGTTGTGCCGCTAGAAAAATTGATATTGGTCGGAATGGATGAAGAGAAAATACCTACCGGCATCGCAATGAGGGCTACCATTTTAGTGCTTACTAGTTGGCGCCACTGTCGAGTAAGGTCATGAAGCTCTTAAAGTTAGTTATTTCAGACGTAAGTTTGCTTACATTAAAATCATATTTAATACCTACCTTAAAAAACTAAACTAAGGCCTTTGCATCTACGTAATGAGATGATTTATACAGCGTCCAGTGGCACCTTCACTCACACTAGATGGGTGAAGAGACCACTCGGCGCTGCAGTGCCTGGGACATTGTTTTAGATGGAGTAGGCTTGCCCAGCTACCATTATTTTAGATGGCTACCTTAAAACTGCACCAATAAAACACATCGAGCAAGCCCCGTGTTGTACGAATATGAAAACAATTTTCAGAAAGATAAAACTGTTTCAAAGCAGTGGTTAGCTGTAGTGGACAGCAACTATTTGCCATAATTAATCACAGATTTTATTATTATTATTATTAAAACTTCTTTATTTTGGCAACAAAGGCTCAACCAAACATATAAATAAAAAAACTAAAAAAAAACTGTTTGCAATACACCGTGGAATTTTAGTGGTTTTAAAGCCGAAGGTATTTTGTTGCACTGGTGATTCTGAGCCAAATTACAAAATTTCATTCCAAAACGCGCGAAAAAAAAATTCACTTCTCCATACAAATGGTGTCGATTGGCGATAGCCGTTTGTATTGGGAAGTGTTTTTTTTTTCGCTCCTTTTGAAGTAAAATTTTGGAATTTGGCTCAGAATCACGAGTGCAACTAAATACCTTCGGCTTTAAAACCACTAAAATTCCACGGTGTATATTCACAATATTATGAGCATGAGCAAACCCAAACGCGGTAGCCCTCATTCAAGAACTTCAAACACATAGTTTTCTTCCATATCTAGCACATACAACGCACTTCATCGACCAATTAGGGCGGGCCCGTCAAAGATATGGAAATTATCACGTTACACTGGCGAAAGGCCGCCACGTGACGTCACATCACAACCAGCGCATGATGATCCCTGGCATTCTTGAAATTTTCATTATCCAAGTAGGTATAGACAGCAGCCGTCTGAAACTCTGTTTGACTGAGAGTTCAATTAGCCTCTCTTTGATAAAACAAAAATACACGGTAATTTTTAAATAGCTTTATTCCTGAAACACGCCAACTTTCAAATGTGATTTCCAAGAACTTTTGTTCTTCAACTTATATTAGGAGAAAGCGCAATTTTATTTATCCATAGGTACAAATAAACCGAAAATACATATATTTTTTCGTAGAATTTACGGCGCAGGGGAGGCTAGAAACATGGTAGAGAGTGGAGGGGCACCGGGCAGACAGCGCTGAAATGGTAGGTACTTGACAAATGAAAGCTATTAGAAAAGTGGCAGAACAGAAGTTGTTGGAAATCATAGAAACAACATTTAGAACTTGAAGTGTTTCCAGAATAAAGCTATTTAAAAATTACTTTGTATACGCAAATTACGCAATTTTTTATCCAAGTCGCAAATGCGGACAAAAGCTAATTATTGATTAATCAGCAGCAGAGCTCCCAACGAACAATATTCACCATTTTAAAGTTAACTTTATTTGTTGCATCAAAGAACCGTACATAATATTTAAACCAAATTTCTTGTAACATTTTAGGGAGTGCAATATTTTATTTTTAATTTTTACTATTGAAATTGCTACAAAGTTGCTGACTCTACCATAAAGTTCAGTTTGAACTTTGGGCCGACCACCGCTGTATTGATGTCGTGTATCTATAGCTATACAATAGTCTCCCTCGTAAATTATCATAAGGATGGCCTTTCAAACAGCGAACATGAAAACATTCAAATATCAAGTGCCTAATGGCTGGAAGTTTCTTAGAAATGTGCCAGCTCTATTGTTCACACATTTTATCATTATCAGACAGTTATCACTATCACCCATATTATTTAAGTTAATGTTACTTGAAAGCAATACCATGTAACTAAATTACCTCTACGACACACCAATTTCTGCAAGGTAACACTCGTAAGAAAAAAATTGAGAACTAATACACCTGCTGCTTCTTTGAATTCTTGAATAGACTTAAGGCTGGAAGATAGCAGCGTGGCGGAAAATTCAAAATTTTCACAGTTTTTTACATTTTGTAGCTAAACCGAGCTATTGTTGTTCTGTTGTTTACAATAATGAAAAGAATACTATGTTATTGCCGCGAACGAAAAATCGCTGAACAAAAATAGCTCAGTTTAGCTACAAAATGTAAAAAAACTGTGAAAATTTTTAATTTCCCGCCACGTTGCTATCGTCCACCCTTAAGTACACTTGAATAAAAGAAAGATCGTTCGAGCCATAGAAAGCTGTAACGTGAATGGTTACTGTGGTAGATACATACTAGTATCTATGGGCTTAAGTCTTAGTAAGGTCGTGTTTGAAGAAGCCCTATACTACGAGGGTAATCTACGAATCATACGGCTTTCGTTGAGGAATAGCTTTACTTGCTCAGATTACTTAAGGGTGGTATTCTAGAACGCTACTTAAACTCAGTTCAAACTAGAATGCTACTTAAACTCTGTTTAAACTCAGTTCAAACTAGAACGCTCCTTGAACGCTGTTTAAACTCAGTTAGTACTGTCGACTGTCAATAAAACAGTGCATGTTTTGATTTCAATATCCCTCCCTTCATATCAAAACATGCACTGTTTTATCGACAATCTGAACTCTGTTTAAACTGAGTTTAAGTAGCCTTTTAGAATACCACCCTTAGTTACGCAGTCAGAGTGTCACCGACCGCCTTTCAAGAACTTGTGAAATGGGGATTAAAGTGTGCTATCAGCAAGGTTGACGACCTCCGTTATCTTTAGGATGTTCATATAAGTCGAGTTTTAGAAACCACACTAAAATTAGTCAATCGTAAAGAGTTAAATTATAGTTTAATAATAATTCTTCCAATTCTACCCCATTTAACTATTCTTTGTAGATAGAGTACCAATTACGTAAGTCGTTTTACCTACTCTATTTCGGTAAAAGGTCATTAGAATAGGTTATCTATTAAAAACATTGTAAAACCGCGTGAATTGATGCTATTACATACAGGAAAGTCGTTGGGAGATGTCAAAAACTACAGCGGTTTGAAAAAGGCCTCGAAGCTCTAAAGTTGATAGCATTGCTTTTATTCGAGTCTCATCAAAGTTAAGTAACATGCTGGGTGCTGTCAGTCTATGGACCGCTAGATATATCATAATGAGGAGGATATATCAGTAGTGTTTTCTCCATACAAACGTAGTCCCCGATTTCCTCCTTTTTGCTATGCTGGATTACATAATATGTCCGTCCCTGGCATATCGGACTACCTATTTCGATATTTTCGATAAATTCTATAAAATTCTAAAACATGCTCATTTAAAAGCGGCGACAAAAGACGTCTGGTAAACATATTGAACTATTTTAAATATTTAAAAAAAAAACAAGGCGGCCCGACATAAAGTAGTATTTTGTGATATCAGTGGTGTTTATTGAAAAAGAGTCCACTCGGCGCTGCAGTGCCTGGGACATTGTTTTAGATGGAGTAGGCTTGCCCAGCACCTATACCATCCTGTCAGGTATAGGTGCTGGGCAAGCCTGCTCTATCTAACTAAAACAATGTCCCAGGCACTGCAGCGCCGAGTGGTCTCTTCACCCATCTAGTGTGAGTGAAGGTGCCACTGGACGCTGTATAAATCATCTCATTACGTAGATGCAAAAGGCCTTAGTTTAGTTTTTATTGAGAAACAAAAGTGGGGAATACGATAAACCTCGATTTTGTAGATTTTCTTCAGGTTTTCCCTGTCGCTCAGTATTTGAGGGGTAGAGCGCACGCGAGACAGCAATAGATTGGTCAACTATCTATTCTCTGGTCATTCTCTGACCAACACCAGGGGAGGACATTTCAACAGACTGGTCAACTATCTATTCTCTGGTCATTCTCTGACTAACACCAGGGGAGGACATTTCAACAGATTGGTCGACTATCTATTCTCTGGTCACTCTCTGACTAACACCAGGGGAGGATATTTCAACTTTGCAACCAAAATGTAGAGCTGGATCTGCAGTCGATTGAACCAATTCCACAGATTATACAAGGTGTTACAAAAGATACTAACTCTTTTTACAGGGTAGTAGCATCCGGTGATAGGGATCACAACCTAAATATTTTTTTAGCTCTATGACGTTCCGTTAATTTTTTTTTTTATAAAATGTGCATGCCGTAGCGGGAGAAAAGTATTTTTTTAATATTGTTATCATTGACTTTCACAATGTTTTAACAACTCAAACCAATGCAAATACATACATACACACACATACATATTTTTAAATTTGAGACAATACCAAAAACAAAAAAGTTATTTAAAAAAAACTATTTTGAGGTTATAAAATAAAAATTGTTTTTTTCAACTTTTTTTTATAGAATTGACATCCTGTTGACCAGTAGGTTACACCCTGTAAAAAGAGTTAGGATGTTTTGTAACACGTTGTATGACTGGAGTATTGTTGTCTAACTTCAACATTAATTTGACAGAGAAAAGTTGTCATAGCTCTCTTCTTTATAAATCGTACGTTCGGTTAGGGCAGGGGTCGGCAACCTTTTGAGACTAAAGAGCCAAAGATTACAATTATCAAAATTTTCCAATTTTTACAGAACCAAAAAATTTTTCTTTCAAATTTATAAGAATTAGGTTGTTTAACGCGCGCAGTGCACTAGAATAATCGCCGATTTTACTCTTATTTTGGAGGGAGCGTGACCCCCGAATGATAATTTACAGCTCTCTATGTATTACACGTATTATGTTGAAATTTTTGCTTATGGAACTGAAGAGCCGCAACTTATAACGAAAGAGCCGCATGTGGCTCGCGAGCCGCAGGTTGCCGACCCCTGGGTTAGGGTGTTAGATCGGGTTTCGTACGCCATGTCTTTGCTTTCGCACGAGCGTACCGCTGCCAATTTTTTTCGCGCCAGCGTGAAAATCGCACAAACGTCATTCAAAACTACATATTAGACCCGTTTCCCGGGGCTGGCATTTAGGTAGTACCTAGGATCTTTTTCTGTAATGTGCCTAGGACTTTAATTGATTTCAAAGTTACTTATACATTTGTAAATTAGTAGTAGCAATATCACTCGCGAACGGTGCAGGAAAACATGTAAAATCGAGCGTCTGAGGCATTAAAAAAAATCGAACGCCAATCCGTAGTCAGTGCGCGTAGCCTCTCTCTGAAAGAAGTCCTTATGCCCAGGTAGTGGAACATGTCAAATTGAACAGGCTACATAGCTGGCTACTGAAAAATCAATCACGGTTACACTTTTTTTAACCTATAAATCGATGTTTTAAATTCGTAATTTCGTACTCTGCGGAGTCTAAAGAGGAAGCCTAGAAACTCCCAGCCTTGTGCGAGTAAGGTTCATTTGTCAGAAGGTTTACAACTACTAAGTATGTTCTATGTTCTACCCACTAGGTAGGCTACGACACGGCTTACACTGAATCGTCTAGCTAATCCCATGTTTATTTTACAAGTATTATGGGTCTACCTGCATAATCAACTACATTAGTCTAGTAGAGGAGGGGTTGTGAGTGAGGTTCATTACAAAAAACCGCATTTTCTGGAACCGGATCATAAATAACGATAGGTATCCGGAACCATACCTACGGCCAATGTCTTCAAAATCATGAACGAAAATTAATGAATGAATCATGAATCGCCGATAACTATCAATTTGTTGCCATACTTTTTTCAGATAAGTTTGGTTTCAGATCTGGTTTCTGATAAGTGAAATTACACAAAGTAAACAAAATATCGTTGTTTCTGGAAGGAAGTGCTTGGGCAAAAATGCTTTTCGTACTTATGTCCGCATCTCTGTTCTCTTCTACTTTCTCAACGGATTCTCGTGAAATGTGAGCAGGGTTCGATAATTATTGTAAATATTTTTTGTCCATTCAGCTTTTCAAAATTTTACTCCTAAATGTCGAAGGCGGTAGAGGCGAGTGCAGTTTCAGTATAAATGATCTTTACCTTCTATCCATAAATTCTGTTACATTTATGGGTCTAACGATTAACCCCGAAGGCCTTTGCCCAGCTAGCGGGAGACGTAGCTACACTTGTACACTACATCTTATATTTTTTTAATTCTATTAAGACTACGTTGTTCTTTTGGGTTAAATCGGAGCAAGCCTTGCTAAAGCAATGACACCAATGTCTCACCCCTTTTAACAACCCACCGTCATCCATTCACTAATTACTCGCGTTCGGATACAAACGGGTCCAACTACACTTTATGTGATTTTTTTTTCTTTGCACTTTATTATAACGTAGATAGGCTCAACTCAAAACATTTGTAATCACATCCTTAAGAGTGGTATCAAGTGACCATCAAAACTTAAGTGATTTTAATAGTGGCATCTCCTCTCAAACTATATCGATAAAGTGATCACAATTATTTTGCTTTTGAAAGAGTAGGTGTACCACTGGACTAGTAATGCCTACTGCTCAGTCTTCAGATAAAGTCAATGCCATTGCAAATACAGTGCGGAGACAACAAAATGGTATCTAATATCGAATCTCTGATGTTTCATCGCCGATCACGAATTTGTGAAATTGCCACCTTCAAGCACTTCTCCTCACCAGTGCTACAACAATATATTTACAACCAAACCAAGCAATATACAAAGCATTATTAATAATGTCCTACTAATGTGAATTATAATTTCCATTAAAAAGTGCAAATAAGCAGCTTATGCTCTTATCCCCTGGGACGGTGGGCACGCGACCGAGCCAACAGAGCTAGCGATGGTGGCACTCCATACTCAACCAACAGTTGAGCCTTGTCACTGCACCACGAGACATGGAGAAGCAGGTAAATGCCCAATCATTATTGCAAAAAATAAATAAATAAATTCGTAGCCCGGTTGAAATGTCCCACTTCAGGGCAAAGGCCTCCTCCCTATCAACACAACTTTTTCGGTCCTGAGCCACGTCTGACCACTCCGGCAAATATTTCAATTCTGTAGCTGAACTGAGATATTTTGGTTTCAACACTCGTTTCACAGGTTTCGACAATAAAATTGTATTCTTTTCATTATTCTAAATAACAGACCACCGATTCTTGTGTTTTCAGACTCGATATGAAATTTTATGTAGATTCAGTTTTTCGAAATTTTAATCGCAAACGTCGCATTAATGTCGAACCTTTGACATAAAAACCGGACATAAAAATAGCTTCTATTTAAAAAAAATCTGCTCTGTGTCATGAGGCCGAAGGCCGAGTCCCGCGTTGAGCGAAGCTCAGAGCGGCTCGACAACGCCCGCGCTCCCACTCAACATTTCGCAGTCTTGACAGACTCGCGATGTAGGTACAAAGTAGTTATTAAACTCCGCTGAGGCAAAGTCTCTTGATTAATCCTAGAACTCTGGCCCTTCAGACTGAGCCACTGGGTCTCAAAACTTGGTGAGCTGGCAGTTTCATCGGATATAATGCGAAACATACCTTCGTTTGTTATCTTTGTAGGATTTCGTACGTGACTGCATATTATTATTACCCGAATGGGTTTGGGTTATTGCTCTGACTTTGGATTAAGCGGGTTCTAGTGGTTCGCTATAAAGAGTGTTGTTTGTTTCAGCAAAGCAAAGATCGTGGCATCCTGAAGCTGGAGCCACGGCCCCGGTCGGTCACCATTGACACCAGAAGCGTTCTGACTCCACAGGTAGCTATATCATCGGCAATGTGTATAACGCGCTATCCTACAGAATACCTATACCTTGGGACTCTACACATTGTCTATACCGGTTAGGTAATGTATAAAATAAACTCTATTCCATACTTCACCTTAGGTAAGGTACGAAATAAATATTGTGAGGTTGAGACGCTATCTTAGCGAACTTGTAATAGGTACCTAATATTTGCGCCACCGAGGGCTGCGAGGGCGGCAAATTCGCGAATACCTGTCAAAAGCTAAGGCCTAGCTGCAGCACAGCTGTGACACCCGTATTGCTTATAATTTTTTTTTTATGTAGCCTGAATGATGTCCCACTGCAGGGCAAAGGCCTCCCCCCTCTCAGCCCAGATTTTTCGGTCCTGAACCACCTCCGACCACTCCGGCAAATATTTATCGAGGTCGTCTCGCCATCTTCTTCTCGGCCGCCCCGTCTGCGATATCCGCCTTTGGGCACCCACTCGGTGGCAAGTCTAGCCCACCTATCCGGGTGCATTCGGCTAACGTAGCCAGCCCAGGTCCACTTTAGGTTTGCCGTCGCAAGACCCACGTCGGCAATGTGGGTTCTGGATCGCAGCGTAGTATTTCGGACCCTGTCGATCCTCTTTACGCCGAGTATACTCCGTTCCATCGCTCGCTGGCAAACCTTGAGCTTGTCCTTCTGTTTTTCGGTCAATGACCAAGTTTGAGAGCCATAGGTAAAGACAGGCAGGATACACATGTCCACGAGTTTCCGCTTGAGGGAAAGCGGAAGGTTTCCCTTCATAAGATCTTTCATGGACCAGTAGCACTTCCAGGCGTTCTCGATACGGCGATCGAGTTCCTTGCCTTGCCTGTTTTCGAAGCTTACTATCTGGCCCAAGTAGATGTACTCGTCAACATAATGTATTACCTGCCCGTATACATTTTATAAGTGTAGTTTATCCCACCAAAACATTCTGTAAAAACTAGCCAGGTCTCGATGGATCTGCTTGTTTATCTCTAAAAAAGTAATGAAATCTAGACAAAGTCGTGCCAAGTCTAAGGTTCCTTACTGCGATTTCTTTATTATTATAGTTAATGTTGTCAGACTTGGCCGTTGAAGGGTACACAAGCGGTTCTGGCGACAGATTGGTGCAATGGTGTCATGGAGCACCTGGTTTTGTACCCTTGTGTACCCTTCAACAGCCAAGTCTCACAACATTAACTATAATAATAAAGAAATCGCAGTAAGGAACCTTAGACTTGGCACGACTTTGTCTAGATTTCATTACTTTTTTAGAGATAAACAAGCAGATCCATCGAGACCTGGCTAGTTTTTACAGAATGTTTTTGGTGGGATTTCACTTCTTTTTGTAGAAACGAGGGCATATTGATTAATTTTATTAGATTTTCTTATTTGACACAATTCTTAAATTTGTGTAATGTTCGAGTAGAATAAAGTTAATCGTCCGACTATTTCTTGTTGAACGAGCGAGCGAAGCGAGCGAAGTCCTCCGAGTCTGCTGGAACAATCCGGCGTTTGTATGTATGTATGTTTCTATGTATGAATGTTTGTTCGACGATAACTTTATTCTCTGTAAATAACTCGTTTTTGTGTACAATAAATAATATTCTATCTATCTATCTATCTATCTAACTTGAGTAAATTTGGTCGGATCGTTATGAAATTTGATAGGCGGGTAAACTAAATTAAAATAATTTTTAAATTCGAACATGAGCCAAATCGGTCAATGGGTTGCCGAGATATGGGGTTGTATAGTTTAAATGCAAAGCGCGCGTGCGCCTGCACGAATGGCGTAAGCAAAGTTATACATCTGTAACTGAGGTCGTGAGTTCATAGTTCGGAGCGAACCACTATTGTGACCCTATAGGCTAGATTAAATGAAGATGTGTCCCACTACGCTGGATTTTTGCAATGACAGTCGATTTTTTTATGTAGCAATAGTAGAAGGGGCATTACCATAATATCTCTAATAAAGCTGATACCAGCTGAGGGTACTTCATCAGATACTTCAGACCTTAGATTATGACATCAAATGAAGCGGCCCACCAAGTTGAATATTTTTTGTAAGGGCGGTATATGTCGATCTATAATAGTTTGGTTGGGCTCTTGTGTTTTCTAATCAGGGTCACCAGGTACTCCAGATCTTCGATTATCCTAGTTTTTATAGTTTTCCCTTTATGTGCCCATTAAACCCTAACTCTGTACCAAATTTCAGCTCTCTGAGTTTATGGGAAGTACTAGTTCTATTAGGGCTCTTGTGTTTTCTAATCAGGGTCACCAGGTACTCCAGATCTTCGATTATCCTAGTTTTTATAGTTTTCCCTTTATGTGCCCATTAAACCCTAACTCTGTACCAAATGTCAGCTCTCTGAGTTTATGGGAAGTACTAGTTCTATTAGGGCTCTTGTGTTTTCTAATCAGGGTCACGAGGTACTCCAGATCTTCGATTATTCTAGTTTTTATAGTTTTCCCTTTATGTGCCCATTAAACCCTAACTCTGTACCAAATTTCAGCTCTCTGAGTTTATGGGAAGTACTAGTTCTATTAGGGCTCTTGTGTTTTCTAATCAGGGTCACCAGGTACTCCAGATCTTCGATTATCCTAGTTTTTATAGTTTTCCCTTTATGTACCCATTAAACCCTAACTCTGTACCAAATTTCAGCTCTCTGAGTTTATGGGAAGTACTAGTTCTATTAGGGCTCTTGTGTTTTCTAATCAGGGACACCAGGTACTCCAGATCTTCGATTATCCTAGTTTTTATAGTTTTCCCTTTATGTACCCATTAAACCCTAACTCTGTACCAAAATTCAGCTCTCTGAGTTTATGGGAAGTACTAGTTCTATTAGGGCTCTTGTGTTTTCTAATCAGGGTCACCAGGTACTCCAGATCTTCGATTATCCTAGTTTTTATAGTTTTCCCTTTATGTACCCATTAAACCCTAACTCTGTACCAAATTTCAGCTCTCTGAGTTTATGGGAAGTACTAGTTCTATTAGGGCTCTTGTGTTTTCTAATCAGGGTCACCAGGTACTCCAGATCTTCGATTATCCTAGTTTTTATAGTTTTGCCTTTATGTGCCCATTAAACCCTTACTCTGTACCAAATTTCAGCGCTCTGAGTTTATGGGAAGTACTAGTTCTATTAGGGCTCTTGTGTTTTCTAATCAGGGTCACCAGGTACTCCAGATCTTCGATTATCCTAGTTTTTATAGTTTTCCCTTTATGTGCCCATTAAACCCTAACTCTGTACCAAATTTCAGCTCTCTGAGTTTATGGGAAGTACTAGTTCTATTAGGGCTCTTGTGTTTTCTAATCAGGGTCACCAGGTACTCCAGATCTTCGATTATCCTAGTTTTTATAGTTTTCCCTTTATGTGCCCATTAAACCCTAACTCTGTACCAAATGTCAGCTCTCTGAGTTTATGGGAAGTACTAGTTCTATTAGGGCTCTTGTGTTTTCTAATCAGGGTCACCAGGTACTCCAGATCTTCGATTATCCTAGTTTTTATAGTTTTCCCTTTATGTGGCCATTCATCCCTAACTCTGTACCAAACAGCTCTCTGAGTTTATGGGAAGTACTAGTTCTATTATGATGATCATGAGTGAGTGAGTGAGTGAGTGTGTGTCACAAATGCGAAACTTTGCTTTCGCTTAACTTCGGAACTAAATGACCTACAGACTTGAAATTTTGGATTTTAAGTATGTGATTATAGCTTACTAGATGACGAAAATTTCTGCGTTCTGGTCTTATCCAGAGGTTCTCAAATAGGGGCCTGAAAATGCGGCGAAATGGTTCCAGTAAAGGATGGTACGGCAGTGTTTGCTTCGCGCTCGACCTGGCGGGGGCACTGCCGTGCCCCGAGATAGGGTGAGCCTATCAACAAACTTGGCGTCCGTTTACGAATGATGTTTACTGTATTGCACTGCACAATGCACTATTACAACCCCGAATCGCACCTGGTACTGGCTCCAAGAATCCAAGCACTTATGAACTGGGCCTCAAGTCTGAAACGTAATGGTGTTTCGATAGGTTCACAGTAAAGTTGTTAGGACGAAACGGGGTTTTCCTCGTTTCTATGAATATGAATTAGAATAAGTATTCTTTCTTTGTTGTACTAGAATAGTAGATTGTTACCCGAGGTACTAAAACACAATTTTTAAGGTGAGATTTTATAGTAGAGTCCTGAGGGCAGCAAGGGATTTAAAGTACTCGAGCTTTAAAAAGTGTTGTTCCCGAGGTGAACACTCTACTTTTTATCACCTTCTATGAGAAAATAAGTGACTGGAAGTTACGAATAAATTAGGGTCGGCGTCCGATACAATGTTCTCTGGAGTTAATATTACTCATAAAACTTTAATTCTCACTACCTGAGGAATAAATACTTTTATTGTATGAAAGTACATATGCAAAATCCAAATAGTACACAAATAAACAATTATAAACCGCGCGGGATGAGAATGGGATGGAACCTTGTCAAAGTCAATCGAAAACATACTTAATTTTACTTTGACAAGGTTGCTTCGACGCGAGTTTGCTTACCGCGCGCGTCTCAGTTCCAAAAGGTCGCATCCCATTCTCATCCCGCGCGCATTATACGAATGAAGACGGAATGCATTTCTTTTTATTTTTCTTTAAACTTTTTTATTATTTGGCTCGCGCTCGGTTTATTTTTTCATACTGCCAGTTTCTTGTCCATACATTGTTCGTGATTGATCTCTTTCAAGGTTGTCTGTAAACTCTTTAGTCATTTGAATTTTTACTTACAGTATCCATATTCCAAATTCAAATCACTTTTTGTCCCTCCGGGATTAAAAAGCTATTATAGTCCCTGTTTGCGGGGAACGAGCTAGGTCTTTTCGAATAGATGTGATAAAAAAAAAACATTTTAAGGACAGACGGTCCAACGCTGAACATATTGTCAAGACACAAATTACTGCGTTACAGACTTGCGGCCCTCGCCCAGGTAACCCCCTTGACGATATTGCGTTCATATTGACAAAGTTCTTTAATTCATTTCTCTTTGAATTCGCATAGTCATTCTTTGATTTAACTTTGACTTCGCAATGTTTTATTCAAAGGTAAGGCTATTTTGTACAATACAAATGGATAAATAATTCGTCTTAATTCGTGAAATACTGAATTGAAAAAAATGCGTCAAGGGTAAAGGGGCTGTTCTGACAATCTACAAACAAAACAAAGACTCACGGCTAATAAATTAGAAGCTCTATTGTCCCAGTGGAGCTATTGCAACGAGCCACGACCGCTGCCCCACTTATAATAATGCCACTGTCACCTAGAACGTTATACCAATAGCTACGTGTACTCTTGCGGGAAGTACTCCTACCTGCCTGCTCGGCGAAGTAAGTAATCACCGATCAATCGTATTTTTAATTTATTGCTTATCGACATTTAAATTTTCCCAAAAACTTGTGCTATGTCATTAAAAAACCGGCCAAGTGCTAGTAATGCCTCAACCCTCAGGTTTCCTCACGATGTTTTCCTTCAATACCAATGCTCAAATATACGTAACATTGTTTTTTTTTATAATTTTAATCATTTATTTTATTTTATACCTTAAGAGTTCCCTGTACAAGCGTGGGAACGCAGCGATGGCCAAGCGCATGAAATCTGGGGGCACGGCAGTGCCCCCGCCAGGTCGAGCGCGAAGCAAACACTGCCGTACCATCCTTTACTGGAACTATTTCGCCGCATTTTCAGCCCCCTATTTTAGAACCTCTGGATAAGACGAGAACGCAGAAATTTTTGTCATCTTGTAAGTTATATTCACATACTCAAAATCCAAAATTTCAAGTCTGTAGGTCATTTAGTTCCGAAGTTAAGCGATAGCAAAGTTTCGTATATAAGACACACACTCACTCACTCATGATCATCAAAATAGAACTAGTACTTCCCATAAACACAGAGAGCTGAAATTTGGTACAGAGTTAGGGTTTAATGGCCACATAAAGGGAAAACTATACTAGTGGTTCGCCCCGAACTGTGAACTCGCGACCCCATATAAACCCCATATCTCGGTAACCCCTCGACCGATTTGGCTCATGTTCGAACTTAAAAATTCTTTTAATTTCATTTACCCGCTTGCCAAATTACATAACGATCCGACTAAATTTACTCAAGTTATCGTCGAACGAACATTCATAATGTTCATAAAAATTTTCAGGGGCGAACCACTAGTTGAACGAGCGAGCGAAGTTCTCCGAGTCTACTGGAACGATCCGGCGTTTGTATGTTTGTATGTATGTATGTATGGTTGTATGTATGAAAGTTCGACGATAGCTTTAGTAAAGGACCACGGGCACATTAGTATGAAGTCTGGGCCCACTGACAGTTGACACTTGATGAAATTTTTTACATTGTCCGACCTCAATAAACTTCATGTCAAATGAAAGCTCTTGAAGAGTACTTCCATTTATTCTATGGCAGCTTAGTCAAAATCGAGCGCGAAAATGGTGTTTTGGGCATATTTGTCCCATTTTATGAAGATTGTCCGACCTCAATAAACTTCATGTCAAATGAAAGCTCTTGAAGAGTACTTCAATTTATTCTATGGCAGCTTTGTCAAAATCAAGCGCGAAAATGGTATTTTGGGCATATTTGTCCCATTTTATGAAGATTGTCCGACCTCAATAAAACTCATGTCAAATGAAAGCTCTTGAAGAGTACTTCAATTTATTCTATGGCAGCTTAGTCGAAATCGAGCGCGAAAGTGGTGTTTTGAGGATGGGCATATTGGGCCCACTGACAGTTGACATTTTACATTGTCCGACCTCAATAAACTTTACGTCAAATGAAAGCTCTTGAAGAGTACTTTAATTTATTCTTTGGCAGCTAGGCAAAATCGAGCGCGAAAATGGTGTTTTGGGCATATTTGTCCCATTTTATGAAGATTATCCGACCTCAATAAAACTCATGTCAAATGAAAGCTCTTGAAGAGTACTTCAATTTATTCTATGGCAGCTTAGTCGAAATCAAGCGCGAAAGTGGTGTTTTGGGGATGGGCATATTGGGCCCACTGACAGTTGACATTTTACATTCTCCGACCTCAATAAACTTTATGTCAAATGAAAGCTCTTGAAGAGTACTTTAATTTATTCTTTGGCGGCTTAGTCAAAATCGAGCGCGAAAATGGTGTTTTGGGCATATTTGTCCCATTTTATGAAGATTATCCGACCTCAATAAAACTCATGTCAAATGAAAGCTCTTGATGAGTACTTCAATTTATTCTATGGCAGCTTAGTCGAAATCAAGCGCGAAAGTGGTGTTTTGGGGATGGGCATATTGGGCCCACTGACAGTTGACATTTTACATTCTCCGACCTCAATAAACTTTATGTCAAATGAAAGCTCTTGAAGAGTACTTTAATTTATTCTTTGGCGGCTTAGTCAAAATCGAGCGCGAAAATGGTGTTTTGGGCATATTTGTCCCATTTTATGAAGATTATCCGACCTCAATAAAACTCATGTCAAATGAAAGCTCTTGAAGAGTACTTCAATTTATTCTATGGCAGCTTAGTCGAAATCAAGCGCGAAAGTGGTGTTTTGGGGATGGGCATATTGGGCCCACTGACAGTTGACATTTTACATTCTCCGACCTCAATAAACTTTATGTCAAATGAAAGCTCTTGAAGAGTACTTTAATTTATTCTTTGGCGGCTTAGTCAAAATCGAGCGCGAAAATGGTGTTTTGGGCATATTTGTCCCATTTTATGAAGATTATCCGACCTCAATAAAACTCATGTCAAATGAAAGCTCTTGAAGAATACTTTAATTTATTCTATGGCAGCTTAGTCGAAATCGAGCGCGAAAGTGG